>CM046838.1:7033025-7553854 GCA_025618425.1 Heliocidaris tuberculata | reverse complement strand
AAAAGGGGCACTTATTAGAAGGAGAAAAGGGCACTTATAAGAAAGAAAAATAGGCAATATCCGAAGTAAAATTGCATTTATTAGAAGGAGAAAAAATGGCACTTATTAGAGATAAGGAGCCAATCATCAGATTTGAAAAGGGGGGCACTTATCAGAAGGAGAAAAAGGGCACTTATCAGGAGGGGAAAGGGCACTTATTAGAAAGGAAGGGGCACTTTTAATAGTAAGGAGGGCACTTATCAGAGAGAAATGGGCATTTTTTCAGAAAAAAGGGCACTGTTGTGGTACTTCTAAAAGTGGGGGGGGGGGGGGGGGGAGGGGTGGATGCACCCCTGCCCCTCGGGAGCGCCTCCCCTGATGATGATGATGATGATAATAATAATAATAATAATGATGATGATGATAATAATAATAATAATAATACTACTACTACTACTACTACTACAACTAATATTTATTATTAATAATTAATTTATATTATTATTATTAATAATAATATTGTTATTATTATTATTATTATAATTATTATTATTATTATTATTATTATTATTATTATTATTATTATTATTATTATTATTATTTTATTATTATTATCATTATTATTATTATTATTATTCACTTTAATCTGTCGAACCAAGAAGGCTCAAACAGATGGAGTCATTCAAACAGAAAGCTTCCATTATAAAGGGAGCTTCGATGCCGCCACAAAAAACATGACAAAAAAGAATGCGCTCTCCAAAAAGATTCTTCCAAACGAGGAAACAAATCGATTTCCTTTTTATTCAATAACCATGGATATGTACAATGGAGGATATTTGTTATAATATGATAATTAGTTTTCGCAGACCCAAATGTAACTTCGAATTAGTGCACATGAAGGATATAACAAGGTTCAAGTGAACATATTTAGTGCCAAATATACCAACACTGCGATGACAATTTCTTGACTGGCCGCGTGTGCCCACTACTTTCGTTGGCTTTCCTAGAGACATCATTCACGATAGTAATATATGAAATTTGATAGTTGGAATTAAGCTGACGAAAAGGTGTTAAAATTGCCCTTTAAGAGGCATGCATTTGTTACACTTTTAAGGCTATAATCTCAAAAAAATTGTTCATCCTGAGGGGGAATTTCAGAATGAAATCGAAATTATTCACTTTCATATTCACTTTCTGTGTTTGTCGATTTATGAATTTAACTGCGCATCGTAAACAGTCAAATGTCAAAACATCTCTAAATCTTTCCCGTTTACTTTGGCGGCATCAGATATCGACATCAAAGAATCAAGGACAGTTTATTAATTCATTGTACATCCTTTATAATCTGCCAGGTGTTTGCATTAATTATCGTTAGTTGAGACTCCATCTGTTTGAAATCCTTGGTCGAACATAGCACGTATCAGGCCCTTCCTGGACCAGTCTGCTTGTGAGCACGCTGTGGGAGCTCTTGACACTTCCAGGATTGATTATGCAAACTCTCTGTTATGCGGCACTTCGTCATCGAATATCCAGGGTCTACAACGTGCTCAGAACCGAGCAGCGAGCTAGCGAAGTTGGCTTTTCTTGCAAAGAAGCGTGACCATGCCTCTCCTCTTCTTCAGCAGTTACACTGTCTTGCTCCCTGTGGAAAAACGCATCACTTGCAAAATCTTAGAACTTTAGAACCTAATATCAGCACATCAGACAGGAAGACCAAGTCTACTTTCGAGCAAAGACCCAACTCTGCTGTCGGTTCCAAGGACTCGCAATCCCCCCAAGTATATAAATGAATCACCATCTCTTCCAGTATTCCAGAAGTCGCTTAAGACTTCCTTTTTGACTGTTGAATTGATCATTTAAGTTCTTGTAATACTAATTTACTGTAAAAAGGAACTTAAAAAGTTCCTTTTTAAGTTAGTACATTATGTTTGTAAAGCGCTGTGATACAGTTTTCTAAGAGCGCTATATAAATGTCGATATTGTATTGTATTGTATTTAAAATGATAATAATGATGATTGCTGTTGCTGATCCTCCACTCCTCCTCCTCCTGTCCTCATCCTCCTTACCTTTATCCTCCTATATCCTCATCCTTGATCATCACCGACATCCTGCGTCCTCGGTCACCCCATCCTCGTCACCCTCAACACGTCACCCTCATCCTGATACCTTCATCTTCCTACCCTCCTCCTCCTCGCCTTCATCCTCCTCGCCACCCCTCCTCCTCATTCTTCACACCCTAATAACCTCACCCTCCTCTTCCTCCCCTCATCCTCCTCACATTTTATATCCTTACCTCATCCTCACCTTCATCCTCCTTCACCCTCATCTCCTCATCATCTCACCATCATCTCTACCCTCATCCTCTTTACCCTCCTCCTCTTTTTCCTCATTCTACTCACTCTTATCCTCTTTACCCACGTTCTCTTTACCCTCATCCTCTTCACCCTCATCTCCTCACTCTCATCCTCCTCACTCTCATCCTCTTCCCTCATCTCTTCACCCTCATCTCCTCATCCTCATCCTCTTTACCCTCATTCTCCTCCCATCCTCATCCTCTTTACCCTCATTCTCCTCACCTCATCCTCCTCACTCTCATCCTCTTCACCCTCATCCTCTTACCCTCATCCTCCTCACTCTCAATTTCCTCACTCTCAATTTCCTCACTCTCATTCTCCTCACTCTCATCCTCTCTCTCTCATCCTCCTCACTCTCATCCTCCTCACTCTCATCCTCCTCACCCTCATCCTCTTTACCCTCATCCTCTCTACCCTCACCATCCTCACCCTCATCCTCTTCACCCTTATCCTCTTCACCCTCATCTCCTCACCTCATCCTCTTCTTACTCGTCCTCTTTACCCTCATCCTCCTCACACTAAGGAGTTCTGTGATAACTCCTTGCTCACACTCATCTCTTACCCTCATGCTCCTTATCTTCTATCTCCTCACCCGAATCCCCTCGCCATCATCTTCTTCAACCTCATGCACGCTCATCCTCCTCACGCTCGTCCTCCTCACCCTCGTCCTCTTCGCCCTCATCTCCTCCTCCTATATACACATCCTCCTCCTCATCATCATAATCATTACCACAATCTCCCTAATCTTCACCCTCCTCATCACCAATATTATTACCATTATTCTCCTTATCGTCGTATTCGTCTTCCTCCTCCTCCTCATGCCATACCACCAACACAAGAAACAATTAAAATAGCACTGACAAAAATCCCAAAGGAGACTGTCTAGTTGTTGAAAGAAGCGCAAGAGAGAGAGAGAGAGAGAGAGAGAGAGAAGGGGGTGGGGCATTTTTTCCGGAGCATGGAAAGGCGGGGCCCAGTGCTCCTGTACCTCCTTCGTCTTCGGTGTCCTTGACAGAAGCAGTTTACAGAAAAAGAATGGGATATCAGAATAATGAATTTGTAAGAATGAAGGAGAAAAAAGGAGAAGTAGGCCTATGAATCAAAGGAAAAATGAGAGAGTAAAAAGAAGACTTACACAATGATTTCAATATCAGGTATCTGTATTTATTGCACGGGCATGCTGATATTTAGGATCTCCCTTGGGTACAATTAAATTAGATAATATTCATCACAAAATATATTCATTTCTTAGTGGAAGGGACCGAAAGGCACTAAAATGCATCTGTTTCATTAGACCGTACAACTATGACTAGTCTTTTGATATAGTTTACATGAAGCATACCTTTGATATTGCAATTACAATTCATTGTGATCATGATCATGATGAACAACATTTCTTTCTGAGGGCTTGGACTTTAATTTCTAAGAGTGAGGATATTATAGTTGCTATCACTATTATAGGACTTTGTCAATCAGTCATTGTTCTCAAGACAGAAAAAAAAAATGTAATAATACTTTTTTTTTGGGGGGGGGGGGCGGGAGTTACTTTTAGAAGTATGATTTTTTTTTTTGCCCTATCTACTTAAAAGTAGTTGATTTCACAGCTGTTGCCATCGAATTCAAACTTGTTGATGTAGCCACAGCGAGCGAAGTGGTTGCCCGAGCTATAGGGTTTCGAGCCTCCTGCAGACCCACTGCAAGATCCCTGGGAACGATCACTCTCCCATTCCTGGCCTCCTTTGACGTAACCCTTGAGCTCAAACCAACCGTCCTCTGTCTTACTGCAGTCCATGTCGACGTCAAGCATCCAGTAATGATCACCCCACGTGTTGAGGGAAAAGTATCCGTAGCCTTGCTGGTCGACGGAACTGCCGTGGCCGGCGTTATTGGTGGTCCAGACCAAAGGTGATCCTGGAGCCTCCGAAGTCTGGTCGCTCTCCGAACCATACCAGTCGAGATAGTCGTCGCCTTGTCTAAGTGTATTCAGGGTCTGATCAGACCCGCCGGTCCTGTGGTTGATAGGGATTGCGCAGTCACTGGTGTCGGCGTCATTCGTGCACCCTGATCGCCTATCATGACCTATTCCTCCTTGGACAAACATATCTTGACCACTGGAGGTAGTCTTTTGAATGAAGATGACGGTGCGGGAGGTACCGGGTGGAGAGGTTATGTTATCACCTGGAGGAGATGAGGTTGGGTTAGTACCACCATTGCCACCGCCTGACTTAGCGCCTACATGTATAGCTACCATTGAGTCCTCTCCTGAAGGTACAGTGATGTAGGCACTTCCGCCGCTCACCGTAACGGTCGTTCCTGTGCAGCCACTGTCGGTAGGGTCCCCGCTGATGACGTCACAATAGTTTCCATCTGGCAGTCCGGTAGTGAAGGTTCTTGCCAGCGTGCCTTCGCATGTCATGGCGAAGAAGGCCTGGTTGCCTCTGGAGAAGGAGATTTGGTTGTTGCCATTTGACCACCAGTTTTCGACACCATGGTATCCTGCCTGCTTGCTGAAACCCACCATGTTGCGGATCTGACGCCAGCGGTGTTCGCACACCCACCCACCATCACAAGTACCTTGATCGTTGATGTAAGGACCATTTCCAGGTGGGCCTTGGTCTGTGTTGCTGAAGCTGTAACTGCTCATGATCCTCTTCGTACCATAGTTCCAGGCCAGCATGAAAGCCACAGCTCGCTTGTAAGAGACGGAATCTGTGTGAGTAACGATATCTCCACCACCTCCGTGGTTTCGTTGGTTATCGTGGTTGTCGACGAACACCAGAGCTGAGTCCGAGTGGAGCATACCCCACGCCTGTCCAAAGTTGCTGTAGTGGGCAAGCGTGGCTGAGCAGCGGCCGAGGTTAGAAATATGAGAACAGTACTTGAATTCAGTGACATCACCGATAGAGGTGTATTCACCAGCTGTAATGGGCTCGCCTCCTTGGTCGATCACCTCTTGGAAGATGTATGGGCCGTTGTAGAGTCGACTGACGATGTTACTCAGATCTCCAGGCCACATGTGCTTAGCTGCATCTATGCGGAATCCGGCAACCCCAGCGCCAACCATTTCGTTTAGGAAACCAGCAATTTTTCCTGAGAAAATAGCAGTATAGAGTGGGAAAACAGATAATTGAATGCGGTTACGAAAGGTTTGACAGTACAGGTTATAGGAGTTTGAAATTACCAAATAATTATTAGATGATCATATATCTATAATGAATGTATAACACCTAAACATGTTAAACAATGTAAAACATTTGGGCCAGCGATTCAAATTATTTTTCTTCTCTCACTACTTTGTTTGATATTCCACTTAAAGAGCAAAGCTCTTCACAGCAGCTTAAAATTAGTAGTTAGTATTTTGCTATTTACGAACTCAAATGAAAGAAATCTTACGAAAAGTAGTTTGGGCTTTACAATAAAAACTATAGATTGGGTATGACAAGCAGAAAAAATGAAATATATACATAACATTACCAATTAAACAAATGAATAGATAAAGTAAATATACGAAACACGTTTGAATAATTATGATGAAATATTAACAGCTATATGGGCGCATAATTATTCATTCTAATGGAGCTAGGCGCGTATAAAGTACTAGGTGTAAAAAACAACAAAAACATTTGACTCTTCGGATCTTTCAAATCCCAAAGAGCTATAACTCGAATCAGATTGAGGTTTTCACATTCTAAAGTTGAAGGATGTCAAATTTATTTGAAGTAAGTCTTATCATATTTCTTTGAATACTTTCTTACAACGATGCTCTGAATATTTAATTAGATTTTCACTTTTTGAAAAATCAAGACCAGCAACTCTGTGTGTATCAGTAATTAATTCAGAACACAGCAAGACCTTTGTGCATCGCAGCTGCCAACCTATTGCTATCCAGTGTTATTAATGATTCATGACTCTGGGTTAAAAAATATGCTTTGGAATTTCAGTTGCCATGGATAGTAAAAGAAACGTCATAAAGCTTATTCCAAATAAATTTGACATCCTTCAACTTTCCAATCTGAAAACCCAAGTGTGATGCAAATTATAACATTGGAGTTATTAATGATCAAAAGTGTCAATTTTTTTCTTACACCTAGTACATAAGACCCTACAAGGGTGTTCAAGCAGTTGCCTCCTACAAGGTAACCATTGTACCTTGGATAAGAGAAGGAACTGTAGCCAGAATTTCGCTGTGGCTCGGATTCGAACCTCAGTCATAGTTCATTGACATATCCACGTCACCTCGATCTTTTTAAGTACATGAAGTAAGACTAAGTAGTCTATAGAACTCTTAACTTTTGTCTTACCCCTAACGTAGTCTGAGCCAGTCTGTAGATCGTTAAGACCGACCAAGTTGCAATTTCTCACCTCGTCGATATCTTGATAATTACTGATCTCGCCATTGTAACTGTTACAGCGACCAAGGGGCACATTGAAATCGTTACTTCCGTATGGCACACCGGGAAAATCGTAATTCCCTGAAATGAAAATTTTAACAGATATTCAATGATTTATTTTCTTCTATATTTCTCATCAAATGGGGCTGACCCAGAGAACATAGGAAATCGTTATTTCCATTGAGTTTATAAGGACCTATTTTTTTCGATAACGTGATATAAATTGCTCACAATTAAAAAAAAAAAAGCTCTTGGAATGTTATTTCTAATGTCCTTTAAAAGACAAAAATCGAATGATACAGTAGAACTGCATTGAAAATAAAGTGAGATTCGTACTGATACCCAATATTATGCGATTCATTGAGGTAATTTTCGTAAGTATTATAGTGGCATCGTTTCCATGACTCCTGCGACAATTGCTCCGGTCTAACTTTGCCATGCTAATCCTAAACCTAAACATAACCCTAACCCTAACTCTAACCCTAATCCTAATCTTCACATTGTCCTTAACAAAAAACCAAATCATGACCTTGACCTTAACGTTTGACCTTCCGAGATAACGACGGAGGAGGAACTGTCGCAGGAGCAAATGTCGTGTCACCAGCGGCACCATCATGCAGGGGTCCCGGGCATCCAAACGCTAGGGAAAAGATCGATGTTTTTACCATCGAACTGTTTTTCGATCGATCTTTCTTCCATCGAACCTTAATGTCACCAAGGGCACGCCATACATTCCCCCCACCAAGCCAAGTCAGCTAATGCATGTTCATAAGTTTACATGGTGAGGAGGTGTTTTTAGAATTGACAATATTGTAGTAAATGTATGATGATGTTGATAATCTTGATGATAATATATGATAAAAAATAAGGATGATGATAATAACAATGTATTTAAACAGCGTATTCTCCATGTACATGGTAAAATTCAAATTTAGACATTGTATACATATATTGTGCACGTACATGGATACGTATCGAAGTTTTTTTTTCTGCCGATTTAGAGGCATTCATGGGGGTGTATCATATAGCGCCAAATACATTAACAGTGACTCTATATGCGCTATACAGATATTACGTTATTACTCGGTCATCGGTATATATGAATGAGTTCTGAGGGAGAGAAACTGTTTGACTTACAAGCAGCCATATGGTTGATGACGACATCGGCGTAGATTTTGACATTGACATTGTTACAGCGATTAACCATGGATCGGAACTCGGAGTCACTACCGCTCCTGCTGTTCAAATAATACGTTACGGGCTGGTACCGGGTCCACCACTGACTACCAGAGATGTGCTCATTGGGGGGCGAGATCTGCACCCCACCAAATCCGTAAGGCCCCAAAAATCTGTCGAACAACAATAATAATGATAATATTTCCTTTTGTAACGTGTGTATCACGTATGAAATAAGGTAGCAATTTTCTCTACCAACGTGTTTTGAAAGTCGTTTTCCTGGATTTATGTGCAACAGCCGTTAACAGCTCACAGTAGGAATATATGTTTCAACGAATAAACTTGGAGGACAAGATTTTCTTTAAGTACCTTCAATATACAGAAATAAAAAAAAAAAAAAAAAAGACAAGATGAAATAAAGAAAAGGAGAGATCGATAGATGGGACGAGAGAGAAAATATAGAAAGGCAAAGGAAAGAGAGAGAGAGAGGGGGGGGGTATGGGCAGACGCCCCGGAAGCAGTTTGGGATTGGGGGGGGGGGCAAACATTCAAGGGGGCTCACCTTTCAAGGGCTCATGTTTTCTCACCCCTAAAAAAACACACACGCTTTCCCACCCTCTCACAACAATACAGATCCTACTGCTAAATCAAAATTTTACTCAAAAATTCTCTGACAAGCATTTTTGGGGTGTATTTTTACTCGAAAATTCTCTGACAAGCAAAAAAAAAACAAAACACCAGAATTATGCTAAAATTCTGCTAAATTTTGTCAAATTATGCTAAAGCGGTCAAAATTCTGCCAGAAAGCAGAATTCTGCCAACTCTGGCAACCTTGCGTCTAATACAAAACCTCCACTACGTTAAAGTTTAAAGTTTGAATGCTTTATCTGTCTTCAGTGATCTCCATGAATACGAAAAATGAAATTTTAATATACACACGATTTTTACTCCTTTACTACTGATTTTTTTTATTTTTTTTTTACGGGGGGGGGGGGCTTTTTTTTGGGGGGGGGGCGAAAATGCATTATGCCCCCCCCCACTTTTTCGTTTGGGGGGGGCGATTGCCCCCCCCCTTCCCCCCCCCCCCACTTCCGGCGCCTATGGGTATGGGGAGGGACCACAGAGAGAGAGAGATAGAAACCCATTTAACGAGAAAGTTTACGACTCTCCGTTTTTAAAGAAGTAGTTATGATCATTTCAAATGTTTTCTTTAAGCGTGGAAGGCGTGAAGCTTAACTCTTAAAAAAAAAAAAAAAACAATATATATATATAAATATATATATATATATATATATATATATATACACACATATATACATATATATAGCTATCACAATTTCACGTCTTTAAAGCAGAACCTTTACAAAGTCATAAACAGAAATAAAGGAGGGATGGAAAAATAAAAATCTACATTTAGGTGTCGCGTATTATTTATGTTTGAAGAATGTTGCATTAAATTCGTATTAATTATTGCCACTTTCTTCTCAAATACGGATAAGATATCATCGTCAGTAGTCTAATAACGCATGCTATGATGCTCCCCACATGTATTTCCTCCAACGAACCTATATAATTTAATTAATTTTGCTTTAATTACCATATCTACATGAATATGTTGACTAATATCTTCCTTGTTCATAATACAAAACAGCTAAATTTATATGCAATTTACTTAATTCTGTATCATAATTTAGATATCATAAACGATGTTGATAAACCGAAATTCGAAATAATAAATAGTCAGGACACATTGCGAAATGAAAACATGAAATTTAAAAGGGTGGATTATACTAACTGTGGTAGTAAGTACCTACATCTTAGGTATCAGAATAAAATTATCTGCTTTGAAAACGACAAGATAAATAAAAGAATGACGAATTCATAAATCAAACGTATTGTCTGCATCATGGTATTTCAATGAGCTGGAAAACTATAACTTGCTGTCCTTTCCTCTAATATATTTCACGAAACTCTTTCCAGTGCTTGTAGTTACAGCAGATACTTTACACATTAAGACATATAACATTCTGAATGCAAAACATAATTTTGGATTATCCCACCTCTCGCATTCTTCGGCGATGTCGTTCCATGGCCATTCGAAGAGGTGAACGATCACGTTACCATTACTGAAATTGGGGTCGAATTGTGCTGAAGCACCAACGATAAGGGCAATGAAAAGAGCCAACGACTTCATTATGATGTAAAGAAGCCACTACGTTGGGGGAAAAATAAAATAGAGCCGGTCATTATTCTATCCTCTAACTATCACATTAAATTATCACAGATTGGCCTCATGAAAAGTATATACATAGTGTGTATAAAAAAAGTATTATTAACTATAATAGCTTCTTTTTATACAGGATGGAAAGACTTGAAATTTCCTGGTATAAGGGAATGTATAATCTTTCTAGTGATGCGTTATTCATACATTTGCTACCACCAGTGGGTGGGGGGGGGGGGGGGGGAGTTACCAGATGTTTTCCTCCATAATTCTCTGACAAGCACACACACACACACACACACACACACACACACACACACACACACACAAATCTCCCCCCTCCCCCCCAAAAAAAAAAATCGAGAAAAAGTTGTCAGGGGGCACTCTGCCCCCCGCCCCCCTCAGCTACGCTAGTGGCTACCACAGCAGATGACTGATCATAGAATCACATAATTTTTCAAGTAATTCATTAAATATCATCTAAGGAGAATAAAACCCTAGGGAAATATACATTTTAATGAAAAGAGAGGATAGAGAGAAGCAATTTGAAAAAAAAGTTCCATCAAAATCGGTTAAGAAATGAAAAAGTTATGAAAGTTTGAAAAGTCTCAATTTACTTTCTAGGGCGATCCTCAAATTGGCAATGTTGCTTCAAAATGGCAGGTTTAGTAGTACAACACTCAATATTTTTGTACATACAATTTCATATATTTTCTCCATTATCTCTAAAGATGCTGCTTGTCTTTTTGTGAACTCAACATATGTTGTGTCATTCCTCATGATATATCTTGAGCTAAGAAGGAGACAAGCTGCACCTTGAGAGATAATGGGGAAAATATGAAAGATTGTGTACAAAACATATGGAGAGTTGTACTATATACTAAACCTGTCACTTTGAAGCAACATTGCCAATTAGAGGATCGCCATAGAAAGTAAACTGAGACTTTTCAAAGTTTCATAACTTTCTCAGCATTTCATAACCGATTTTGATGGAACTTTTTATTTAATTGCTTCTCTCTGTCCTCTCTTTTCATTAAAATTGATTTTTCCCAGAGTTTCATTTTCATTTAATGTGACTTTTCAACCCGAAAGAATTTCATTTCTATATATTAACTTTACATCTCTCTTTTTTAGAAACATCAAATGTGTTCATGAATTAAGAGTAAGGGGAATCATGAAAGTCAAGTGACTTGTCCGGAATGATTCTCTATAATTATACACATCAAATTGAATCACAATTTCTTGTTTACACATTGTAAATCATGTTCTATGGATAGGATATAGGACACAGGACATCTAAAGAGCCAGAAGATGAAAGGAACCACCCCCCCCCCCCCGATTTTACGATGTGACATATTTATTTAATCTACTCACATATTAATATTTGATTTCATTAACAGACCTTTATACACACTTCTGAAATATTTACATGTCTAACATTTTCTAATGACCCCAGGCAAGTTATTCCAAATTACTGACCGTGAAAAATATAGAATATTATTATAATGGAAGATTGAAAAAAATAATGTGAACATATAAAATAATAATCGGGCATTTTATAATTCATTGTGAAATATGCTCTAAAAGATTTAGGTAAAGGTTCGTGCACCTTTTTAAAAAAAATTACATAAAAGTGGTAATATCTTATATTAAGGCAAGGTTTGCGCCTGCTCTAATAAACATACTTAAACAATAGGTTATAGACTATCTAGAGAGTCAGAGCTGTAAAGGGTTGCACGAGTACACAAAACTAACAAGGGAATTTATTTTCAATTAATGAAGACCAATAAAAAAGAAGAGCATTTGTTGTTGTTGAAACATAACAATTAAAATACTTGTCAGCAGGGAAGAAGACGAACATAACACACAAACACACACACACATAGATCCAGAAGTTTTTGCTATTTGAATGAAAAACGCACACACAAAAAGAAAGAAACAAAAAACAACAATTGCATAGTTATCATAATGTGAAGTGACAAGTGCGAATAATAGTTTTATATAATCTCACCTGCACAAGACGTTTGTGAACTGTCAAGGTGTTTCTTCCAACGAAGAAAAGACGACTGTCTCACATCATCGGATAAACCCCTTAATATAACCATCTTCGTCGTGTGTGGATAGCTTATCTATAAAAACCCTGGTTAAAATTAATCCATTATGAAAGCTGATATCATCAATCGCTATCTTTCTTTCAGATGAAAGGTTAATGAAACACGCATTACTAACGTGTCTGGATAATTTGTATTACTTGCTTAATTTTGAGATTATGAAATTGTAACATTATGATGAGTAAAATAACAAAATCTTTCATTTGCTGATTTTTCCATGACATACTGCTTGCTTTGACCTCTTTTAATACATGCATATATCTTTCTTTTGTTATGGTATTAGAATGTTTTACAGTTTATATCAAATTCTTCTGGCATAATCTCAAATAAAGCCTTTATAGTTCTGTAGAAATTAACGTAACTCATAAGACAAACCAAATTCAAAATGTTAAATCATGGACCAGCCGCCCTAAAATAGCTGGTTGATTGCATAAGGAAAAAAAAACCAACAACACAAACTAGAATTATCAAAAAGAGGTGGGGCGTGAATCTGTTAACAACAACAACAACAACAACAACAAAAATTAATTATCATGAGATCGCGTCAACTGTGGCAACTTCGTCATGAACCTGCGACGTCATAGGCTATTTTCCTTGTATTTTGTGATATCAAAAATTTCTTTGTTGTTGTTTAAAATTGATGCGGCATGTCTTTCTATGAATGAATTTAATCATAACTGTGTCTTAATGAAATTTAAAAGAGTATTCTAAATAGTTCCACGAGAAAAACTTTTTTCAATTTATCCGTCGGTGGAAAAAGTGCCAGTAACAAATATTGAAACTCTGGGAAGGACATCTCCCCCCCCCCCTTATTTTCTGTTAAACGAGGCGTGGATTACTTCATCCAATTACCCCATAAAGAACTTCCAAATTTCAGGACATCATCTTCCCCGTAAAACAAGAGGACCACCAACATTATTTTGTAGGTAAAATGTCAATGAAACACTTCTCAGGAACGTGTTTGGTAACTTTATATTATTTTTTTTTTATTGTGAGATGATGAACTGTGAATATCATTGTGAATGTAATTATTAATCTGACATCTGTGGATTATTCCATGATGCATTTTTTGCTTTTAATCTTAGTTCGAGGTCTTATTTTTTGCTGATGCGGTGATTCTGGTAAAATTGCTACAAATATGCTGATGAAGCTTGTTTCTTTTCAAGACTTAATTCTTTTATCATGAATTTCACTTCTTATAATTAAGTGAATGTTCTAGATAGTTCCATCAGAAACACCGTCTTCAACTATTTGATACAAATCAGTAGTCTAGGTTTTCTGCTTTAATTAGAGGATAATAAACAAGTCTTGTCAAGATATACAAATTTCGAATTATAATGAAACAAACTTGTTTCAGAAGAAAAAATGGTCTCTTTGGACTTTCCCCATCTATGGAAAATAATCCAGCAGCAAATTTCCAAATTCGGGGGTGAATCCACCTCTCCGTTTGATTTCCTCCATCATATGAGGCGTTGGATATTCTGGCACCTCGCTGCCCGAATATGAAGTGGTGATTGCCCGAATATCGGAACTTTGAAAATCCTCGGGGGGGGGGGGGGCTGCATCCCATTGCCTAAGGGGACGCCTTTTGCCCGAATATCAACTTTTCAATTTCTTAATGTTTGCGAGAGAGCGAAGCGAGCGAGCAAATTTTTTTTTAAAGTTTTCATAGTGAAAATTTACAGAAGTTATATACACAAGTTACATAATAATTATCTGCGAACCTTGCTTCCCAAATATTGGATATTCCAGCACCTCGTTGGCCGAATATGAATATCAGAACTTTGAACCATGGAGCTACAGACTCCATGTTTGAACGTCCAGGGGGTGGGGGGGGGGGGGGGGGGGGGGGGGGGCTGCAGCTCATTGCCGAAGAGGGACGCCTTTTGCCCGAATATTAAAATTCCAGTGTTCTTGTGGTCGAGCGAAGCTAGCGTGCAAAATTAAAAAAAAAAAAATTCTTGGTGGAAATGTACAGAAGTTACATACACAAGTTACATAATAATATTAACTGGGAACCTTGCTTCCCAAATATTTGGATATTCTAGCACCTTGCTGCCCGAATATGAATATCGGAACTTTGAAAATCCGCGGGGAGGGGGAGGGGGGATACAGCCCATTGCCGAAGGGGGATACCTTTTCCCCGAATATTAGAATTCCAGTTTTCTTGCGAGCGAGCGAAGCGAGCGAGCAAAAAATTTGGCAAAGTTTACCTTCTTTTTCTTCCCTTCCCTTTTCTTTTCCTTCTTTTCTTTCTGTTTGTTTTCCTTTCCTTTCCCTTTTCTTTTTTCTTTTTTTTTTCCTTCTACTTCCTCTTTTGTGGCACAACCGAACTTTGATTTTTTTCCTTTCAATTTTTGCAAATTTTCTTAGCTCTATCCAACCACAAAATGACTTTCTTAAAATCTTTTTTTTTCCTAAGGGGGGGGGGGGGGGAGTTCGCGCGCACCCCGCGAACCCCTAGTTTGTACGTTACTGACATACTGCTAACTAGACTGCCTATTAATGAAAACGTAAGTAAAACTTTAGCAAGATTCTGCACCCAAATCGTCGTAAATGAATTTGAATGACACTTTGGCCTCTTTAAATTGGACGACGATAAATTAATTTGGATGTTCGAAGCACATTTTTCGACGCTGGAAAATGAATCTGAACACCTGAAATCTAATTTGAACCAAAGGAATAAACGGGATGAGCAAATCGCTTGAATACGAACGTTTGAAAATGAATTTGAAAGATAATTTTGCGAATTCGACCAGGAAAACCTATATCTTCCTAAAAAGATAAAATATAAATCATTCATTAAAAAGGCTTATAATTGTTTCATCATTCATTTTCAATAAAAAAAATTACCAACGTCTTTAAAACTCTGAAAACTGTTATCTCATTATTCATGATTTATTTCATTTTGGAAAAGAATATCCAAATGCCCTTTATTTGCAACAGAAATAACAACAAGAACTATGATCGTTATGATGATAGATGAAGCATTCCCATAAGAATTATAGCAGATAAAAACAAAACAGTCCCGTACATTCCTTTTCAAATCGTTTAATAGGAGAGTGGAATTGCTCATTGTGCTTTGTGAGCCTCTCTTCTGTCAAAAATTGGTTGGAAGAGACCAATGACATTACAAAAATTATAATGATGTTACAAAAATCCTTATTTCTTCGTGACTACTGAACCAAAGCGAATGGGGTTTTCGATGATATGCATATACTTAGTTATTGTTTTATAATTTCAAACCCTATTCAAATTGATCCAGAATATTTAGTTTGAAAGCTATTAATACTAAAAGTCCGATTGTAAATTCTTTTGGGGACAGACTGTATATATTCGACATTGGTCCCCCATACACAAAACATCATCTTATGCAAAATGATATCATTGGTTTCCTACATTAGTTATAATGATGTACACTTCTTATTCAGATGTATGCATGTGTTAAGAGTTAAAGGAAACCAAAACCCAAGGAGAGAATCAATGTTATTGGAAAGTGAAAATTCAGAGAAGCACTTTACAAAAAGTTTCATTAAAATTGGTTAAAAAATGAGAGAGTTATGGAAGTTTGAAAAGTCTCGTTTTACTTTCTATGGGGATCCTCAAATTGGCAAAATTGCTTCAAAATGGCTGATTTTGTGAACAACTCTCCATTTGTTTTGTACACAGATTTTCAGATTTTCCCCATTATCTCTCAGGGTGCTCCTTGTCTCCTCCTGAACTCAACATATGTGGTGTAAAATACATTTTCCCATTATATATGTTGAGCTCAGAAGGAGATTAACTGCACCTTGAAAGATAATGGGGAAAATCTGAAGATCTGTGTACAAAACAAATGGAGAGTTGTTCACAAAATCAGCCATTTTGAAGCAATTTTGCCAATTTGAGGATCCCCATAGAAAGTAAAACGAGACTTTTCAAACTTCCATAACTCTCTCATTTTTTAACCAATTTTAATGAAACTTTTTGTAAAGTGCTTCTCTGAATTTTCACTTTCCAATAACATTGATTCTCTCCTTGGGTTTTGGTTTCCTTTAAAGTAACCCTCAACTTAGTCATCTAACAGGTCGGAGGAGTATTACTTTCAACTCATCCATCCGTGGAAAAAAAAATACTTGTAACAAATATTGAAACACTTGGATGGACCTGTCCCCCCCCCCCCTCCAAAAAAGAAAAAGAAAAGAGCAAAATGAAAAATGGAAGAAAGAAAGAAAACAAAATTAAGATTAAAAAAAAAAAAATAATAAAAGAGGCGTGGCCCACTTCATCAAAATAATTATGAAGCTCCCCATGCTATGTTAAAATAATTTCAAGATGTCATTTTGCCCTGTAAAACAAAACGGGTGATCCACAATTGTAGGTAAAATGTCCATGAAACACGCCTCAGGAACGTGTTTAGAACCTTATTATTATTATCATTCTTTTTTATTGTGAGGTGATTAGTCCACTTATTGGCGTTGTAATAGAAGAATAACGAGGTGGAGATGCATTATTTTCCAATTAAAGTTTATTTTCCAAATTTTCGGAACGATTCACACGTTTCCTGAAGAAAATTTGGAAAATAAACTGTAATTGGAAAATAATGCATCTCCGCCTCGTTATTCTTTTAATTTGCAATTTTATATAGAAGGTTAAAATTATTTGGAAATTTTGTTAGATTCGTTAAGAATTCACAATAATGAATAGGCATCTCCTTGCTTGCCTGTATTAATCCATATTGTGCCAGCCACTAATCTCCCCTGTGCCAGGTTTAGTTTTGGGGTGCTCAAGTGTGAACAAACAATATACTCTAAAAACTTAAGTGTTAAATCACCATTTAAAAGGGCCGAGGAGTGACAACTTTTTCAAAATGGTAGATCAACTCTTTTAAACTGCTGGATTCAGCATTTAAAGTGTTGTATCCAGAATGTTAAAAGTGTTAATTTACAATTTCAAAAAAGTTGTCACTCCTCGGCCCTTTTAAATGGTGATTTAACACTTTAGTTTTTAGAGTATACGTCTAAACATGTACGTGGCACAGCTACGGAGGCTACTATACAAGGTTGTGACACGCGAGCACAGGCTAGTGCACAAGTACGTGGCACTGCTACAGATCAGTACGCAAGGTTGTGGCACCATATGAGTTAATTAGGATAATACACAATAATTAATCACAATGTATATTGGGGAATATTCTACATGTATATTGACGCACGAGAAATATCAACTTCAAGTAATGATCAACCTACTCTGCATGAAGGAATGTAATTACGGATTTGTTGTTGTTGTTGTTGTTGTTGTTTTTTTTGTTGTTGTTGTGTTGTTTTTGTTTTTTTGAGGAGATATCCTACTTTTTCCCACCACAAATATTATTTTTTCAGCTCATGCAAATCAATAACCTTGCTTTCCTGCATTTACAGCATGATTATACATTCCTGCTCCTGCGCTCCGGATGTCCAAACTTCACGCTCTAAAAGTGAGCCTCAGCTGACTCATCTGAAGGGTATTAAATTCAAGTTATCTATCCTTAGAAAAAAACGTATTTTTTTATTAAACAAGGCGTAAAAACTTCATCCAAATACCTAGTCCTTCCATTTTACAGTTACAAATCTCATTATCATCCTCCGCTATAAGACAAGAGGACCATCCTGATTTATAGGTAAAATGTCAGTTAATCACACCTCAGGAACGTGTTTTTTGTGAGATGATGAAACACCGATATCATGTATTTAATCATTAATCTGACATCTGTTGATTTTCCATGAGGTATTGTTTACTTTCATCTCTTTTGATATCTTTAATTCTTTTAATGTGATACTATATTCGTATAATATTCTCGTGGCAGGTATCAATTACGTTTTATAGCCATTGATATTAATTGTGAATTTTGTTTGATTGTAACTATTACCAGAATTCACAAGGCTAAATAATTATGAGCATATTTTAAAAAGTACGTCATCCTTCTAAACATAAACAGATGAGTTAAATTGGGGGGGGGGGGGGATTATTGTGGACTTTGTCGTGGAACTGTAACGTACGTCATGGGCTTTTGACTTGTATATTGAGACAATCAAAATTTCATATTTTTTTGGCCAAACTGATCAACTATTTCTCTTAATGAAGGCATTTTTCAGATTTATGAATATTCTACACTGTACCATCCCCCAAAAAACTTTTTCGACTAAGGTAAATTGATATCCTTGCTTTCCTGCATTAGTTGTTAAGATGTACACATCCTTATTCATATTATGTACATATTTTAAGATCTTAGTTAAAGTGGTCCTCAACTGAGTCATCTGACATGTATGAGGGGTACTACTTTAGACTTATCCATCCGTGAAAAAAAAGAAGTATTAGTAACAAATATTGAAACTCTGGGGTAGACCTGCCCCCTCCCCCAAATTCTATTAAACGAGGCGTTGCCTACTTCATTCTATTTTCAAGCTCCTCCCACTCCAGTTAAAATAATTTTACGGTGTCATTTTCCCCCTGTAAAACAAAAGTGTCATCCACTATAAATTGCAGGTAAAATGTAGATGAAACATGCATCGGGAACGTGTATAGTAACTTATGTTTTTGATTGTAAGATGACGAACTCTGGTATCATGACGAATACAATTATTAATTTGACATCTGCTGTTTTTTCCAAGAGGCATTGTTTGTTTCGTTTTATATGGATGTTTTTCATTCTTTTGATGTGGTATTTAGATATAATTTTATACAATATCCTTGTGGCAGATTTACTTTCTTATAGGCCTATAGCCTTTTATATTCATTGAGTATTTGTTGGATTTGTTAAGGTTTATGTTAATTCAAAAGACTATTATAAGCTCGTAAAATACCCTGTTCCAATCAATTCGGAAGAAAGAAGTGGAGAATGGGATGGGGTGGAATCAGTACCCCCCCCCCCAAAAAAAAAACAACCAAAAAAAAAAACAACATCAAAGAAACAAACAAACAAAAAAAAAACCCAACCCCAACAACAAACGAACAAAACAAAGAAAGAAAAAAAAAAATCAGTGCCATAGAGATCTCGCTTTATACATTTGGCAACTTTATCATGGAGCTGGGACGTCATGTGCTTTTAACTTGCATTATTGTGACATCCAAAAGTTCACCACTTTTGCCAAATAACCTTTTCTCTTCATATAGAAACATAATCACGGATGCTATTTTCGTATATCGGGGATTATTGTCTCAAGAGTCACAGTTTTGTCAAGAAAGTGAAATTTCTCTTCATGAATAAATGTAATCACAAATGCATTTTTCGTATTGTGGAGAATACTTTTGATTTTCCAGCGAGAAACATTATTCTTAGCATATGCAAATTACTTTCCTGAATTAGTTAGAATGATGCACATATTCCTGCTCAAAGTTGTGCATACTTTAAGATCTTAGTTAGTCTTCTTTGAGGTATCACTTGCAATTTTTCTATCTGTGAAAAGCAGTGCCCACGTTTAATAGCAAATACAGTACATCTGGGGGAGACCTGCGACCCCCTCCTTTTTCTATTGAACGAGGGTAGCCTATTTAATTCAAGCCCCAAATCACATCCTCATACTGCAGTTTTCAATTTCACGAAGTCATCTTCCCCAATACACCAATGGACAATCCATAATGAATAGTAAAACACGCCTTAGCAACTTGTGTTTTTTTTCATTATTTACTTTCCATAATAATTAACATCCCCATACACATCATACACGCTGTTCCAAATTCCAAAATGTCATCCCTCTGTATAATTTACGAAACTTCCATATTATAAAGGTCAACAAAACACGCCTTAGTTACGTGTTTGGAATTTGTCCTTAGCTTACTTGTTTCATTGTGAGATATCACGATGAATTATGATTATTAATTAACCCATTGCCTGCTGGAACCGGTGATGTCTGCATTAAGCCTATGGGAATTAGACAATTTATTAGTCATTGGGTTCATCTGACATCTGTTGATTTTCCATGAGGCATTGTTTGCTTTCATCTCTTGTGATATCTTTCCTTCTGTCAAAGTGGTACTAAGATATTAACATATAATGTTCTTGTGGCAGGTACCATTTGAGTTTTATAGCCGTTGATATTAATTTTTAATTTTGTTGGGTTCGGTAAGTATTACAAGAATTCACCAGGCTTAATAACTATGTCCATATTTTTAAAGGTTCATAAATAATGAGTGAAACAGGAGAGGGGGGGGGGGGGGGGGGAGTAACATTGGGAAACTCTGTCATCATGGTCATGGAACTGTGGCGTCATAGGATGTTTACTTGTATATTGTGACATCTAAAATTTCACTCTTTTGCCAAACTCATCATGAAGGCATATTTTCAGTTTTTATATATATTCTACATAGTCCCACCCAAAAAAACTTTTTCGACTTAGGCAAATTGATATATTTACTTTCCTGCATTAGCTATAATGCTGTACACATCATTCTTCATATGTACATATTTTAAGATCTTAGTTCAAGGAGAATGAAACCCTGGGGGAAAATCAATTTTTTAGAAAAGAGAAGATAGAGAGAAGCAATTTTTCAAAAAGTTCCATCAAAATCGGTTAAGAAATGAGAAAGTTATGAAAGTTTGAAAAGTCTCAATTTACTTTCTATAGCGATCCTCAAATTGGCAATGTTGCTTCAAAGTGACAGATTTAGTAGTACAATTCTCCATATGTTTTGTACACAAAATTTCATATTTTGTCCATAATCTCTAAAGATGCTGCCTGTCTTTTTGTGAACTCAACATATGTTGTGTCAAATACATTTTCCCATCATATATCTTGAGTTAAGAAGGAGATAAGCTGCACCTTGAGAGAAAATGTTGAAAATATGAAATTTTGTGTACAAAATATATGGAGAGTTGTACTGCTAAACCTGTCACTTTGAAGCAACATTGCCAATTTGAGGATCGCCATAGAAAGTAAATTGAGAATTTTCAAACTTTCATAATTTTCTCATTTCTTAACCGATTTTGATGGAACCTTTTTAAAATTGTTTCTCTCTATCCTCTCTTTTCATAAAAAACGATTTCCCCCCAGGGTTTCATTCTCCTCTAAAGGGACCCTCAACTTAGTCATCTGCAATGTCTGAGGTACATTACTTTCAACTGATCAATCCGTGGAAAAAAGTGCCATTAACAAATATTGAAACAATATATCCCCCTAAAAATAATTTCAAAAATAAGTAAATGAATAAAAATAAATGAGGCGTGGCCTACATCATTCAATTATCAAGTTTCCCCATAATGCAGTTCCAGTGGCGTATCTACGGGGGAGGGGGGGGGGGGGGGGAAGAGGGGGCGCGTGCCCAAGGTGGCACTTGAAGGGGGGGGGGCGCAAAAACGCAAAAGAGAGAAAGAAAAGGGGGAGAAATACAGGACAAAATGTATAAGAAATTGTGTATTATAGGGTTTGAAATGCAACATTTTTCTATAGCTCGGTCGCTTTGCTCCCTCAAATAGTTATGTTCAAAATCTAGCTATTTTGCGCCCCTAATGGCATTTTTAAAGCTTTAACCATTAATTGACTCTAGTTGCTTTGCCCCCCCCCCCTTAATAAGGCAGGAGCTTGTTAAAGTTTGCGCCCCCTGATAGGATATAAGTGTATAAAAAGCACTAGTGTAGAACATTCAAAAGAAATTATACTTAAACCTTACTTAATCCTTCAAATATATTTCTTCAGGGTTTTCATTCATTTTGTGCCCCCCAAATAGGATATTGCTACCTAGGTCACTGTATTCCCTTGGAATTTTTCTCTTTTTTTGGTAAGGGTTAAACACATGAGAAATTTTTTTGAGGGGTGAAAGGGGGGAGGGAAATCTGCCGTTCGGTCGCCTTGCTCCCTCGCTTATACAATAACTCATCAAATCTGAGCTAACAACCCCGGGTTATGTGCATCAAAATTCTTTTTCACGTAGTGCCATCATTTCTAAATGAAAAAAACGTTCATTAATCTGAGTTTGGGCAGGGGGGGGGGGGGGGGCGCAGATTTGATAGTTTGGCGCGGGCGCCAGAATACCTAGATACACCACTGTGCAGTTCCAAATTTGAAGATGTCGTCTTAACTTGTAAGACAAGAGGATCATACACATTTATAGGTACATATGTTAATGAAAACGTCTAAGGAACGTGTTTGGAAACTTTTATCATTTATGTGAGCTGATGAATGCAATTATTAATTTGACATCTATTGATTCTCAACGAGGAATTGTTTGCTTTTCCTTTGATGTGGTACAAAGATGATCATATTTTATTTTATTTTTTGTTACTTTTTCATAATATAGCCATTGATATTCATTGTAAATTTGGTTGGATTGGGTAAAAAGTACGCGAATCCAGGAGAATGACAAGTCATCTTCTTGCTTTCATGTATTAATAATATTCGGGTAATAGACAAGTCTTAATAGCAAATTTTCAATTTATTAGCGAACCTGCATGCACCCCTATTCTTATTTTTTCAAGCACATAACGTGGCCTACTTTATTTACATACCAAGCTCTTCCACTCCGCAGATCCAGATCTCATTATCACCTTGCCCTATACATAAGACAAGAGGACCATCGTAATTTGTAGGTAATATGTCAATTAATCACGCCTCAGGAACGTGTTTTTGAGATGATGAAACTCTGTTATCATGATAAATATAATCACTAATCTGACATCTGTTGATTATCCATGAGGTATTGTTTACTTTCATCTCCTTTAATATGCTTTTTATTTAGGCTCCCCACGTTTTACATTTTCTTCTTTTTGGGGACAATCGTTCCAATATCTCTCGAAACTGTCTACCTATTTACCATGTTTACCGTACACTGTACTTGATTTGAGTTGTTTACCCTAACGTATTTACATGTAAATTGACAACTATGCTTGTAAAATCTGATTTTTTTTTAATGTAAAAGTGGAACGAATGGTCTTCAGACTTCAAACTTCAAACTTCTTTCAGTGTGGTACTAAGATATTCGTTTGATATTCTTGTGGCAGGTAATAGGTTTTATAGTAATGGATATCAATTGTGAATTTTGTGGGATTCGGTAAATATTAGCAGATATCGCCAGTCCTAATAAGTGCATATTCAAAAAGGTACCTCACCCCATAAACATAACAAATGAAAGGAATAGGGGGGGGGGGGGGGGGTAACATTTGCAACTCTGTCATTGAACTGTGACGTCATGGCCTTTTGACTTGTATTGTGAAATCCAAAATTTCACTCTCCTTGCCTAAACTAGTATGATTTTTAATCTTCATCAGGGCATATTTTCGGATTTGATGTATTTTCTACATTGTCCCACAAACAACAACAACAATATTTTTAACTTATGCAAATTGATATCCTTGTTTTCTTGCAAAGATTTATCATGATGTACACATCGTTTTCATATGTACATTAGTTAAAGTAACCCTCAACTTAAACATCTGACGTATCTGAGGGGTATCATTTTCAACTCATCCATTCGTGAAAAACCCATTAACAAATATCAAAACACTTGTATAGATCCCCCCAGACAACTTTAGAAAGAATAACAGAATGGCCTACTTCATCCAATCATCAAGCTTCCCCATACAACAGTTCCAAATTTAATTTGACTTGTAAAATAAGAGGATCATACACATTTATGAAACACGTCTCAGGAACGTGTTTGGGAACTTATAATTGTTTTTTATTGTTAGACGATGAACTCTGACGTCATTATAAAAATTGTTATTAATCTGACATCTATAGATTCTCCATGAGGAATTGTTTGTTTTCGTCTCTTTTGATATCTTTCTTTTGATGTGCTGCTAAGATGTTCATATAACATTTCTTTTCTATTACTTTTTCATATAACCATTGATATTCATTGTGAATTCCTTTATTTGGATTCTATAAGAGTTACGCGAATTCACAATGATGGAAATTAATCTTCTTGCTTTCCTATATTAATAGACATGTCTTAATAGTAAATTTCCGATTTAGTGGTGAACCTCATTTTTCTAACAGACGAGGCGTGGCCTACTTCATCCAAATATCTAGCTCTCTCTACCGCAGTTCCAAAATTTCAAGATATCACCCTCCCTGTACAAGAGCACGATCCTAATTTGTAGGTAAATTGTCAGTTAATCACTCCTCAGGAGCGTGTTTTTTGTGAAATGATGAATCATTGATATCGTGATGCATATAAACTATAAATATGACATCTGTTGATTTTCCATGAGGTATTGTTTACTTTCATCTCATTTGATATCTTTTCTTCTTTCAATGTGGTACTAAGATATTATAATATTCTTGTGGCAGGTAGGCCTATCATTTACGTTTTATAGCCATTGATATTAATTGTAAATTTTGTTAGATTCGGTAAGTATAACCAGAAGTCACCAGTTCTAATAAGTGCATATTCAAAAAGGTACCTCACCCCTGAAACATAACAAATGAGAGGAATAGGTGGGGGGGGGGGGGGGGGGAGGGTAACATTTGAACTGTAACGTCATGGGCTTTTGACTTGTATTGTGAAATCCAAAATTTCACACTCTTTGCCAAACCTAGCATTTTGAAAAATCTTCATCAGGGCATATTTTCAAATTATGCAAATTGATATCCTTATTTTCTTGCAAAGATTTATCATGATGTACACATCGTTATTCATTTGTACATATTTTAAGATCTTAGTTAAAATGACCCTCAATTTAGTCATCTGATCACATATTTGAGGGGTGTTACTTTGAAAACAAAATACCGGTAAATATTGAAGCTCTGGGGTAGACTTCTCCCCCTCACCCAACCACCCCCAATTCTATTAAACGAGGCGTGGCCTACTTCATCCAATATTATCAAATTCTCCCACTGCAGTTAAAATAATTTCGACTAAGGCAAATTGATATCCTTGCTTTCCTACATTAGTTGTTAAGATGTACACATCCTTATTCATATTATGTACATATTTTAAGATCTCAGTTAAAGTGGTCCTCAGCTGAGTCATCTGACATGTATATGATGGGTACTACATTACACTTATCCATCCGTGAAAAAAGTATTATTAACAAATATTGAAACTCCGGGGTAGATCTGCCCCCTCCCCCAAATTCTATTAAACGAAGCGTGGCCTACTTCATTCTAATTTCAAGCTCATCCCACTGTAGTTAAAATAATTTCACGGTGTCATTTTCCCCAGTAAAACAAAAGTGTCATCCACAGTTGTAGGTATTAATGTCAATGAAACATGCCTCGGGAACGTGTCTAGAAACCCCCTTTTTTTTAATTGTGAGATGACGAACTCGGGTATCACGAGGAATACAATACATCGGGGGGGGGGGGGGGGGGGGGGGAAGACCTGCAGCCCCTCCAATTTCTATATAATGAGGGGTAGCCTATACTTGATTAAATTAGCAAGCCCACAAATCACCACCTCATACTGCAGTTTTTCAATTTCACGAATCCATCTTCCCCAATACACCAATGGACAATCCATAATAGTAAAACACACCTTAGCAACGTGTTTTTTTTTCTTCTTTATTTTTTTTTACTTTCCATACTAATCACCATCCCTTACACATCATACACGCTGTTCCAAATTCCAAAATGTCATCCCTCTGTATAATTTACGAAACTTCCATATTATAAAGGTCAACAAAACACGCCTTAGTTACGTGTTTGGAATTTGTCCTTAGCTTACTTGTTTCATTGTGAGATATCACGATGAATTATGATTATTAATTAACCCATTGCCTGCTGGAACCGGGTGATGTCTGCATTAAGCCTATGGGAATTAGACAATTTATTAGTCATTGGGTTCATCTGACATCTGTTGATTTTCCATGAGGCATTGTTTGCTTTCATCTCTTGTGAAATCTTTCCTTCTGTCAAAGTGGTACTAAGATATTAACATAATGTTCTTGTGGCAGGTACCATTTGAGTTTTATAGCCGTTGATATTAATTTTTAATTTTGTTGGATTCGGCAAGTATTACCAGAATTCACCAGGTTTAATAATTATGTGCATTCCCCCAAATCACCACTTCATACTGCAGTTTTCAATTTCTCGAAGTCATCTTCCCCAAAACACCAATGGAAAATCCATAATGCATAGTAAAACACGCCTTAGCAACGTGTTTTTTTCTTTTTGTTCATTATTTACTTTCTATACTTTCCGTACACGCCGTTCCAAATCCCCCCCCCCGTATTATTTAGAAGCACCCATATTATAAAGGTCAACAAAACACGCCTTAGTTACGTGTTTGGAATTTGTCCTTATTTGTTGCATTGTGAGAAGATGAAACTCAGATATCACGATGAATTATGATTATTAATTAGTTCAACATCTGTTGAGTTTTCCATGAGGTATCGCTTGATTAGCCTCATACGATATCTTATTTTCTTGTGATACGGTGACGCCCATGATAATTGATAAAAATATGCTTGACATGTCACATGTCTAAAGCCTCCTAGCTGGTGCAGGTTTACACAAAAACCATTTACCCTGGAATTTTTACAGTGGCGCATTTACGGGTGGTGGAGAAAGAGGGGGGCACGAGCCCCGGGCGGTACTCGATGGGGTGCAAAATAAAAGACGCAGAAGAGAGAAAGAGAAGGGGATGAAAGGAAGGACAATTATGATCCTAATAATTATATGCGCCCCAGTCCGCAGAGTAAAATTCATTAGAAATAGAGTTCTTTATTGCATGAAGATGCGATTTTTTTTCTAAAGATCGTTTGTTTTGCTTTATCGCCTATGTTGCTTCAGGATCTTGTAATTTCGCGCCCTTTCAATGCGGGGTATAATATTTATAAACATTTTGTGAGGGTTCAAAGTGAAAAAAAGTAATTCTTGTTGCTTTGCTCCCCATTATATAAGTTTCATCAGCCTCTTGTTAGTTATATTGCGCCCCAATATAGAATTGTATAAAATAGCGTTTGTAACTGTTCAATATTAATTTTTGAAAGAAATCTTAAATGAACTTTGATTATAAAATCCAATTCAAGATGGGTTAGGCTTCACACAAGATTGACAAAGTGTACATTTATTATAATATTGTCAACTTAGAAACTGTGTTGCAGTATTGCAGGCTAGCTGATAACATTGGACATGTTGAAATAAAGAACAGTATCTTTAGCTTATCAGAAGAAGATATCGAATGAGGCTAAACAAGCAATACCTCATGTAAAATTAGCAGATGTAACATTAATAATCATATTCATCGTTCCTGTCGTTACATCACAGTTTCATCATCTTAGAAAGAAGTAATAAAACATGGAACTTACCAAACACGTTGCGGAGGCATGTTTCATTAACCCTTTTATCTGCACTCCTTTGTTTTTACATGAGGAAATGACATCGTGGAATTTGGATTGCATTTATAGCTTGTGGTTAATTGGTGAAAAGCGGGCCCCACCTCTTGATTTTCTAATGCATGCCTGTTTTGTGTTTTCATATTTACACTTGTAATTAAGATATATATAATTTGCGTTCATTACTGTTATGCTTTTTTCTATAGCATTTATATAGTCAGATTATCATGACAGGATGATTAAGAAACCAGGCGAAAATGAGCAAGCAGTGCATACGTGTTATAGCAAAATTCTACAAACCGTTATTCATTATCCTTTGAAGATAAAGTTGAGTTCTGGCCATGCGATGATATTAAGAAGGAAACTTCTTAAGTTGATAGAAAATTAGTGTATACTGTGACGTATACGTATACGTGACGTTTTGAAATCATCAAAATGATAAGTAATACATTTATAACTGAAAGCGCAGACTGCACACAGAAATGGACTAAAAAACACATGTGGCATGAATGCTTGATCCACTGACACTTCAGCATTTTTTGTTTGTATTTCAAATAAATATGAGTGCATTTAACCCGTTGACTACTGAATTTTGTTATTTACATAGGCGTAATACAGGAACCACCAGGTTCCCGTAGGCAGTGGGTTAAAGAGCAATAGTTTCTAGGGACTTTTCTACTATGATATTCTTCTATTCGGACATAAAAGGAATGAGAAAGCTCACAAAATATAAATCATTATTTACCAGAACTCAGCCTCCCGTTTTCTCCAATTTCACCCTTTCCGTTGGGATATGTATTTGACGAAATAATGCAAACAACTTTGGCGACTCTCTTGGAAATAGATAAACTATTGTAAGAAATGAAAATGAGAGAATGAGAAATAGAGGATGAAAATGAGATCTACGTACTATTATTCTCTCTTTTTGTTATCTTATCAAACTTCCCTGTATTTCTATGATTATAGCCGATTTCCCTGTATAGGTTTCAATTACCTGGGGGAGGGGGTGGGGTGGGGTGCAGATTCATTTTAAAGAAATGACACATGCACCAGGCACCTAGGAACGATTTTGTTACTGGGGGTACTGTGAGCAAAAAAAAAGGTCCTCAGCATTTTAGGGTCTCTTTTTAAGTCCAAAATCTCTGGGGGGGGGGGGGAAGGTCCTCAACGTTTTAGGGTCTCTTTTTAACTACTTTTTAGCTACAGCACACCCCCAGCATCCTCAGCCTTCTATCGGGTGCTACGCATCCCTCAAAAAATTCTGGGGGTGCTGCACCCCGGCTCCCTGGGGCCTTATATGCATGGAAGTAAACCGATCGAGCAATAGAATAGTTACCTATTGGGCTGGGATTTTCGGAACCTAAATTCAGGGTAAAAAATCATGGCTGGACCAAAAGATTATTGTGCCGCCCCCGCGGCGGCGAAACCAAAACCGGGGGGGGGGGGGGGGGTTACAATTACAGCTTTTATTCAAGGATCATCCAAATATGGAACCAACTCCCACCCCCAATAATCACGACAATTATTAATGCATCTACATATGCAGATCGATGTTTAGCACACTTGGCCGACAGGTAGTTACCAGAAATCCTGAGCTGTACTACAAGCACAAATTAGTCCAGCATTATTTTGTTTTTGCCCCCCCCCCCAAAAAAAAAAAAAAAAAAAAATTTCGCCAGCCCTCCAAATGTCGCTCAGGGGGGGGGGGGGGGGGGGGGGGTTATGGGGTCCAGTTCCCATCCATAATTCTCTGACAAGCAAAAAAAAAAAAAAAAAAAAAAGGTTTTCTGCTCGAAAAGGGGGGGGGGCACAATTGCAAATAGGGGGGGGGCACATTGCATTGTTTTCCCTCAAAAGGGGGGGGGGGCACGGGCCGGGATTGCCCCCCCCCCTGAATCCGCCACTGATTTAAGGTGATGTTGAAAACAGTTGGACATGTTTAAAAGCAAAGCTTGTGTATTACATGCCCAGAAACCTATAAAACTTAATCACGATTGGGTCGTTCAGTAATAGTAGAAAACATCAGGGAGGGAGCGAGAGCAGACAGCTGACCGAAGATTATAGAGCACTTTAAATTATTGAGGGCGGAATGACCCTTCAATTTTCTGTTCCTTTTTTCATCTTTTTCTCTCTCTCTATGTCTTTACTCCCTGCCACTGCCTTCCAGGGGCGGCGATTTCTTGTCATGACCTCGAGGGGGGGGGGGGGGGGGGGGGGGACATGCGAGGACGAGAGGGGTGAGGGTAATGGAAAGGAAAGGACTACCCCCTCCCAGGGTTTTGAAGTAAGTTTCGTTGTATTCAAAACTTATATTCTTGAGCATCTGACTAAAAAAACAAAAACAAAAACAAAAACAAAAACAAAAACAAAAGCAAAAAACCGCAATGTATTTTTTAACACTTCACTTTAATTGTGCCTGAAATTAATTATACTGAAGGGTTGTAAATATTAAAAATTTTCTTATACTAGGGAGTTTTCTAATTTTCTATGCCGGGTGTTCCCATGTTCAAAATAGAATGTATGCCTCTTTTAATGTATATTGATAATCAGTAAAGCAACTGAAATGGCAAATGGACTGTATATATTAGTATACGGTGTTATGGGGCATTTTATTTGACATGGAGATTTTTTTCTTAATTAAAAAATTTCCAGGGGACGACCACCTGAATTTTATTCGGGACTCATCCCCCGTTTCTCGGAATCGCCGCTTCACTTCATCTCGTTAAAGATCGATTATTTTTAATTTTTTGGCTATAAACAATCATCCACCAGATTTTGTATTCCAAATAATGTCTGATATTAGATTTACCAAAACAAAATCTTTTTCTTCTATAAAAGCAACATTTAGGGCAATAACTTAAGAAAGGTCAAATAAATTGATTTAAAACAAATGAATAGCGATTTAAATTAAATAAATCAGATTTTTATGTTTTCAATTTTTTTCCAACCCTGCCTGGGAATGTGCATTTCTTGAGCTCTTGTACACACACAGTGTAAACTTCGCCTGCGTAATACCAACGGTATACATATTTTCTACAATATTTACGTGTACAGTTCTGCAAAGGAGCGCTAAGCCACCGAGCGAGAAGATTTTTAAAAATATTTTTGGTTACCAGTAGTCAGGTTCTAAATTATGGGGGTATGATTTCATGAATTCGGTCCTCCATGTCTAGCAGTGGCGTATCTAGGAATTGTGGCGCCCGGGGCAAACAATAAAATTGCATCCCCAACACCTAAACTTATCAGCTCAAAAGTACAAACCATCTTGTCCCGCCTTAAATTAAGAAATTACTGTTCTATACGACAATTTTTTTTTTCTTATGAACTGGTTAACCCTGGGTTGGAAGCCAAAGTTTGAAGAAAATCAAGGGAGGGAGAAAAACGACCGAGCGGCAGAAATTTTTGCTTTTTCACCCCTCAAGAAATGCAATTTCTTATGCATTTCATCCTTAGAACAAAGTCGCAAGAGAGCATACCAATCGAGCGATAAATTCTTCCTCCGTTCGGAGCGCAGAATTAACAAAAAACCGAAACACATTCGAGAAATTTAGCAAGGTAAACAAAAACTATGATTTTTGTTCGAACTTTGAAAAATGCTACCTTTATATGCACTTTATTCTAAATATTGGGGCACAGAATTTAACAAGACCCTAGTGAAACTGATATGCTCTCGAGCAACTTAAAGATAAGGGAGTTAGAAAATTTCGAATTTTGAACCCTTATAAAAACGCAAATTTAAACACCATAAAACCTACTTTCGAAAAATAAACTCAAGGGCAATTTCAAAGGATATAATTATGAACTAAATCCTGTATTGGGGGCCCGAATTTGGGAGCAAAGCGACCGAAATTTAGAAAACTTAGCATTGAAGGCATCTTTTAAACACTAATTCTTATAAAATTTACATCGGATTTGGGGCGAATAATCATCAATTTTTCTTTCTCTCATCCCCCTTTCCCTCTCGATCTGCCCCCTTTAGAAACACTGTCTAGCAATATCATGGATGGTTTTACCTACTGCTAATTAGGAAAGCGTAATAAGGGTTGAGGACGTGCTCAACGGAAGAAAAGTGTGAATGAAGATATTTCTTCAGTATTGTTTGTATGGTGTTATGATTGCATTTATCCAAAAGCGGAGGCGGGTACGTGACAAACATTATCTCCCATCCCGTGCTTTGTAAGGGAGTGAAGCAACACTGCATGTACATGTGCAGTGTTTCATTATTTTTCTATAATATGAACGTACATGCAAACCAACGTAATATGAATATTCTACTGTATATTGTGCTGAAACTCTAAATCCTTTGAAGCAGTAGCGGATCTACATAGAGGGCAAACCGGCCCGTGCCCCTCTTTTGAAACCCAACTGGCATATACGATACACAATGAAAAAAAAAAGAATTAAAAAAATTGCCCCTTTAATTGAGTACTTTTCCCGCTCTGTGCCCCCTCTTTTACAAAATCCCGGATCCGCCCCTGCTTTGAAGAACGAATTTGGAATAACTTTACGCAAGATAGTTTTCACCTTTTAAACCTTGAACTATAATTATGATTGACTAGATAAACGTCCAAACTTTATCATTATTGTTATTGTCAGTGCCGTCACCAGCTTTTTTCAAGGGGGGGGGGGGGTGCCTTTTGGAAAAAAAAGACAAAACTTACCAACTCCAATGTCAGGCAATGGTGCTGGTGGCGCAGATATGAGCTGTTCGACACTACACAATAAGAACATGTCGCCTTTTTCAAAAGACACCCCCCCCCCCAAAAAAAAAAAAAAAAAAAATCCTTTTTTTTTTTTTGTTGTCTGGAGGGGGGTGCGTTCGCACCCTCCGCACCCCCCCCCCTGGCGACGCCCATGATTGTTGTTCTTATAATACTTCCTTTATTATTGCTTTTATAACATTGCTTGTCGTTGCTATTCTTTTGCTCTTTTCCCTATCGAAACCTGGGGGGGGGGGGTGATTGTACACGCCCCATCAATAACATCCCCATCAATTCCCCCCCCCCCCATCCCCCCCCCCCCCCCCCCCCCCCCCCCCCCGGTCTAAACGTTGCTGGTCGTCTCGAGCACATGCAGAGTCTAAAAGTGTATTGCAGTCTTTACTCATTATGTGCTATACATTAAAAAAAACCCACAAAAACAACCTTTTAAAAAAATTTTGCGGGGGGAGGGGGACGTGTCCGGCCGCCCTAGCTGGGCCCTGCTCCATTTCCCTTTGGGACGGACTTTCTCTTCTTTTTTTGCTTAGTTGAAGGTACGGTACGATACCAACCCTATGCCTATACTACTAGCTATAATACGCTATGCGCCTATACGGTACCCATATTTAATTTGCTCCCCGGCCCCAGGTTAGCGTTAGGTGCAGGCCCAATTCTCATCGATCCGCCCTATACACGTACGTCACTGTACTAGGCCTAGCCCGTCAGCTCTCTCCACGACGTCCACGCCAGATCAGTCAGTGTCACAAAGTCTTTTTTTCGACTTCGAGCTCGTTAAAAGTAAGGAAATTACTTCAAGGCTTTCATTCAATTCAATTGCTATTTATGTGACTGTTCGTGTTAATGACTGTAAAAAAGTGTAATGTAAGAATTAGCCATCGCCTTTGCTTGACTAGCGTACCAAACTTGATCCAACTTAGTTTTTTCCAGAACAGAACGTAATGACGAGCTGGCCATTTGTTTTAATCAGGTCCAGTGAGTATGGTTTGGAATTAATTGGGCCAGCGAGTAAGCAGCGCTAGCGCAGGTGCTGTGCTCCAAAGAGTCCAATAACCTCGCATAAGTGTGAGTGGGTACTGTGCACAGTTTTGAAGTAGCATTGGATAGGTGCTGGAAAAGTGAGCCAATTAAGTACGACTAGAGCCAGAGGGTCTATGAGTCGCCTGCACCAGGAAATGATCCAGCCATCTTAAAAAGGAAGAAGAACTTGGAACTGAATACAGAGGCCTAGTGCCTACGTTCAGTATCTTCCCTAGGTATCCCTAGGTACTCGGGTATACTACTGTGTACTGTGTGCTAGGCTGATGATTGACAGCTAGCTGCATGCAAATTACGTCAGTGATCTTCGTAATGAAGATGGCGGCGAGTACAGCATGGAGCAAAACCCGCCCAACAGCGCCCTCTTGAGTTTCCGGGAGGGATTACCTTTAATACGATAATCGATATTCCCTTCCGAGTGAACCCCTTCCCAACGATGCGGGTTTTGGTCCCCCTGAAAATGGTATTGTATTTCCGAATGTGTCCCTAGTATGGGAAAAATTTCCTCGTTATGCTCAGTCTAATCAACAAAAATATTACGCACACACTTTTTGTTATCACTCGTAGTTCGGCAGGTCAAGGGTTGCCAACAATGGCCACTGCAATCACTCTCTCTCTCTCTCTAAACATTAGACAGGAATGGATCGGTCTTGAGGTCTTTAATAAAATTGGCAGTTTTAGGTTAAAGTTTCATTCAAAATAGAGATATTTTTCAGAATAAGGGATTTAATTTACTTAAATTTGCCAGATTACATGATTCAGGGACTCTTCAACTCTTAATGTGCCACAAATTTGGGGATTCAGACTGAAATTGAAATTTTAAATAATTATTTTCCTCTCATGTATGAATGATCTAGACTGGAAAAAGGCCTGCTGATACACACAAAAGCTATTGAAGCCTATTCACCCGTAAAAGCTAGTGTGGAGTACAAGGTTATCTTCAGATAAGCTTTTACATGTATAAGTGGCCATAGAGATAACATGTAAACGAAAAATGGGATTCTCAAATAACATTTTGTAGTTAAAAAATGGGCATGATCCCGACATCTGGGTGCCATTGCATAAAGACTTACTATTATAGTAACTTTGCCATCAATGGTAACTCCCATGGTAACGTTGCTCAAGAGCCAATCAAAATCCAGTATTCCATGAAAAGTTAATATAATAGCAAAGTTACTATAATAGCAAGTTTTATGCAACGGCACCCTGATAAAAAATTGGACAGCACGATAATGAGAGCTTATAGTCTCAGCTACAAATTTTCCAAAACTCGGCGAAAATCGAGCAGAAATAACAAAGATCTTGCTCAAAGAAGACGGGCAGGTAAGAATCAAGATTTGAGAAAAAGTCATCTCCCATAGAGAATGCACGCAAATTGTGAAAAATTGACATGCCTCCGTTAATCGCAAAAATACGCCATGATGCCTTTGTCAAAATGAAAAATGGTGGGACTAATCTGGTAGAAAATTGTCTCAGCTACAACATATCAAAATTTGAAAGAAAATCGACAACACTTCGGTGAAATATTCCCAAATGAATACAAAAATTATGTCATTTTTCCAAAATCATTTTTTTTAGTTCATGAGCAAATATGACTTTGCGATCGATCGACCCCCAATTTCATTCATGAATTCCAATCTACAACTTATAGGCTTTCAGAATATGTAATAAAATTTGGGGGTCACGAGCCATTCTGACGAGCTACGGCAGATTTCAGATAGGCATGTTTTTACCACTTTTTATATTATATTACCCATTGGCGCACGAGCAGAGTTATGTGTTTGACGCGCGCTTGTGGCATTATGGAATGTCAGGAATGACTGTAAATAGTTGGAAAATGTCAAGAATAGTATCAGGAATGCAAACCATGCGAAAAAAACGGCATTTTTACGTTCTGTACATGTTGTGCACGCGCAAACATGCGCGGGTGCTTACGTGTGGAAAATTTTGAAATGCTTGATATTGCCTGAAACGTGTGGAAAAACAAATTTGAGACGATTTGGACCATTTTAAATTTTTGGGCACATATTTGTACGCGCGCAAGTAATTGAAATTGACCAGACTGATATTACCCTTGATCATGCCAAATATGAATGAAAAATGACTTTCCGTTATGAAGATATGATGATGAGTTGATTTGCCCAAAATGGTGCCTTGATGACATCATGATGACTGGATGACCTTGAAAAAGTTACGAGAACCTGATTTTATAGGACCTGATGACTGGTTGAAATTTGAAGGAAATTGACATACAGCCAAACCTGTTTTAGTGGTCACCTGTCTACAGTGGCCACTTTTTCTGTTTCCCTTGGGTGGCCTTAATAGACAGGTTTGACTGTAGTTGATTTTGCGTAAACGTCTACACAAAAAAGTGTACAGAAGAAATGAAAATAAATAATAAAAATAAAGAAAATTCTGAAGAAACTAAAGGGTGATCTGTCAATACCGACAGACCACCTAATTATAGATAGATTAAAGTTACGTTCACACGATGGGAGCTAAACTTTAAGTTTCGCTTGTAGTTTCAAAACTTTAAGTTAACTTTTAGTATCTTGTAGTTTCAGCCCGTATGAACGGACTCGTTTCGAAATTTTAAGTTTACTTGTAGTTCTAGAACCACAAGCGAGCTTGTGGTTAAGGTCGAAACCACGAGCATGGGGTGGTCTTCCGTCGGAGTTTCGCACCATGTGAACAGAATAAACTTTAAGTTTCGCAGGCTTGTGGTTTAGGATGACCTTACTGTTCATGTTAAATTTCCGGGTCACACCCTTCGCACGAATTATGAACACAGGATCTGTATATGTGTACTGTACACACAATTGGTAGTATCTACTTCCTGGGTCAACCAGGGCGATCGCTTGGCTTGTAGTTAGATCTCGTTGTTTCAAGCTCATATGAACCCTCGTTGCGGTTAGGGAGTCGTGGTTTCGTTAACTTAAAGTTTCGCTAACTTAAAGTTTCGAAACCACGAGTCCCGTATGAACGTAGCTTAATTGAAAATAGAAATGAAGAGAAAAAACTTGCAATGGAAATGAATACTCCTTCAATCCATTTTAAAGAAATGGGAAGCCTTGGAAGTTTGTCAGTGTTTTTTTTTTTTTCTTCTTTTTTTCTCCCCTCAAATATATGTTCACTGACTGTTTATGACTTTAGTGACTCACAATGATTAATGAGAGATAAGGAGGCATAATTTCTGGACCCTCTACCCTAGCCCCTTTTCTCTTTCTTTCTCGTTTTTCCCCTTTTGTTTATTTGTTATGTACTGTATGTGTGGCTGTTCTGGTTTTGTTTTTTGTTTTTCTTCTTTCTTTTCTTTGTTTTGTTTTGTATGTTTGTTTGTTGTTTTTTGTGTTGTTGTGGGATTGGTGAGCTGATGGTGTCTGTTCTCTTATCCTTTTTTTTCTTCTTATCTTTCCTCTTTCTTTTTTATTTACTGTATAAGCCATAAATTTCGCGGCCATAAATTTTCGCGAATAGGACTAACCAGACTATTTCGCGAGTGGTTGAATTCGCGATTGGAAAATTCTCAGATCTACAAACAGTGGTGATGATGTACTTTTGCAAAGCGAAGTGGTGAATTTCTGACCAGGAGACAACAAATTCAACCGACTTCTAATGTTGGCAATATTTTGGCGTGTTGTTAAATTCGCGGTCAAGAACAAGAGGTCATTCAAGAGAACTTTGTAAACTCTGTTCCAACACAAGGATCACACTACAGTCACACTGCCAAACTGACTCCACACAGACTCCAAACTGACATTCTTGGCCATTGGTGGTAATTTAATGTTTTTTTCGGTCTGTTGTTGGTTTGGTGTCGGTCTTGTTGGTGTGACTGTGGTATCAAACAAAGTTAGAGTTAGCAATGTGAATATAACATTTATAACAGAGCTCCTCTTGATGACCAAAATACACTTGCAAAATATGACAACTTCTTCAGTTTCATTTATACAGAAAATATTATGAACAGATTTTAGCTATATCTAGTACGGTATGCAAAGATAAGAAAGCTTTGCGAGCCTTGGTCTTGCATCTGGGAGGCATTTAGCCTTTTTTGTTCGTTTGTTTACGTAATTTGTTACCTGGTAAATCATGTGACTCGCAGCTATTTGCCTTGGATATGTTGACTCCTAGCTGTTATTAGATAATTTTATTTTTATCTCCCGAGTTTCAACTCATCACCAGACACCTACATAAATCCGAACGTAAATATGAAGATAGTTTGCTTGCAGCAAGCGTAGTAGAGATTATTGGACATGTTGGAAGCCCTACCGGTACTCTAAATAGCTCTAAATTTCATGTTTTGTACAAGTTTGCATCCTGAAATTTTCATGATTGACTTTTTAGGAACTATTTTCCACATTTCTGTCAAATAACCTTGAATGTGGGCTTTGTAAGAGATTTAATTAGTGCAAAATTTCATGCAAGTCTTTGTGATCAATTCAGCTCTTTTGCATATATCTCGGCCCCAATTTTCCGCTGAGGCCGAGTTGTCCCTAGTGCCGAGTTAGCCTGGATCCATATAGATAATCTTGCACAAATAGATTTAACGTTAGATCTATATAATGTAGATCTATGTCTGTACTGCTGAAATAGGGGAGTGTGTATTGACATTGAGAGGTTCCATGACATTTGCTCCTGCGACAATTGCTCCGGTCTAACTTTGCCATGTTAATCCTAACCCTAAACCTAACCCTTACCCTAACCCTAACCCTAAACCTAATCCTAATCTTCACATTGTCCTTAACAAAAAACCAAATCATGTCGCAGGAGCAAATGTCGTGTCACCCATTGGCATTGTCAAACTCTTGTGTGAGTTTCAAGGGAGTACAAAATGACAGCAAAAAATACAGCCTGAAAATTCACTTGATCAAGGTGATGGAGACCCAAAACCAAGTGCAGGAATTATATGGAAACAAGATATTTCATCATCCTAAACATGAAAAGGAAGTATCATCCTGAATTGTGGAGATTTTCTGGTGTTTTATCACTTCAACTAGGTCGACCACCGCCAAAATTGACACAGCCCCAAATACATGACATACTGATGGTGCCCTGTTTACGTCATGAAGCATCTCTTGTGGATACCCCCCCCCCCCCCCCCCCCCCAGCCTTCATAGACGAAGTACTACAGTGCTCCCAGATACCATGGAAACTGTATCAGTCTAGTAACACACAGCAAAAACTACTTACATGTAAATGATTTGAATGGATACAGGCACGAGGGCCAACTTAGACTCGTGGAAATCATGGCCGAGTTATCCAACTAGTAGCAGAGCTGAATCAATCGCAGATATGGTCAAGATCTAGCATTAAATCTACTATAAATTTCCTGTCTACTTGTGTCAAGGTTTGCAATAAGTACGTCTTTAGATGAAAATTTAAAGAGGTGCAATTCCCTAAAATACAGTCGTACACATTGCGAGGTTATCTCCATAAATCCAACTTTGAACTTCCCTATGTTACTTGTAGGACTTTCCGACTTTCCCGTCTGTTTGGGGACTTTTACGTTTTCAGTGTTCCAAAAATTGCCCCCAGTTTTCCTCCTGTAATTTTTAAACTCCATACATGTATTTAGGTATAAAAAAGTAAAAACTTTCCATATTAGACTTTACCGCCGATGTCACATATATGTAACAGAAAGACTTGTCATTTTCGTTCACCAATTGCTCGACCACTAGAAAGGTATACAGAGTGAGTCAGAAAAAATGTCCCATCATTTTGAAGTTGTCTTTTTTGTAGTATGAACATTTGATCATGAGTGTCATGATATGTCTTGGTACAGTTATCCTCCCAGCATTTTTTGGTACTGTTTTCATTTGGATCTTTGCATGACTGAATAACAGACAATCTTTAGAAGACTGCAAAATCTCACTTGCGCCAAGTGGCTGGGAGAAGATTTAAATAAATTTTGAAAGAATTTATAACTTATGTGCACACAGAAAGACACACACACACACACGCACACCCATACACGTGCGCGCATCCTAACCGATGACATCTTTTACAACCTAGAATTTGACCGCATAACCGATGACCTGTGTGTGTAGAATTCAACCGCATAACCGATGACCCGTCTGAAATGTTACTATACAACCGACGACTTGTTAGTGTAACACTAACTGATGACCTACCCCTATATGCAAAAGCATGTAATTTGGGTCTATCTGCGCAGGTCTGCCAACCGATGACGTCATCGGTTCGCTGTGTGTCATCGGTCCGAATGTAAAGTTCATGCCTATGTCATCGCTTTAAATGGGCGCACACGCACGCACACACACCCTAACACACACACACACACACACACACCCACACACTCACAGTAAACAATTCATATTGCAGTGTTAACATTTCCCCTTTTCTGATTAAGCATACATTTGATAAGGCAAACAGTGACATCGTAATGCATTGCGCAGTATCTGTGGTTAGTCTATATTAAGTTGCAATTATTTCATACTAACTGTTATGAATATAAATAGAGTAAGATTTTATCAAAAGACATGTCATTTTGAAAAAAAACTAGAGATATAGTGCAATTTTAAAATACCCAGAACATTTGAAATATTTTCTGTTACAATTAGTTTGAGGTTTTTTAACACCGAATGATATTTTTTCTTACTTCTACATGTATAAATCTGGTTTCTTTTTAAATTTTGTGTGTGCTTGTTTTAGAAAGAAAAACAATGGCTCCCCAGGTCACTCTCATTACTGGCTGTTCATCAGGGATAGGAATGGTAACAGCGCTACGTCTAGCCAAGCAGTCAGACAAACCCTTCATAGTATATGCTTCCATGAGAAACATGGCCAGGAAAGGAGATATTGAATCCCAGGCTGGTAGCGCCCTCAATGACACCCTCTTCACCTGTCAGTTAGATGTCACCAAGGAAGAAACTATTGTGAAAACAGTTGCTGATATTGTTTCTGCTCATGGGCACATTGATATACTAAGTAAGAGTATTGCATGTTATGTTTGAGGGAGGGAGGGGTACAATATATTTAAGGTCATGTGTCACAAGGTCGCCCCCTTTTGCTTACATGGTGATTCTACCTTCCGTAGCGTGCTTCTAACTTTGAAAACTTACATGTACATGTATCTTCTTAAGCATACACCCTATGATAGCAGAAGTACATATATATTTTCTGAAAGGAAATTACACAAGGAATCTAAATATGCACTAAAAATGGAACAAGGTGTAAGACAAAAGAATTTCATGGTTATCTCATTTTTTCCATTGCAACTTTTTCTGTGCCCCCCCCCCCCCCCCCCCATGGCAATACCTTGTTATTTTCTTGCAGAAAACATTCAGATCTTTACAACAATGTATAGTCTAACGTTTATGATCATAACCAAAAAAAATCACCAAAATTTTAGCCGAAAATTTCAAACGTTTTTATGAGTCACTGTATATTAAGTGTTACGTTATGTATCATTGTGTACATGTAGCCATACTTAATTTTTAATCATAAGTATAATAGCTTAAATCTGTTACCAAAAATGTAGTCATATTCCCAATTTTGACCAAAATATCACTTTCCCAAATTTGCTCAAAAATTAAATTTACCTGTTGACTTTGTACAGGCAGTGCCAATTTTGACTTTAAAATCCTAGTATTTCAGCTTTGGACACAACCAATGCTTACCCAAACTAATTTTTCAATCATAGAAAAGTGAAGAGGATTATTAGCTTTGAGTTGGTACAAAATTTATAGTCATATGCCAATATTGACATTTTTCACAAATTTGCAACAAGAAAAAATTGATTGTTTTCCCATTTGCTTTGTACACACGGCACCAGTTTCACCGGCGTCACTTCCGGCACCACCCCAGGCCTTACAACTTAAAAATGCTGTAACTGTAGTTATATATAACCGACACCGTTGAAACTTTATAGTCGATTGGCATATTAATACAGCTTCAAAATGATACCGCCCTTTTTATGGTAGCTTTTATGATTCTGAAAAAAAAAAATCAAGAATCACTGCAGTTTGGAACCCAAAAGTGTAGCAGCACCAGAGTATTTGGGGGGCAAGTTCATGACACGTGACCTACTTGTAAATGGAATTAAAATAATGTTTTTGTAAGACGTGATGATATTCAAGTGTAAGATAATAATCATGATATTGTTGACAATGGATGGAGACTTGCATCATAGAAAATTGGACGATTTGATATTGCAGGATACATGGGAGATTAACCCCATAGCTTTGATACACGACAGGGAATCAGATTTCGCATCTAGGGTTGTACACAGACTACTGTACATTACTTTCCAATAGACATAACACGTAAAATAAGGAAGTTTATTACATTGTTTGTGATTATGATAGTCGAAGAAGATGGTAAAATGAAAGGCAAAATGAAAGAAAGAAAAAAAAAAATAGACCCACCGGGGATCGAACCTGGGTCACCGGAATGGGAGGCAAGTGCTTTACCAATACACCAAAATATTTCCCATAGAGATAACACATAAACGAAAAACAGGATTCTCAAATCACATTTTGTACATGTAGTTAAAAAAGGGGCATGATCTCGACATCTGATCAAAAATTGGAGGGTACACTTAAGATAGTCCATAGTCTCGGCTATAACATACTAAAATTTGGAAGAAAATAGACTAAGAACAACTGAGATACTGCTCAAAGAAGACTGGAATGTAGAATCAAGATTTGAGAAAAAGTCATCTCCCATAGAGAATACACGCAAAATGTGAAAAATTGACATGGCTCCTTTAATCACAACAATACGCCATGATGCATTTTTTGTCAAAATGAAAAATGGCGGGGCTGATCTTGTAGAGAACTGTCTCAGCTACATGTACAACATATCAAAATCTGGAAGAAAATCGACTATTAGTGAAATATTGTCAAATGAATACAAAAATTATGACATTTTTCAAAATCATTTTTTTTTTTTGAGTTCATATTCAAATATGATGATGTTTCGACTGATCAATGTGCCAAAATTATGCATGAATTCAAATCTACAACTTACAGGCTTTCAGAATATGTAATAAAATTTGGAGGTATCCAGGCATTCTGACGAGCTCTGGCGGATTCAAGATAGGCATGTTTTTGCCACTTTTTACATTATATTGCCCATTGGCGTGCATGCGAATTTAAAAGTTTGATGCGCGCGTGTGGCATTATGGTATTTCGAGAATGACTGTAAATAGTTGGAAATTGTCAAGAATAGTATCAGGAACCCAAACCATGCGAGAAAACAGTGTTTCTACATTTTGTACGTGTTGCGCACATGGAAAATGCACGTGCGGGCGCTTACTTACGTGCAGAGATTTTTGAAATGCTTTAAATGACCTGATACATATCCAAAATAAATTTGAGACGATTTAGAGTATTTCTAAATTTTGCGCACGCACTGACGCTCGGATGTACGCGTATGTGCGTGTTTAACAAAATGAAATTGACCAAAATGACATTGACATTAATCATGCCAAATACTAGTATGAATGAGAAATGACGTTCCATTATAAAGATATAACCATAAGTTCATTTTCACAAAATGGCGCCTTGATGATGTGACAATGACCCGATGACCTTGAAAAAATTTCTAGCACTTGACATTGATAGAGATGATGACTGACTGAAATTTGATGAAAATTGACATGACTGATTTTGAGGAATTGTTGTGACAAAAAGTGGGAGAAAAATGAAAATAAATAACAATAAATAATAAAGAAAATTCTGATGAAATGAAGAGGTGATCTGTTGATACCAATAGACCACCTAATAAGGATCAAGAGTTGGTCTAGAGTAATAATGTAGACCTACGGGCAGCTCTTTGTATTCGCCTACAAACTGACTCTGAACGGACCCAGATTTGTATCTCAGTCACATCTTTCAGATGGTGACGTTAAAGGTCGGTCCCAGACATAAATAATCATATTTGATTGATACATGTCTGTCAAAACTCTATTACACACACACACCTACACCCACAGACACACATCTCTGTATTTTGGATTTTTCATGCGGGTATCATTTCTTAAATATATCAGCTTTGAGTACTTCTGCAGAGAGATTTTGCACTTGAAATACATGTATGTACAACTAAAAATTATTGAAATGAGTAATCTACATGGAAATGCATTTTCATTGAATTTTTTCACATAGAAGCTCTCCTTGGTGTAACTTTTGTAAAATGTAAAATCAGTTTTCCCTTAATACTTTTGAAGTGCTGATTATTTTATATATAATGACCAGCAGCACAGGCTGAAAAGAGTCACTTCACAAGGAAATACAATATGTGCAAGCTATTTTTAACATTATCATTACAAATATACCATACATGAGAAACCTAACTTTTTAGATGTAGCATAGTTTTGTTTTTGTTGTTGTTGTTGTTGTTGTGTTTTTTTTTTTTGGGGGGGTTAATTTTAATAGGCTTTACTAATTGAACGAAGTGTTATGGTCTAGCCAATAAGACAGTAATGTGGCCTAGTTTTATTGACATTTGCTCCAGGTTATACATGTATTTCTTCTGTATATGGAATTACGGGTTGGGTTGTGATGAGATTTTGATTAAAGTTTACATGTAGTTTATGGTTAGTGTTAGGTTGTAATAGTCTTGGTTCTAGGTTTAAAGTTTGAAATTTGATTAGTGTTTACAGTTAGAAAGTGTACATGTAGTTCAAGAAATAAGTACAGTACATTTTGAATCGCTGCCATTGAACTAGACCCAACAAGCTTACTTCAGAAGATTTCAGAGGGATGTGACAACAATGTTTTCTGAAGTTGCTAGGTTCTGTTCATTTTTAAAAATTTTTACTTCTTTAAAATCTTAAATAAATGTCTAATTTTCTCTTGAATTCAATTCATTTCACTTTCCTTCTGCAGTCAACAATGCAGGTTGGGCAGCCCAGTCTGTGCTTGAGATCACCCCTATGGACTCCTTCAGGCACATGTTTGAAGTTAACTTCTTTGGGGTGGTTCGAGTGACCCAGGAAGTACTTCCCATCATGAAGAAACAGAAGTCTGGTCGCATAATCAATGTGAGCTCAACGATGGGCCTTGTGGGTGAGAAGATCAACTTACTTTTTATCTGACATATCTTTGTGTGCCCAGCAGAAGGGCATGAATACAACATTTTGTCCAATTTGACCACTGTCAACAAATTAGACAATGTAAGGACTAATATGGTACATGTTGTGTAGTTTTAGTCAAAGAAAAGGTCAAAACCAGAAGAAAAAAAATCTCGGAGTAGAGTTCTTCCAATTTCTTACAGCAGAACAACTCTTGTAAAAGCATGTGTTTTCTTATCAATTTGAGGTCAAGATGATATCCAGCACAATTATTTTTCGGTCCTTTTATTTGCCAGGACAAAATAAAGTCTTATAGTACGACTTGAAAGAGAACACGTTTGATCATTTTCTTTTGAAATGCCCCCCCCCCCCTTCCATTGTGTGCCTGATAAATACATTTCATGTCAACATGTGTTATATTGTATGGTAGCTTTGCAAAAGACAGTGGTTTGCAAAACTTGCGTCCAGAAGCAAAATGCATAATTAATGAAAAAATATCTTTATACCCCCGCCAAACGAAGTTTGAAGGGGGTATATAGAAATCAGCGTACGGTCGGTCAGTCGGTCGGTCCGTTGCCGATCTTGTGCATCAAAATACTTACTGATTTTTTGAGCAATGCTTTGAAATATGCCACACACGTTGGTCTTGGGATGAAGATATGCAAGACATATTTTTTGAATATGTCGGAACTGTGTTGCCATGGTAACAGCCAGCGTTGTCACTACGGTGGTCGGCGCCGATCGGAACCTTCCACCACTCAAAATTTCCAACCGGCACTCAATGCAATATCACACCCGCCCGCCTGGCACTAATTTCCCCACTGACAAAGAAAAAAAATACCACGATTTTGACCTACGAACATGCAATTGTGATTTAAGCCAGTAATCTGACAGCACTCACAGCAGGTATATGTACAAAGTGAACCAAATACTAGTACAGTAGTTACAATGCTTATATGCTGCAGCTACAATACAGTGTGTACTGTAGATACATGATATTTTTACTGTTTAACTATAACTTATAAGCCCTGAAAACCGACTAGTTTTTGTCCCCCTGAACCCCCGTGGCAAGGTGTCGGGCGAAAAAATTTCCACCACTAAAAAGTCCCTGGTGACAACCCTGGTAACGGCATATTATGGCAATAAATCAGGTTGAAATATTGCGGATCGAACTACTTCCTCATTTTTGGAGGAATGCTCATGAAATTTGGCACACACATTTGTCTTGCGATGGAGATGTGCAAAACATATTTTTGGAATGTGTCGGAACTGCGTTGCCATGGTAACGGCATATAATGGCAATAAATCAGGTTGAAATCTTGCGGATCGAACTTCTTCCTCATTTTTCGAGCAATGCTCATGAAATCTGGCACACACATTGGTCTTGTAAAGATGTGCAAGACATTGTTTCAATGTGTGGCAACTGCGTTGCCATGGTAACGACATACGGCAATAAAACGGGGAAAAATTGCAGATCAAACCACTTCCTCACTTTTGGAGCAATGCTCAGGAAATTTGGGACACACATCGGGGCAGGGGTATTCACCTTCAGTGATATTCTAGTTATTACACAAAAGTAGAACCACATCACTATGATATGGAGCTGGTAGATACCTCTCCTACCTTGATAAGGCTTTAATAAGATAGAAACTGCCATTCAGATGTGCCATTGTCAAATTACACTTTTAACATTCACTGCTATCAAAAACAACAATTGCATAATTTGTGTTTTGGATGCTTTTTTATGAGCCACTACATTTTCTTAAACTACCTGTAATTTTACCTTCTGTTTATCTGCAACAGGGCTTCCATTCTATGACATGTATGCTTCATCTAAGTTTGCAGTGGAAGGCTTGACAGAATCGATGGCAATGCAGCTTAGACATTTCAACATCTGGTATGCTTTATATTAAATAATGGAGATGGATGGTGCTCAGTGATGGAGTGATCAATCAAATTTATTTGCTTTATGTAGAAATAGATTTGGCAATATGGCAATATAATGTAAAGTTCTTTCACACATGGTAAATACTGAATTGAATTCATTCACCACTTTCATAAAAAACATGCAAAGTATAAAAAAAATATGATTTTCTTTTTAAAAAAATGATGAAGACAATAAGATGGAAAAACATACCTAAAGAAATTACAAAAGTGGTTGGATCATCAAAGCAGTAACTTATAGATGGATGAGCCTTTGCTAAATGCCAAGTAACTTTTTAAAAAGTCAAATGAATAATACAATGACAATTACAGACATAAAAAAGGCCACCTTTAGATTCAAAGTTTCTGCACTCAGGTGAAGTTTTAAATAATGCTTGAAACTGTTCAATATTACACACTGTTTAATTTTTTTTAGTTTGTTCCAAATAGAGGTTCCTTTGCATAAGAAGATATTATTTGAAAAGGAAGAATGACGGTATAAGACACGAGTATCGGTTGAAATGCTGGTAGTATATGAATATCTCTGGGGCTCTGAAAGATGTTAGAAAAATTATCAGGTAATAAGTAATGATAATACATACATGTAAAAAAAAAACAATTGAAAATTGTGTAATAATGAGATTGGGAGAATATTTAGTTTCAGGAAAAGAGGTCTGCTAGCACTTAAAATCTTGTTTGTAAGAGAAAAATGCCAATTAGTAGGTGTTGTTTAAAAAAACCGCATATGCTATTGCAGTAGGATAAGTAAGGTAAAATCGGAGAGTTATACAATATGAGAAGTGTGTTAGTATGCGAAATGTGTTTTATACACTTTTCGTAAAACTTCATAAACCGAGTTTTCCACTTCAAATATTTATCAATATTAACACCTAGAACTTTGTTGCATTTTTATATTTTATTGCATTTCCATACATACAGTATATATTTTTACTTCACTAGTAACATTTTTTTTTGAAATTCAATACTATGACATGGGTTTTTCATAATTAGGTGGTCTGTCACTTGACAGACCACCTCTTAATTTCGTCAGAATTTTCTTTATTATTTATTATTTTTCTCCCCTTTTTTTGTGGTCACGATTGCTCAAAATCTGTTCAGTCAATTTTCTTCAAATTTTGATCAGTCATCAGGTTCTATAAGATCAAGTTCCCGATACTTTTTCAAGGTCACCAGGTCATCGTGACGTCATCTAGGCGCCATTTTGTGAAAATGAACTCATGGTCATATCTTCATAACGGAAAGTCATTTCTTATTCATATTTGGCATGGTCAAGGTCCATGGCAATCTGGTCAAGGGCATTTCGTTAAACGCGCGCGTACGGGTACGTCCGCGCGTCAGTGCGCGCGCAAAAATGAAAAATGCTCCAAATCATCTCAAATTCATTTTACACAGGTTTCAGGCCATTTTAAGCATTTCAAAAATTTCTGCCCGTATGCGCCCGCGCGCGCGTTTTACGCGTGCGCAACACATAGATAATGTAGAAACGCCGTTTTTTCGCATGGTTTGGGTTCCTGGCACTATTCTTAACAATTTCAAACCATTTACAGTCATTCTCGACCTTCCATAATGCCACACGCGCGCGTCAAACTTTCAAATTCGTGCGCGCGTCAATGGGCAATATAATGTAAAAAGTGGTAAAAACATGTCTATATAAAATCCGCCATAGCTCGTCAGAATGTGTGGCTACCCCCCATTTTTTTTACATTTTTTGAAAGCCTATGAGTTGTAGATTGTAATTCATTAAAAAAATTCGGGGTCAATCGATCGGAACGTCGTCACATTTGCATATGAACTCAAAAATTCGATTTTGAAAAAATGACGTCATAAATTTTGTATTCATTTTACAATATTTCACTCATAGTTGGTCAATTTTCATCCAATTTTCGATATGTTGTAGCTGAGACAATTCTCTACAAGATCAGTCACCTCCATTTCTCATTTTGACAAAGGGATTATGGTGTATTTTTGCGATTAAAGGAGGCATGTCAATTTTTCACATTTTGCGTGTATTCTCTATGGGACATGACTTTTTCTCAAATCTTGATTTTACATTCCCGTCTTCTTTGAGCTGTATCTTTGTTATTTCTGCTCGATTTTCTTCCAAATTTTAGTATGTTATAGCTGAGACTATAAGCTTTTACAAATGTGCCCTCCAATCTTTGATCAGATGTCGGGATCATGCCCCTTTTTTAAGTACAAAATGTCATTTGAGAATCCCGTTTTTCGTCTACGTGTTATCTCTATTGGAAAACTTTTGGTCTATTGGTAAAGTACTTGCCTCCCATCCCGCCGACCCAGGTTCGAATCCCGGTGGGTCCATTTTTTTGAATTTTTTTTTTCTTCTTTTTGCCTCATATTTTACCATTTGCTTCGACTACTGTAACATATAAAATCACAAACAATGTAATAAACTTTTTTATTTTGCGTGTTATGCCTAATTGAATGTAGTTTGTATACAACCCTATGCAAAATCTGATTGCCTGTCGTGTATTAAACATATGGGTTAATATCCCATGTATAATGCTATATGAAATTGTCCGATTTTCTTAGACGCAAGTCTCCATCCATTGTCAACATTATCAGGAATATTATCTTGTACAAATATTATCACATCTTAGCAATTTTACCAACGGGTAGACAGACCACCTAATTCGTCTTCAGTGACGAATTAAAGTTCTAGTTAAGTTGCAGTTTGTTTGCGTCAATCCACTCACTAACTTTTTTACAAGTTTTTTGTTAAGATTTTGGTTCAGGCATTCAACATCTCTACGCTTTCTTTCGGGTCCACATTCCATTCTTTCTTTCCTGTTTCACATACGACTTAGGCAACACAAAAATGTCTCTATGGGACTGAGTGTTAGAGATGCTATCTCATAATGTTTGGCAATAACATTAAAAAAAAACATTAAATTGTTTTCTCTGGTACTGTAGTTTATGATAGAAAGATGTAGGAATTACCCACACACTCACATCTCAAACCGATGGTATTACAGCATTGCCAAATTGACTGCTACATGTATATATGAGAACAATGTAGGCTCATTTCTATATATTTCTTGATTCTAGATTTTGAACACTACACATGTTAGTCTTTCAGCTTTAAACTTGTAACCCCCCCCCCGCAAGTTTTTGAACTTGAATGTTACATGTGAAATCTTTTATGACATTTAATACCTTTGTTCTGATTTTATTGAAAACTATAACTTTTACCAATGCTATTGTTTCAGTGAACTTCTTAATGCTTATTCGCTGAGTTACTTATAATATATTGTTATGTATTTATGCACAGGGTTAGCACCGTACAGCCAGGCCCAGTAAAGACCAAGATCCTAGAAAACATGGTCGCCAATGATCTAGATCCTACAATCCAACAAGAGGATTCCCAGATAGACCCAAAGACCAAAGAGCTCTTCACCAAGGCCCTGGACAACAGGTCAGCTCGGTTTAAGGATGCTCAGCCTGTGGAAGAGGTGGCTGAAGTGATCCATGATGTCATTCTAGCCCCAAGGCCACACCTACGTAATCCAACTAATCCGCACACCATGGCAGCATCTAAAGTCAAGTACACTTCGGTGTCTGGGGACGAATGGGTTGATCGACATGATGAAGCCTCTGCCAAGTCTTAAAGCTGTAGCACATCTCAGTATCTATATTTTCTCTGGTGAGCATACAGCCATTTGGGCAGTCACTTTGAAGCTCTCACAGGTATATGTAGCTACCATTTAGAGAGTGATGTGAAAGGGGTTAATTGTGCATATATTTATCTTTGAATGCATAAAGGTTGTAAGCAAAATCACTATCATTAAAAATGTTTAAAGAAAAGCTGTACCCCTTTTTTTATGAAGGGTGGTGTGGAATGGGTTTAGCTAATGCATTAGGCTCATTAATGCCACAAATTCAGACATTTAAAAACTTCATTTGTTGAGAAAAGCGGTTCCCTTCTAAATAGCGAGCAAACCATGGACAAATTACCTTGCTATTCATAAGGACTTCCATTCATAAAGAGAACTATTCATAACTATTCATAAGGACCGCTATTCATAACGCGTGTTAAATGAATAGTGGTTTTCTATGAATAGCGGTTCTTATGAATAGCGAGCGGACCTGCCTTGTGTTCCTTGCTACTTTCCCTCTCTGTTGCAAAAACAACAAACTTTTATCAGATAATTTTTCCACCTAATCATACTTCTAAATCTTGGAAAGTTCAGCTGCATGATGCATTGTGCATTGAATGTGATCAACACATTCAATGCACAACATATGCTGGTTGTAATGATAATATCCATGTCAATTTCTTCCCATTTGGAAATGGCATGTATTAGAATGTGAAGGCAATAATTCTCAAATGACTGCTTAAATGAGCCTTTTCTTATCAATTCTGGAACTATTATGTCTTTCAAGGTTATGTATATTTTCTACAGAAATGTGTGTATTTTAAATATTTTCCAGTGAATATCAAATGGTCTATTTACAAATGTCTGCCAGTTTGTAAGAGATCAGTATTTGCATTTTTTTTTTGTTTGTTACCAATTTTAAGATTTGCATTCTACTTTCTTTTAAAGGTGCTTGTGAATGTTAGGTATTGAATTGAAGCATTTTAAATTAGGAGATACATAAATGTAGAATGCTACATTTGAAATGATGTTACTTTGTACCTTTCCTTTTTAGTCTTGAGATGATGTACTGTAGCATCAAGTATTTGCACTGAACATCAATTTTGACCACATGTGTATAACTGCATGTTGTATTTTGTACCTTGTTGCAATAATAAGAGTATATTTTACTGAAATCCTAGCTAATTTTTTTTTTTCCACGTGATTGACATTATCTTCAAGATAATATCACATTATGATGTATCATGCAATTTTTTTTTTAAAGCTCATGGACAGTTTTGGTAGCAAAAAGGAAATTGGAAAGAAACGTGTTTAGTATAGTCTCGTGTTGTTCTCCTTGTATCAAAATAGGTTTGTACGAGATCATGTGGTATTCCATCAGTGATTTCCGGTGAATTTTAGTGTAAATATCTAGGAACGCTGGATCACGTAAAATACTGCCCTACGCTAGGACCTTTCCACCCCGATGGCTCCCCATGCAACAGTCTCGGGGCTTCGCGTGGAGATAGCATGCGTGCACTGTGTGTGGAATATACATACTGTATATTCCACACACAGTGCACGCGTTATAGGGTACAGTGCAAGCTGCCGTTATTGGGAGTTTATAAATATCCCTGGCCCGGTATATAAATTATTTTTTACCTCTCATTTGTAAAATATTTCACTTTAGGAGGTGAAATCTTCACCGCATTTTAGTATTGCTAGTATCTTGCTATTTATCAGCAAAAATAAAAAAAATCTGACAAAAAGTTTTTGAGGGAGTACCAAAACTAAACACTACCTTTAACGTGTATGTATCTTGTTGGCGACTTGGTGTTATATATATATATCCTTTTCTTTTCATCAATTTTTATACCTCAGCTGAGCCAGCCAAGAATTGGACAAGATTGTAATTCTGTTTTTCATTATTTGTATATACTTGGAACCAGAAATATGTCTAGCAAAATCATGAATAGTGCACTAATTTAAGCAAACAGCAAACACCTGATCACAGCTTATACTTTCATCTTGTTAAAGCTGTTTTATCGCATTTTTGAAAACATTGTTGTTATTATTTTAGTTCACAGTATTACCTGACATTAAGAACAATTTATCTTTTATAAAGCAAATTTATGAAGTATATTGTTTGTAAAAATAGAATTGTTCTTCTGTGTTCAGAATGAACTGCATAAAGGTGGGATCCCTATTTCCGAACCAGGTTTGATGTGCTAGTGCCCTTTGGCAAGCACTAGTCCTTGATTCCTGAATCCTGAATCCCTGAATCCTTCAGATAGGACTTAAAGCTGTGCTCCCCTTGTTAGACAGGTAAAATATGTGTGATACATGTATACACATGATACCCACACAATCTAAGATTAGTCTTTAAATTTTGTGTTTATACATTTTGTATCAAAATACATTTTCAAATCTTTTATACATGTATTCACTTTCATGGACATCACATGAAAAATTTTAAAGCGCTTAGAGACGTCGCAGATGTATTAGGCGCTGAATAAATACAAAATATTTTTATTATTATTATTATGAGCTCTAATTATGGAATAATGTGATTTTTCATAATTTTGTTCATTACCTTCACTATATTAATTAATTACTATGGTAAGAAATCATGCGACAATACGGCAATGGCTGTAAAGGGTGATTCTTATTATGTATTTCGTCCTCACAGGACAGCAATGATTTGTGCCTGAACAGCCAGATATTATGTGCATGATTTCTAAGCTGATATAAACACAACACAAAAAGTAAGTTCCCCCTAAATCAAAATGGCGTCACTTTTTAACGAAAAGGTTTTGAGCAAAATGACTTAGTGAGAGTGTTCCTACACTTATTGACTAAGTTCTTTGTGAAAATGAAATTGATCCATCTAGTCGTGCATGAGTGAGCACACATTAAAGGCAGAATTGTCACTTTTCAAAAGTCACAAGAGACATTTTTGGGGGTCATTTTGGCGAAGTCTGTTTCTGGTGTATGTTCAAGTGCTGTAGTTGTTTATCATCCATCGTTAGACCCCTTCGCACCTATCCTGACACCTTTCGTGTTTTTGCACGGTTTGGTGAGCACAATTTTAGTGGAAAATTGCGATGTTCAACCCTCCTAAATTTGAAATTGCAAAATCCATTTGGATTATTGAAAAAATTAACATCAGATATTGCTACCGAAATGTGTTGTCAATAGTTGTGTAAACACAAGAGGTAATTGTTGTGTCATGGATGAGTGAGCACACTTTAAAATAAAGCAAGAAATGCTAAAATTCACTGTTAATATGGCATTAAAAAAATGACTCCTGTAACTTTTTGCCTTTAATGTGTACTCACGCATGCATGACTCGATGGATCAATCTTATTTTCACATACATGTACATGTACATGTAGAAGTTAGTCAAAAAGTGTAGGAACACTCCTGCCAAGTTATTTTGCTAAAACCTTTTCGTTAAAAAGTTACGCCATTTCGCTTTTAGGGGGAACTTACTTTTTGTGTTGTGTTCACTTTTTAGTAGCAGCGAGCATTTCTTGACTCACTCTGTCACGTTATGGACCTAAGCCAGTGTGACAGCAGATACGGTTCTGCGGCAGATTAGATAAGCCCCCATAAATTATAGTGATTTGGATTACATTATGCAAATAATACCTTGGACCTGCCCGTGTATCAATTAACTTTACGCCTTTGTATTTCAGGATTAATGTGCTGATTTTCCCCTATTGCGCAGGTACAGTGGGGAAAGAAGCAATGAAAAGACCTGATAGTAAGTAATACGGAATGGAGCTTATTCTCTGAAAGTCTTGAAACAAGAAGGGGGAAAATCCACCCTCATCTATACAACATTCTGCATTCATGATGGAATCAATTTTTATTTTAAAGATCTGAAAAAAATAAAATGATAAAAAATAACAATCCTATGTCAATTTTCATGCCCCCCCCCCAAAAAAAAGAGAAGGTGCTCATCGTACACTTCCGTAAAATGGTTGGATTTTCTCAATCAGTCACCCCCCCCCCCTCCCCCCCCCCCCCTCCCCGGAAAAGGTCATGCGGAAATACTGTAACATTTTTTTAAAGCCTAAATTTGATTAAAACCAATTTTATCTTTACACTTCTTCAAGGAATTGCCAGTCATGAGTGTAAATCCTTAATATCTGTGTACATATTGCTATGTCCAAGTAAAGCACCTAGCATTATAGTAGACTAAGTTGAATTAAAAAAAAGCTTTTGTGATAGAGTACATGTGGTGGGAGGGTATAAAAAAGGCTTCAGTGGGTTGGGGGATCTCATTATTCAGCCCTAATTAAGTGGTACATGTATACTTCTGTACACTTTACTCATAAGTAGAATATTGTCCATTGATGACTGTGTAGGGAATTACAGGGTATCTCTTTTTGTTGTGTTTAGGTTTGGCCATGTTTATCATTCACGTTTGAATGATGTATATTGTTAGTCTTCCTACATGTATGTGTATTTCATTTTCCTGTAATGCTAACATTCTGCAGTTTGTCCTGAAGATGTGAATTATATTATTGTATTTTCAGATAAAATATGGCACTTTTATATTTTTGATAAATTTAAAGATAATGTACATTGTTTAGTGTATTATCACATACATTACTTCTAATGCAATATTGTGACTTTCCATCCAACTTTCTTTGTATTTATTATATGTCATTCATTAAAATGATAATTTTATGAATTCTCTATTTATTTGTTTTGCAGGGTATGACACATTTCACTTCGGGCGATGTATATTGTCAAAATATATTTGTTTCATGTATCTATTTTTGTTTCAGTTCTCTGCATGCTTATTTAAGAATGCGTTATGATTGTACTATGTGTTGCTCCGTGCTAAACTTTATCGCGAAATTTGTAAGCATAAGTGATGTTCAGTAATATCTACATTGATTTCTCAGGTTAAATGGCCAACTATGGGTGTGCTAAAGATCATATTGGAAGTCACCATCGGGTATGCGTCAACAATGATGCATGTCGTGTAGTGTATGAACATTAGTTTTAAGAAATCTGTCTATAACAGGGAAAAGTGAGTTTAATCTAAAGTCTTCGGGCATGTAACTGAAAATATATGTATATTCAGCCCTGAAATATATGGAACAATTTGGGCCGTAATTACTCGTTTTGTTTGTCTTGTCTCTTTTTAAGTACATGTAGTTGTTTTTCAACCTCTCTCTTCCTGTGTATTTTTGAATACTTGGTAAAGAAACTTGCCCAACATTAGTGTAATTATGTTTCCAACCAACGTTTTACCTACATGTCGAACTCGTGGAATAGTGTGTGTGATTTTGTCCAACTGTTGTAATATCTTGTCAGAATTATAATTATTTAAATCACAAATTGGGCAGAATATTGGCAAAATTGTGCGTGGATTGCTGAAAGTTGGTTGACACATAACCCACTGTCGGACGATTTTGAAAACCCAATATTGTTTATAGTGTATGAAGGGGTTATCCTATCCCTATCCGGGGTCGGGCTAACTCGGCACTAGGGCGAACTCGGCGCTGCGCGTGACTATGTTTCGAGAGTTGAAGTCCACGCTACGCACCGTACCCTTTTTTAGCCTTAAATTTCATGTTTTGCATAATTTTACTTCTTGAAATTGTCAACATTACTTCTTTGCTAATCATTTTACACATTGATATCAAATAATTTGAATTTAAGTGTTTTGAAATGTGTAATTAAATGCGAAATTCAACACAAGTGTTTGCGATCACTTTAACTCTCTGGGCTCACTCCGCGGCGATTTTCCGCCAAGGCCGAGTTCGCCCTAGTGCCGAGTTAGCCCGCATCCAAATATCCGTGGCAATAATTATGAGTGTGTGAGTGCTGCCGGTGTCATGGTCGATCTGTTCCGGGTTCCGGCGGAACGAAATGACTAGTCGATTCGTTCCCCGGAACCAAGCGACTAGTCGATACGTTCCAGTGGACTCAAGCCGCCGTTTGGTTCCGACATTAGTTTTCCATTGGGGCAGTATTGTTTACCTGCATACTTCATTTTTTCCCTTTTTTCATTTCTTTTTCTTTTCTTTTTCTTTTCTTTTTCTTTTCTTTTTCTTTTTCTTTTTTTATTTGTGCAGAATTGAGGGGGGGGGGGCTACTGCCCCCAAGCCCCCCACCAGTACGCCAGTGATGTATACAGTGTATATGCTTATTCATATCTTAAGTTCATCTGTAATGGCCTGATGGGCAGTGGCGTATCCAGGATTTTGTAACGGAAGGGGGGGGGGGGGAATCTCCGAAAATTTTCTGACAAGCAAAAAAAAAAATAAAAAGGTTAGCACATTTTGGGGGTCTACTTTTCCTCCAAAATTCTCTGACAAGCAACAACAACAACAAAAAAAAAAAAAAAAAAAAACGGGTGTTATCGCATTTTGGGGGTGTAGCAAACATTTTTCTTTAACCCTTTTTTTGTGTCCCAGTGGTGATGGGGGAACATGGCATGTATTTTACACTAAAAATGCAATACGTACTTGATGTAGTTATTATTGGGCCACATAATTTTGAAAGACAAAGCTTTACAGATAATAAGAGCTAGAAATGTGCTTATCTTATTTCACTCTCTATTTCCAGCAAAGATTTTTTTTTTGTCACTAAAACCTGGGGGATGATTGTACACACCCCGCTATCTTTGCCCCTTTCACGTAGGGATCCCATTTGGAAGCATCTAAAAGAGTGGAATAGTTCACAATACAGGTCACATGTATGATATCCAGTATGCTATGTGTTTCATGTATTAAAGGGTAAGCATATGTATACTCTGTTCTAGCTTATATTGTTGTATTTACTGTTGCACCTTAACTGTCAAAATGACAAAATTCGCGAAGAGTACATTTTTCTATACAAAATTTTCAAATAGGCAACAGTGTCCGTTCTGTTGGTGTGGCTGATTTGGAGGACTTTGATTGGTTACAAAAGGCGACCAGAAGAGTACATTTTTCTTTAGGGGTGTTACCATGACATGATGCTTGAGCACAATAGAGATTCGGATCGCATGAGCGGCTAAATCGATTGGTTCCAAGGAACGAATCTCCTGGCCGGAACCAATCGCCTATGACGCTCGCATCGACTCGACCAAAGCGGATCCAATCGGCGGGTAGACATTCAGTCGATTGGATCCTGTGGAACCAATCGCCTGCTCGGAACAAATCGCCTATGACACCGGCCTATCTACATGTAACACAGTCATAGGTCCATGGCATGAAGACTACCATTCTTATCTGACCTCCAATAAACAATTAAACATAATTATATTATGCTTCTCCCTTTTTAAGTTACATAATTATCTGGGGACCTCGCTACCCCAATATGTGGATATTCTGGCATCTCGCTGCCCGAATATGAAGTGGTGTTTGCCCTAATATCGAAACTTTGAAAATCCTTGGGGGGGGGGGGGGGGAAGGGGAGAGGACGCCATTTTCCCGAATATTTCCAGTGATTTTGCGAGCGAGGAAAAAAAAATGGCCATTCCCCCCCTTTCCTTCTTTTCTCTTTTCTGTTTTCCTTTCCTTTCCCTTTTCTGTTTTTTTTTACTTCTCTTTTCTCTTTTCCTTTTCCAAAAATTTTGAGTGAGGGTGTGGGGTGTGACACTCCCCCACCCCCTCTAGCGACGCCGCTGCCCCTGTCTCTCCTACTCTGGCTTTCCCTTATCTTTTCTCTATTTTTTTTTTGTCCTCTCTTCTCCCCATCTATATCTCCAACTCTCAACCCCTTCCTCACTATCCCAACCTCTCTCTCTCCTCTCTTTAGCTTTTCTGTCTATCTCCATATCTCTATTCTTCATATACCATTTTCCCCAGATTTCCCTGTGACTTTTTTAAAACTCTCATATTTTCTCCCCCCCCCCCCCTCCCCTCCTCTCAATATATTACTGATGTTATCCATCTCAATATTTTCTGGGTGTAAAGCCTAAACGACTGTGATCTTTCACAGAATGACACATTATCCAAATGACTTTATCATAGATAATAGTAAAACATAATGACCAGTCCTTTAAAATTGCATACTCGTTCTTTAAACTGATCATCCTTAATATATTTGTACATTCTTCCATGTATATTTGCATAATATCAATACTTATTTGCGTCAGTCCACCCGCTGTTTTGTTTAAAAATATATATAAGAGAAAAAGAGAAAGCGCAGAACAATCTGACTGGAAAGAGTTCTAGTTTTTAAATGAAACTGGTCTGCAGTATGCGATGTTGAAAGAAAAATAACAGATAGAAATTACTCTAAAGTATAATCCTATGGCTCCATGTACACCGTACATCCTGCAGAGGAATTGAATAGTTACATAAAATATACGTGTAGGTACCACCGCTAGTGTAGAACAAATTTCCAATTACTGTAACACTGCATAAACATAATTCTCTACATTCTAGTATTACCTTACACAACATCCATATCTGTGTCTAATGTAGATACTGTTCTTAAATTTGAGTCAAAATGAGAAAATTGTTATAGGAACTGAAATTCAATTCACTTGAACCCCCATTAGACTCTCGTCACAAAAAAAAAACGAATTAGAAAATTGAATTGAACTTGAAGAAATTATATTGGCTATTTTGATATAACTCGTATTATGATAAGGATGCCACGTTTAAAAGGGTACACATTAAAAAAATCATTTTTGCTAACAGCTCATTGAAATAATGTATCTACATACCATGACAGATTAAATGCATATATATATATATATATATATATATATATATATATATATATATATATATATGTAGAATTGTGCCTGTACATAAATTTATTAATTTTTGTTCAATGGACAATAGCATCTAACATATTTATATGTTATAGATATATAGGCTCCTATTATTTGACATACAATCGATCTGCCCGATCTGAACATATATGTGTAGAATTGTGACTGTACAAAAATTTATAAATTTCTGTTCAGTGGACAATAGCATTTAACATATTTATATATTATATAAATAGTGCATGGTCTGTCATGCAATAAACTGGATTATGTGCACGACAAATACTAAATTATCCCGAGTGCAGTTTTGTTTCATCGAGGCCGCAGGCCGAGGTGAAATAGACCTGCACGAGGGATAATTAAGTATTTGGAGTTCATATAGTGCAGTAATGGTGCAAAAATAGAACATGCACTAATTGTTATAGTAAATAGACCCCTAGCTGTTGTGTATTAGGCCCGTGCAAAAATAAAAGTTATAGTGCACGATCGTGCACTATAACAAAATGTTTGCACGTCATGTGATGCGAATCCATAAAACCAATCACAGCGCGTATTGTACATACACTATTTACTATTATAGATATACAGTGCGTCCCAGAAAAAAACGAAACCCTAAAACAAAAGGTTATTGTGACCACACTATGTGCTCTATGACAATAATTATCTATTTTCCAAAAAATAGAAGTATTATGCTTTTAAATGATACCTTGATGGCATCCATCTGTACATTCTTTACGAAGCAGCAGCATTTTGAAAATGACACGTAAAAACTCAGTTGTGCCAGATTTGGGTAAAACCGTGAAAACGTTAGGATCACATGCGAACATGACACAAGGGAAATACCAGCTTTAAGAGATATGATACGTGAAATTCCTTCATGTGATGACATGCATTCAATCAGAAATTCATAAAACACGGGTCGATACCAATTTCCAGTGGTGGCAGGGGTGTACGCCCCCAAAATTTCCTAAATCAGTAAATATCCTTCAAAAGATGAAAAAGTGTCCCTCCTGTGATAGAAAAGGTGCCCCTCCTGAGGTGGGAAATTGCCATAATCTTGATATTTTTTCTGCCTTATGTGCCCTTTCAACCTTGTATTTCCTTTTGATGACAATGAAAAGTGCCACTAACTTTACTTTTATGAAAAAATATCACCTTTCTTTCAGCTTTGTTCTTAAAAGAAATTGCAGTTCTTCAAAATTCAAAAAAATTACTTTTCATTTCGATAGCAGGTACCATTTCAATACAAAACATGCCCTTTCTTTACCCCCAACATCAACAAAACATTGATTCTTTTATTTCATGATGATGGCATTATCCTTACCATCGTTATTGAAACAAACACATGAAAACAGTCTTCTCGCAGGGTTTTAAAAGTCATGTTACATTTTGGGTTATGTTCACATGTGATCCTAACGTTTTCACGGTTTTACCCAAATCTGGCACAACTGGGTTTTTACATGTCATTTTCAAAATGCTGCTGCTCGGTAAAGAATGTATGGATGAATGCCATCAAGGTATCATTTGATAGCATAATACTTCTAGTGTATGGAAAATGAATAATCATTGTCATACAGCACATAGTGTGGTCACAATAACCCTTTGTTTTAGGGTTTCGTTTTTTCTGGGACGCACTGTATAGTCTCCTATTACTTGACAAGGAATCGATCTGCCCATACTCGTAGTCAGCAACATATATATGTAGAATTGTGCCTGTACATAAATTTATAAATTTCTTTTCAATGGACAATAGCATTACAGATATTATCCTTCTCATTGGATTCATGGCTTGCCCGTAAAAATGTATGCACCTTCTCCACTCCCTGGTAACTTTGACGTTTCAGCATATTTTGAGAAAAAAATATCGGCTCGTAGCACCTTTTTAGGCTCTTTTCTCTCACTTACCCCCGCTTTTTTTCGCTCTCGCTCTTTTTCAAAATTAAAAAAAAAATTTAGTTGGCGTTTTGGGGAAGGGACTCACTGGGGAGCATTATTTTGAGCATACAAATTTGTTCTAATGTGCTATGGAAAGATATATTAGAAAGTTGCTAGCCAACGGTTACTATTAACTATGTAAAAACAACAATAACAGAAAGAAAAACTTTATCCCCTTTCGTTTAGCGTCAGATTTGGCATAAAATGGGTGTGTAACTGGTCGTTAAAATATTTTAAAATATTTTGTCAAACGAATAATACCTTTCAGGTTATTTTGCTAGCTAATTTTATTTACCACATTTAAACTACTTAATAATATTCCCTATACTCGTAATTCGGGAATATATTTGAATATGAATGAATAGAAGCATATTTATTTCTAAGTAAGTGCAATTATCTTTACTTTCAGTTATCAGTACATTTTTCATATTGCATAGAACAAGCAGACACAATAGAACATATTTCAATACCAGTGTCCTCTAAAAGTACAAAGATATTGTTAGAAAACAGTAGATACTAGATTTATATACATATGATTATAAAACATTGATTCAATCACAAATTGCAATTTTTAAGCACCTTCATTTAATATAGAGTATATAAGAGAGAGAGATAAAAGAAGATTGATTTAGTTATACAATATGAGTCAATTCCGAACTACATTCAATGACTTTTCAGATCATTGCTGCATGGTCTTATCTATAGAACTACTTTTAATTCGACATTTATTTTCGACGTAGTCATTTGCCATCTTCTTTTCCATCCTAAATAGTTTGATTATAGTGTAATATTCAGAAATATATAACCCATATATTCTTTTTATATATTATATTCTAATGTAGCCAAATATCAATTGAAAGCAGAAATTCAAAATTATTCCACCAAGTGAAAAGCAGGCGCAATACTTATTGCACATTCTACAAGTCACCACCTAAGATATAATGACATTTACCTTTTGGCAAGATATATCTTGCTTTTAAAACAAAAAACAACATAACACAAGTAATCACGAGAATGTATGATTTTCTTTATATAATACCACCATACTGACTACACTTTAATGACAGCTATAATGATATTATTCTGCATTAATCCCACGAAAGGTAGGCCATTCCAGGAAACAATAATTACGTTATCAACAAAATACATGCAGCAAATAAACTTGTTATAGTGCACTTTCTAATCATGAATAATATACATTACACCAACACTTATTGACATAGTCATTGAAAAAATCAATATTAGATCCTTTCAGTGATCGCCGACTTTAATAATTCTGGTTATCTGAAGGTATACTAAAATACCAAGGTTTATCCACCCTAATCCCATGCCATTCACAGCTGGTTGAGAGTGCTGACAAACGAAGCATCATGTTCTGTAGTTCTCGTAGATGTCATAAGAATCCAGATACAGCCTGAGAACTGAGTGGATTAAGTCATATTGAGCCTGAAATCATGGAAAAATTGAAAAGAGATTTATTTGCAAACCTCAACCTTCTTTTAAGCATTTGAAAGAAGACACATTTAACTTTTAACATACTTTTCCTTCAAATAAAAAAAATAAATAAAAAAAAAGAAATTTGCATATGTAATAGCTTGGCTGCATTTGAATTGATTGCAAATCAACAATTTAGGGTCACTGGTTATTATGTGAAGATTTGAAACCATAATAGGTTAACCGCATGCATGATGTAAAATTTACCGGTAATACACTATGGCACCATATAAAATATTCTTTTCTCTTTACTTTGCAAGTACTTTGGTGAACGAAAAAATTTTTTTAAAAATATCAACGAGTCTGTCGGGAAGTATGTTGGATAACGCATGTGGCGTCCTCTGAGACGTTACTTTCGTCTTCTGCCATGCCAATTTGGGCTTATATTCTTAATACACCAGTTAAGCCTACAGTTTGACAATATGCAGGGCAGCATGGTACAGTGAAACAGCCAATTGCCAAACATCAGTGACCATTTAGAAGTCACAGGAGGAGGGATACAAAGGGTTACCAATCTCTTACCTGTGATGCAACTACTCTTGGTCTAATAGCCCTTAGTCTCTTGCATGCCTGAAACACATCAACCAGTTTCTCGACATTTAGTCTCTCCAGCACCGACGAAAGAGCGCAGAATGTTCCAGTAGCTCCTTCACCATCCCTACAGGAAATTTCAAGATACAATCATCAAGATCGAAACATTATCAGAGAACATTTAATTTATGTCAAGGTCAAATCATTATCAGAGAACATCTATTCACGTCAAGATAAAATTCAACAAGACCCAATCATTGTCAAAGAATATCTATGTCATTACACAATCATCAAGATTTAATCATTGGTAGAGAACAACTGCTCATGTCATGACACTTAATCAACAAGATCCAGTCATTGTTAGAGAACATCTATTAATCTATCTAAGATACATTCATCAATATCTAATTCTCATAGTAACGGATTATTTATTCATGTCGACATATTATCAAATCTTCATTGTCACATGTTATGAGAACTTGAAAACATTCCCTCATATTTAAAAATACATTATGGTATCTCACGTAATTGATTACTAGACCAGTGGTTCGTCATAAGGAGACTTCTTTCAACAAAGTTTTGTAGACAAGAATTCAAGAAATAACTATTTTTACTTGGGCTTTTCATGTTTAATGGATTTTTATCATATTCCTTGACTATGGTCCTTTAAGCAGTATTCATTGTTCTAGTAAGTAGTGATAATGGAATATTGTATCAGCAAAAGCTCCTTGAAATGCATTTATTGTTTTTTCTTTCAAATTCCAACTTCCTTTCTCTTTCTCTTTTGAGGTTATTCTTTCCTAGGATAATTGCATTACGCCCTGTGTAAGCTGCCACGTGATATAGACTTATAACTATCCTACGCTATCCTATCTTATAATCTTATACGTACTTGCAATGAACCAGGATAGGGGTATCCTTAGCATTAGCATCATTCCACATCATGGCTCTACGATGAAGCTCTATGATTGAGATGGCCGAAGTACAGATGTCAGATGACAGGGGCCACGTGGTGAGCTGCAGTTGGTACACTGTCTGAATTCGAGACTGTAAGGAGTGAACAGAAGATTGAAATAAACTTTTAAAAAGTATAAACTTGTAATAAAGAATAAATAACCGTTACTAAACATATGTCACTTAATATAATAATAAAAAGAAATTGTTTAGTAAACAGAATATATATATAATATATATACATATGTACGTTTTCCCTGACGAAGGGGGAGGACCCCCGAAAATTTGGAGAATAAAAATACTTGGAATTGGCATTCAATGCATACGAGTCATCCTTTATTATTTCTCATCATATGCCAATACGTGGAACATCATAAATTTATATATATATATATATATATATATATATATATATATATATATATATAATTGTAAGGAAATAACATATACAACAGCTTTGGCAACTCTCGTGGAAATAACTATAATCGTGAGAAATGAAAATGAGAGAATAATGGTTGCGTAGCTTAAATCAAAGTTCCCCAGAGCTGTCCTCCCTTTTTGAATTTTTGCAAAGGTTGAAAAAATGTCTCCGCCGGGAATCGAACCCGGGTCGTTGGCTTAGAACGCCAATGCCTTAACCACTAGACCACGGAGACGTCTCACTGGCCCGTCTCCGTGGTCTGGTGGTTAAGGCATTGGCGTTCTAAGCCAACCACCCGGGTTCGATTCCCGGCGGAGACATTTTTTCAACCTTTGCAAAAATTCAAAAAGGGAGGACAGCTCTGGGGAACTTTGATTTAAGCTACGCAACCATTATTCTCTCATTTTCATTTCTCACAATTATATATATATATATATATATATATACATATATACCGGGTGTCCCCCCAAAAAAAGGGGAACGGCGGATTTTCACTATTTTGCCTTCGAAAAGTATATATATATATATATATATTTACATCATTGGGTAAAGCATCTTTCACCGAAGATAATGATATCAAGATCATTGAATTCGGTAAAACAATATATGCACGTTTCTTAAAATACAGTCATTTTCAAATTTCGCATGCTTTTTGCGACCGATGAGAGTAGAGTTGTGTTGGGAATGGCCTTTCATATGGCATGTACAATAATTAGCATCGTTTCCACTTTTCCCGAGCTACAGCTGACTAAAATCCATTCCCGACACAATCTTACACTCATCGGTCGCAAAAATAAAGCGAAATTTGAAAATGACGGTGTTTTACGAAACGGGCATAGAAGTAAAATTCAGTGGCGTAGATACCAGCACATTTTCTATTGTCAGTGTGTGTGTGTGGGGGGGGGGGGGGGGGAAGGGGGGTGATGGTCTATTCATCATCCCCCCCCCCCCCCCCCCACTAACAATAGATAATTATGCGTGTCTATGCCGGTGGTAAAATTACTTAACCAAACTCAACGATTTTGTTATCATTCTCTTCGGTAGAAGATGCTTTACTCAATGATGTAAAAAAATTATATACTTTTTGAAGGCAAAACAAAGGACACCCGACATATATACATATATATATATATATATATATATATATATGCGAAGATATCCAATTTAAACATTTCGACGGCGTCTCGGTAAATTGTATATTAGTGTGAGGATTGATGAGACAAGAGAAAGGGACGTAGTTGAACTTCAACTTTATTATATAAAGCTTTCGGCCTTCCCGGCCTTCTTCAGGTTCTGAAGATGATAATACAAACATAATTATAGTATATACTTCAATATACACACACATATAATTGTGAGTTTTCATATTCCAGTTGATAACAAAATATACATTTGCATATTGATATCAGCATTTATTACAAGTAACTTAATGAATGAATGATGAGGACATAGCTCCGAAATATATGTACATAAATTTTATGTAAAAGATAGCTTACTTAAAGTGAAATTGCGTCGAGGGTGACTAATGTATTTTTGTGTGTGGTATCTGGGTGTGTGTAAAAATTGTGCGGTCAAGGTATATGCTGATATCAATATGAAAAATGTCTATTTTGTTATCAACTGGAATATAAAAATACACAGTTATATGTGTGTGCTGAAGCATATACTATAATTATGTTTGTATTATTATCTTCAGAACCTGAAGAAGGCCGGGAAGGCCGAAAGCTTGATCTAATAAAGTTGACGTTCAGCTACGTCCCTGTCTCCTGTCTCATCAATCCTAACACTTATATAATATATATATATATATATATATATATATACATATATATATATATATATATATATATATATATATATATATATATATATATATATGTAATCATATCTAGAATGTACTCTGACGATTGTTTTTTATATTCCACCCTAAGTATTGCCTTTATAACATGCTCGTACAAATTAGTTGTAATTTGCTGATCCTAACTTCCCTAACAATGGAAGAAACACACTATTGTACCTGCCCTGTTTTGCATCATTTCATTGATTTCTATCCCTGGGGCATGTCTCTTTGAGACTTGTACATCATCCGCGTACACGAAAACGTATAAAAAGGGTACTTTTTCAGCATTAGGCGCGTAATCCGGGTAACGCGTTTAGGGTATCAAATACAGCAAAAATCAAGAAAAAGGGTATCAAATTCAGAGGTGATAAGAAGAAGATCCGCGGAAAGGGGTATAAAAATCAGAGACGTTAGGGGTATAAAAATCAGAGACGTTAGACGGATTTCCATGTTTAGGGTATCAAAACTACAAACTACTCCTACTGCAATCATTGTTTAGGGTGCTTTTCAGAAAGTGATTTACGCGGATGATGTACAGGTCTCAATGATACAAGCCCCCCCCCCCCCCCCGGATTTCTATTACAGTTGGCTATGTGTCTGCATGACTTGTAGAGCGACTACCGTATGTAGTTTGGCTACTCTCTAGCTGCCTGTATGATTTTTAATGGTATATTCATGTCCAGCATGGGTTTCAATAAACAAAAATATATTTTTTGTATCTCAATTCGACATGTCCGTTGTGCATTCAATATTTCTTCATTGACGTGGTGGCAACGGTGGGATACGGCCCCATACCGTCGAATTAACCTTTTCTTTTCTTTTGAAAGCTTATCATTAAAACTGTCCGAAGTCTGAAATGACGTCATAAGGACTGTTCATTTGCGTTTTCAAAAAGCCTTTTTTTTCAAATTGAGAGAGAGAGAGAGAGCGCGCTATTCATCAAAGCATGTACAACTCAGTGATGAGACATATATACTCAGGCGATAACTGGGCCGAGCTAAATTTCGCTGAATGTTGCCGTTGGGTTTTACGTTTATAGACTTAGCTTCAAGCCTGGGTAAGGTCCACCAGTGGGTTCTCGGATTAAGTTGGAAATTATGTTATATATGCAATTATGAGATGTGTACCTTGGACGTGGTGCTCCTGAGTTCTAGAGTCCTGCATGATATCTCATCATAATGCTCTTCATTGATGAGTGTAATGGTAAAAGGAGCATAGGTGACTTCACTCTGATACGCATCTGGCCAGTACTCAGCCATTGTCTAGAGTAAGAAATACAGGAATGTAAAAATGCTAAAGAAAGTGCACTGACGTGACAATGTACCAGTGATTTTTTTCCTTTTCAATATCACAACGATGTTATATAAAAGAGCCAGGGATTATATCTTAATACTGAAACAAATATTTCACAAATTAACCTCTATGATAGGGCAACATGATGTAAAATCTGTCAAAAAATGAAAAAGCGTCCCTTTAGGGGAAAATGGAATAATAATTATATTGAAGTTTAAACTATTTCAAACTATTTCAAATCATGGTATTTCAAAACATTGAAATACCATGTTCTGCCTATCACAAAGGAATAGCAGTCTAAAATTTTGGGGGGTTTCACAAGGATAACGATGTGTTGCAGAACGTCTCATGAATGTAGGAGAATACCTACATGGTCCTCTGAGGCTAGGCCATTGAGCATGATAATGGTAGAAATCTTGTAGTCAAAGACAAGTCTCCAGAAGTCTCCTACGGTGTTCGGAAGAGGTGTCTGGGTACCAAGGAACATGTCCTTCTTGGTGTAGCCCTATCAGAACAACGTGAGAAAATAATGAGAATAAAGTGTGCTTTTTAACATTTTAAAGTAAAACTGTAAGTGATCAAATAGTGCATAAATCTGTTTAAAAATATTTTTTGTTACTTTTCTTTATCGGTTTGAAATATGCACCTGCATATCACTATGTTTGTTTCTTGGTGTATAATTCAGCATAGTAATTATTAGCCATACTGATTTTAGCCAAGAGAATGTTTAATAGTACCTTGCCAACAACATCAACAAAAACAAAACAAAAAAACAACAACAACATCAATAACAACTACAACATCATAAATCATAAAAAATTAAACACCTTATGTATGTATGTGTACAGTAGTTTATGTCTGTTTTGTATTAATGCTTAGTTTAGGGCTTTGATTTTTTAGGGATTCACTGAATATTCATGAAGGCTAACTGTTCTTCATATTTGTCTAAACCTTTAAAACCGTACTGACAAGTTTCTGCACGATGGAATATGCTGGAACTTTATGTACATGATAAGTTATTATCAAGGGAATATATTGTCAAAAACGAAAAAAATGGACAAGGGGGATATCAAGAATTATCAGAATAGCTATTCTTTTTATAGTGTGACAAAGGTGACACTATGTGTCTTCACAAAAGATATATAAAAAAATTATGCTTTTAGATGCATGGTTTTCAACTTACAGGCAGGAAAGAGGCATTGATATAGTTGGTTCCATTCTCCACTTCTGTGATAAGGTATGGTCTAGATTTGTCAGCTAACAGGAGAGAAGAGAAAAATCAAAAATAATAAGTCGTACAAGGCAGGAAACACAAAGTGAGCTACTCGGTTGAAGAGAAACAGTAAAGAAAAAGTAAAGGCAGTAGGCTGTACAAAAACATGAAGAAGGATATCTAATTTCCGAGCACTTACATCTCCTATATCTATTATTTTAAATTTGCTTATAAAAGAACCACAGAAACAAACAAAGAAATAAAACCTTCGCAATGATGAAATAGAGTACCGAAGTGTGACATCATACCCTCCAAGTTGTCAAGGTTGCTGGTTCCAAACAATTTTGAGCTAAACAATGGCGTGGTGATCACAACAGGGCCAAATACTGAATTTGCCTTGCTCCAGCCTGTTGCTTGAATGGTTTCACCGTGAACCTCATGCACGGGCTCTGTTGTTTAGAACCAGTATCCCGGACGACAAGCGAATATGACGTCAGCACTCTATAACTCTATAACATCGTCATTGTCTTACTATTAAAAAAAACCCCAACAACTTTGTTTTCAGAATTCCAAGCAGTATTCTATTTGGTATTTACAACAAACTGATTTTGCTGTTTGCTTTGAATAGCTTGGATATCTTTTTTCAAGAAGAATCTTATACCCTGTCGACTTAAAATGATATGCATCCTCCTATTATTGTTGCAGATTGGGTATATGTGTCTAGTAGTCATCTACCTAGTGGCGATGCAAGGAAGAATCTATAACTAACTTGGTATCTTGTCATGATATCTGTTTTTGTGCACATTCACTGGGTTCCTGGCAGTCCTCACTTCATCGTCTCTTGGCTTAATGGTGAACATGTCCAGACGCTACAGCACACGAACAAAGAAAGAACATTTATCATCTTTGATTCCTCTCAGAATAATTGTCATTACTCATTGGGAATATAAGAGCATTTCAAGTTCAATTTTCCAATTGATTCTTCCCACTGATGAATTAATGTATGGAGTATTAAGTATATAGTGTTTGTATCCCTCGCATGCTAACAGTCACATCGTAGAATACTAATAAGAGGAAATAATTAGTATGGATAAAACGTAACAGTCACGAATTAAAATAAATAGAAATGTAGTTTAGCGAAAATAAACATATCAATTTTCAATAAAGAATTATCTCCTCAAAATTAAAATCACTCTTTATACTCTAGATGTGTGATTGTGGGTAAGCATAGTGATATGGATTAATACTTCAAACTGTTCTTGTAGGAGTGTAGAGCCGGTGTCAGGACTAGGGGTTAACAAGGAGGGGTAACGCTGGAGGTAGAGATCTTGAGCTATGCTGGTATCACCACATACGAAGGTCTCTAACAAAGCATCATAGATGAACTGGTATTGCTCCTGCAACGAAACAGATAATAAACTGATGTGTATAGTTGATGATAAATAGCATTTGATATCATCATGTTAAATCTTTATTTGGCTCAACAAAGTTTTGTTCAACAAAGTTTTGTTTTAATAGAATATTTATTCTCAAAATCATTCTGAAGTTCCCGTTTCAGCTTTGTTTATAACGGTAGAAGTGAATCTCTTTCTTTTTTTCAACGATAGATTAACAGTGTAATGGATCAACTCACCGCTACTTGCACCATCTTGACTCGATTTTGCCTCATGCCCATGATGAAATTGTAGACATCTATGGTATTCTCAGCGTCTGCCTGATCCAGCATGGCGTCCAGTGTGATGAATGTTCCTGTACGTCCAACACCAGCGCTAAAATGGTGACAAACAAAATATAGGCAAATGGGTACTCTTAAAAAACTTTTTTCCCCTACGCGGAAAGCTTAAATATCATTTTTAGACACTGAGCAAAATCATCTTTTCTTTTAAGAATGGAAGTTCAAATCTTATGTTGATAATAGTAATTTAAGATCAATGTAAAAATAAACACATAGACATACACACTTCATATATCTCTAAGATTGTAGGATTGCTTCTCCCCTTCTAGCTAAATATGGAAATTTAATCATAATAGCTTTTGCACCCTCCTGCCTTGACTCACTAATTTCAAATACATGCACACTGTTTAACACAAGTGATGACTTACACTACTCTAGAAAAATGATAATTATTACCGGAGGGTTGGTATTTGTCCTTTTGCAGGACCTATCCTGTGAGTAGTAGAACATGTAGAATGGGTGGGGGGGGGGGGGGGGGGGCTATTTGTCCTATGAGTGATATTCTAGTCGGAGTTCTGTGGCAAGTTGTTGACGAGGTACTTATCAATTTATGTAGTTATAAAGTTGTGAAGTTGTCCAGCATAAGGTAGGTATGGCTATCCTATAGTAAAACTGATGTCTTATACCTGCAATGGACAATGATAGCTCCCATGCTATTGGTATGATGTTGCTTGACAGTTCTGATGAAGTTCATGAGAGGTGTGGTGTACTTTGGCACACCCATGTCCGGCCAGGAGGTATAGTGGAACTGGACTACCTCACGAATGCTGTCATCCAACTGCAGATGTATGATATTTCAGTAACATAAGGAGATCGAGGGCCAATTATACTTAGAAGTACAATGTGTTATAATTGTTATTTTATCATACATACATGTAAATCTTTGCTTGATTAAACTGTAAACAGATTCTAATTATTAGGGTTTTTTTCTTCAGATATCTACAACGGAAATGTAACAAGGTAAAAGCACCGTCACTTCACCAAGTGTTCCCTATATTATTCATATTTACAATGGAATGACTTCAACTACGGTAAAAGAAACGACTGTTTTTAGACCCTTTGTTATAAGTTTTAATTATTTCAAATAATTATACATTTACGAACAAGACACCCCTGCTGTCAATCCATGGACATGATTTCTGACTTCCAGTGGCAAGAGAATCGATAATAAGGTTGAAAGTTATACTCCATCTGTCTTTATTTTCTATTCTAGCCAGAAAGTTAGATAATAACTTACCACAACAGTGAATGTCCTGACAGTGTAATGTGTATTCACTTCTGTGCTCTTCATCGTCACTGTAATTTTTCCATACATCATCTTCTTTTCTGGCCAGTATTTCTCACACTTTTTCTAAAAGAAGGAAGAAGAGAAATGTGAAACATTATAAATGGTTTGATCATGACATAGGTATTACTTCAATTGCACGAATGACCGTTTCTTGTAAGGACCTGAAAAGGGCTTGAAAAAGTTACTACACACTCAATGTGTATAATACCACAATTGAAAGAAATATAGAAGTTAGCATGGAAGTATATTAGGAAAAAAGGGAAACATTAGGCATAAGTGGCGAAGTAAAAAGACAAATACTTTTTTCTTGCCATAACCCAAACCAGGTTTGTAGACAGCAAAACGTAAATAACTTGAAGATAAGTGAATACCTCGAGTTGCTGTTAAGAAAGATTTCTTCCCCTCATTGCACAATGACAAAGGTCTAGACACTGAATACCGCAAATATACCAGAGGACGCAGAGAATAAAATTTAACAGATATAAAAAAAGGACCACCACGGTTACCTTTTCACCCTCTACCAGATTAGTTAGCATGACAATCTTGCCGCAGTCTTCCTCCCACACCATCCGCCAGAAATCCTTCACCGATGCTACGTTAGGACCTACAGTATAAGACAAGTTAGTACAATATTATACATGTATATGATAATAGAAATATTCATTCATTTGCCATCATACAATGTATATGCGAACTATTAGAGATCCATTCCTCTTTTCACCAGCGACACTGTAAAATAGGATTTCATGCATTTATAAGCATGACCATTCCATCTAAAACTGCAAGCAGGGGTGGATATAAAGACCAGCGCAGAGGTGCAAGCAGTGGTGGAAGGATACAAATGGGCGCAGAAGACGCCCCATACATTGTATAATCTCATGAATCCATCCTTGCCAAGTTATTTAAGTTAGTCTACTGTTTAAAGTATCAACAAATGATCTACTATTATTATTAGGTATCTATCCACCAGATGTATTATAGAGGATCTAGTGTTTCTTAATCATGTGATCATTACCATCAAGGAGTTCCTTCGATTAAAACAAAAAATTACTTCTAATAGTAGTTTCCGGGGATGTAGATTTATCTTTTAAGAAAGAAACCGCACTTAAATACATATATTTAGAATCATGACAGCAACAACGAATACCAGAGGGTGTCGTGGGCCGAAAAAAGCCATTGGATTAGGACAACCACTGCAAAAAAAGATCTTCCATTTTATTACAAGCAGTATTATTTTCTGGCCTTTATCACCATATAATAAGCCATCAGATTCTAAGTTGTGACTTTGATCTTTAATCTTAAGCCATGTACAAGAGATGACCATATTGTTGGGTAAAAGCTTTTGAGCTTTATCTAATGAATTCATTTTTACACTGTCTCGTGCAAAGGTTTATAAGTTTTCTGTAAATATAGTTTACCTTGTGCCGCGATGTACTTTCTTGGATAGTTGTAACCCTGTATAGAACAAAATGAATAAATAAATAAACAGATAGTCCATCAATTCAATTTAACTTCTTCCACCTATATATACTACAGAAGTGACGAAAATGATAAACATCGCAAACGAAAAAAACCCCACAAAACAAAACAAAGAATAGTTACTCAGATCACACACTCAAAAAGGGGTGGGTAGACCTACTACGAATATGAATTATTTATAACAAATGTTCATTGATCAAAATTATAAGAGAATACATAAACAAAAATTGGTGCATAGCCTTTGTATCCTATATACATGTATCATGATATGAATAGAGGAATCGTAAATATGAATTTAATTGATACAAATTGTTATGAAAGATCCTCGGCTTGAAAATAATAGGGCTTAATGTTAACCACCGAGAACTGTTGAGGCGCATTTTTTATCCACAATTTCCTTGTTCAAACATTAAATGGTGGGTTCGTTAAAAAAATTCACGATTTTATCTTTAACGTCGAGGGGTGTTAAGGTGTATACTCACATCAAGGAAGCTTGCATTGATGTAGTCTGAATGTGGATCGTTCTCAAGGAGAGGCAACTGGACACGGGAGTGGTCATCTGTTGAAAAAAAAAAGATTGATATCATATCACAGATGTCGGCATGCTTCTTATTGATATAAACGGGTGCATGCCTCTACAGATGTGATATTATGATGGTAAAACATCTGCCACATTATGCATTTGTTATGAATATCATTTTACAGAGAAGCATATTGTCACTTTCTAACCGAATGGCTGCATTTGAATAATGCGTGATTCCTAAAATAAAAGACTCAAAGAAACACAGATAGAGGAAGAGAGGAAGAGAGAGAGAGAGAGAGAGAGAGAGAGAGAGAGAGAGAGAGAGAGAGAGTGAGAGTGAGAGAGAGAGAGAGACTAGACACGTGGATAAGATTTAGGAAAAATTTTCTTCCTCTCCTCCCATTTTTGCTCATCAATCTGAACTGATTGGCATGACTGGTATTTAAGCTACACATACATCATACAGCAAAATAATGGCAGTGTTCGAAGTAAAAAAATAATGGCAGTGTTCGAAGTAAAAAAATAATACACCAGACAGGAGACGTATAATCTTACAAGCTATAATATTGATGTATCTGTTTTTCTGCTTGTTTTCGATCTTCTTGGCCACATCCCATGGGTGCTGTTGTCCAACTGGAATGCTCTGGTACAAAAGAAAACAAAAGTTTAAAGGTAAAATTTAGACAATGCAAGCTCTTTTAGATCATGAAATACGATTCCGATATGTTCGCCTTTAAAGGTAAAATTTAGACAATGCAAGCTCTTTTAGATCATGAAATACGATTCCGATATGTTTGCCCATGAAGGCAATTCTATAGCTCTCTTTGTAGATCTATGTTAGCAATAAAGAACATCATTATTTCTTTATTTCATACCTGACGATATGATGCTTCTCTTATTATTCCACTTTTATTCCATTTAATGTAAACATGACAGATTGTACCTATATTTGTCAGAGAACTATAATTTTACACTGTCACAATTGCATTTTTATGTCAATAAGTAAAAGCAAACTTATGTCACAACATATATGCCATGCACGAAATACATCTTTTTGAATTCTATGGTATAATGACGCATGGGCATTTGATTTGATTTGATTTGATTTGATTTGATTGATTTCTATATCATATTTAAAACGTACACCATTTCCATCAATGCGATTATATTCTTTTGCATTCGATACACTTCAAAATACAATACATGATACTATTTAGAACTTAGACAATTCATAAGAAATTGATTTCCACAGACATTAAACATTTGCATAGTATAAACACGATATAGGAGGGCTACAGCGTAAGCATGAAGCTTGAAATGCTTGCAGCCCTCAATGAAACTAAGCTAAACTTAAACTAAACTAATTAACCTAACCTAAACTAAACTAATAATATATAGATTCAAAATGTTGAAGAGAGAGAAAGACTTGCAATAAAGAGAGAACAAAGAGAGAACAGAGAGAGGGGAAGAACGCTGTTTTCCGAATACCATATTGGTGACACCTGTTGATATTAGACATGTTTATGATTGTTTATGATGCCAGGTCATGGACAGTATAACGGTTGAATGAACGAAACATTTATACTTTACGATGATGGAAACATGAGTCACTGATAATGAGTCAGGAGCATAGTTTTAACAGCTTTTTTAAAAGAGTATGTCGACTTCAGATTTCGAATTACAGTAGGGAGAGAGTTCCAATTATCTGGACGAGCATGTCGAATCGATTTGAGGGCTAATACAGTTTGCGGGTATTTTTAGATGGAAATTGTCTGTCTGGTGGGATACGAGTGTACATCTTTATTCATTATGAATAATGGGGGGAAATATGAGGGTAGTTGTCCGTTTTGTAAGCGGAACATACAAAGTGCAATTTGTAGAATATAAATATCATCAACTTTTAGAGTTTTAAGTTTAAAAAACAATGGATTAGAGTGTTCACGAGAAGAAGAAATGGGGTAACCTCGCTATTCATAAGGACCGCTATATTCATATGGACCACTTATTCATAAGGACCGCTATCCATAACGCGTGACTAAGTGAATAGCAGTTTTGTATGAATAGCGGTCCTTCTACATAGCGAGCAAACCATAGACAAATTATCTCGCTATTCATAAGGAATTCCGTTCATAAGGACCACTGTTCATAAGGACCGATATTCATGACTCGTGTTAAATGAATGGCGGTTTTCTATGAATAGCGGTCCTTATAAATAGCGAGTGGGACCCCGAAGAATTAGTACAAAGTGGTACAGCTTTCTTTTGCAATAATTAATAAGATAGTATCGACATTACTTTTTGCTTTGCATTATAACATGTATAACGGAAAAGGGTAAAAGAAGAACACAGCACTCACTTCATAATCTTGTTTGAAACCATTCTTCTTGCTAGCCTTCTTCTGTGCTACATACGTGATGAGTTGGTCCAGAGGGATAGGTGTATGTGCATTATGTTCTGGCTGTAGGTTGGCGTAGATAGCGCCATCCTCCCCATTCCCTTCTGCGTTACATAAGCCATCAACGGAGGACGTGTTGGCAAGTGTACCACCTCGATCTAATGATTATAAAGTCCATAACGATAATGATAATGATATTCGCTCTACCAGGGACCCATTTCTTCTCACCATCTCCCAAACCCGAAGGAAAACTGGTGATCGCACAATACAGTAACCGCATCCAAAGAATGGAACAATATCCCCTCTTTTATAAAAGCAGCTAATTTCACAGAGTGACCAATTTAAGAAATTTTTGAAAACCTATCTTTTTCCGGAGTAGTTAAACCCCTTCCATTTCTCTCTAACTTTATGCTTAATAAGGGAATCTTTATTCTTTGTATGTATCATTAATTATGTATTGATATGTATTATGTATTATTTATTTTGTAAACGCTGTGATATAGTTATAGTTGCACTATGGAGCGTACTAAATGCTAGTTATCATTATTATTATTATTATTATTATGATTATTATCATTATTATTATCATTATTATTATTATTATTACCATTATTATTATTACTATTATTATTATTATTATTATTATTAATAATATTTATTATCATTATTATCATTATGATGATGATGATAATTACAATAATGACAATGTTAGGCCTATTCCGCTCTTGTATAGCGCATATTACATTATCAAACGATGTCGCTATGCGCTTCCAAAGGGCTATTGGAAATTATTCCCCCGGCCGGCCGGCTTTAGCTCCTGCAACCGTTACCAGGGCACTGTGAATTACAGGGAATAATCCTACCAGGTAGGCTTACCAATTTACCACACCTGGGTCGAGTGTGACAAATACTCTCTGGCCAAAGGACGACGATGCTGCGGCAGGGATTCGAACCCCGTACTACAGTCCAGACTAGACTTATCAATACAACACAATAACGTAGGCTTAAGATACTAAAAATAATAAAAAAAAAAGTTGTGCGACACATGACATGCTCCGGCGACATTTAGCTCCGCATCAATTGTGTACACTAGCCGAATCCTAAACGTTAACACTGGACCAAACACTATACCTAACCTGAAACCTAATCCTATACCTTACCTAATACTTGATTGCTGCCCTAACCCCATGATATAATGGAATTTTGTTGGTGATAATAGTCAAATTTGACTACAACACTACAACACACCTATATCTTTAACAAAATAAAGCCCGGAGCAATTCACGCCGGACAATATGTGTGAGCACAAAAAATGGTGTGTTTATAGAACGACATGTAATTCGTTGAAAGGGGTCATCTCTTTTTAAGTTTTATTTTCCTGCCCTGCACTATAATTTTTATTTTTGCAATGAAAACCCAATTGCAAATGCACATACATGTAATTGATGAAACTAAATACCCATCACATTTCAGTCATTATCTTGCATTGATAGCGTATTGATTAAAATGAATTTATTTTTCACAAAACTTGTTACTCGTGCGGGCTTTAAAGTATAGTGTCAATCAATAAAAAGGAAACTCAGATTCAACCGTAAATATAGCTGCAATCAGTACACATGGACGGTGGACCTAATTTTGGTTGAATGGATCCTATCCCAGTTGAATGCTCTCACAATTAATGAAAGTAACTCCTGGGCCCCGTTGCCATGGTTGCATAAAACTTACCATTAATGGTAACTCTGCCATCAATGGTAACTACCATAGTAACATTGCTCAACCAATCAAATTCAAGGTTTAAATGGAAATTACCATTGATGGCAAAGTTACCATTAATAGTAAGTTTTATGCAACGGGGCCATGAACACCATTCAGTCCAAACTTGGGCAAAGACGATTTTGACATGCTTTTAAAATCAATAATGGCCAGTGCTCAGTCATCTATGGTGGCAATTTGTTGAGCAGCCTATGAAATTAAAGAAGACATTATCAACTATCATACCATTATAATATATTTCAGCAATTGCACTTTGTATGTAAGATACTGCAGCTTGAATATGGGTTTTTTTGTATTGACTCACGCTGTTTATCACAGACGGTTGATCGCAAAATTTGATCGATCATTGAAAGCGATATCTGTGAGAAATTGCTTGTGAGAATACTACACTGGCAGCTGTAGATAGTTAGCTAGCCCGCAGCTCGGTTCAGGCTCGACCTCTCTGGCTCTCGCAATTTTGGAGGAATATTGGCTGTCATGCAGACCTCGGACTGATTAACACTGCAGATATGATTTTCAAGACACTAAAACCAAAGAAGTGGTAAACAGTGGCGTATCTACAGGGGAGGGGGGGGGGGCGGCACGTGCCCTGGGCGGCTCTTGAAGGGGCGCAACTTAACGCAAAAGAGAGGGAGAAAAAGAGGAGGACATGAAGGAAAAATTATGATCGTTAATATGCTGATCGCGCCTCCAATCCGCAGTGTAGATGTACGAGAAATACAGCTTTTGGAGGGCTGAAAATGCGAAAATATCCTAAAGCTCGGTCGCTTGTCCTTAGAACTTTGACTGGATCCACGCTACGCCTCTTAATCTAATCTGTAGATGCGTGTATAAAGTTATCGTGAACTCCTTACATGAGCTTTACAAAAATCGGATTTAATAAGCATGTAATCTCTATTCAATACGGTAGCCATTTGCAAGAGAGAGATAGGGAAAGAGAGAGAGAGAGAGAGAGAGAGAGCTAGAGCTACAGGGGAAATAAGAAAAGAGACAGAGAGAAGAGAGATAAGAAAAGAGACAGAGAGAAGAGAGATGGAACTGCAGTTACTATGTAAAAGGTATTAAAACATCATGGAAAGAAAGCACTGTGGACTCATAATTGCCATTGCTTGCTGTTTAATTCTGCTCGAAGGCAGCAATAAAAGCTTAATGCCATTTGAATACAAGCCATAGTATAACAAACAATATGTTTAACACTGAACAATCTGCTTTTAACACAATTTTGCTCGAAGGCAGCGATAAAAACTTAGTGCTATTTGAGTACAAGCAATAGTAAAACACTCAATGATATGTTTAACACTGAACGATCTGCTTTTAGCACAATTTTGCTCGAAGGCAGCGATAAAAACTTAGTGCCATTTGAATACAATCAATAGTAAAGCACACTGAATGATATGTTTAACACTGACCAATCTGCTTTTAACACAAGGCAGTATTCAACCCAGAACAAAATAAAAACTTGACACTTTGTATTGTGTCAAACTCATGATAACACGGCCAGTCATATAATAACTTAGTGTGTTAATAACTTCTTCACAACTTTGTAACTTGACTAACTTCCAGTATGTTTAAAAATCTGGGAGCATTTCTATCCTCATGATAGTGGGGAGTGTGGTAATCATACCTACTACCCCTACTCTTGAATAGCTAAGCACGTAAGTAAATAACGAGACAATTTGACTAGCTAGAGAAAAATATGCGGTTATCATTACATATTACTGTAAAAGTACAGAGTAAACAATTTAGAGCATTTTGACTGAGTGACTGAATGACTGGCAGAAATATTTTGCCTCAAGTGTTTGGGATGTGCGGTAACGTGATTGCTGGGCGATGGTAACTCGACCCAGCAAGCAGTTTACCTGCCAACAGGATGGTACCTAGAGTGGCAGGCCAGCTGCCCCATCCTACCCAACCTCCCGCCATTATGCAATTTGGAGCGATCTAGATACATTAGCTGAACATGGCTCATCATGATGATGAGCGAGCTGCCCCATCCTGCCCAACCTCCCGCCATTGTGCAATTTGAAGCGATCTAGATACATCAGCTGAACAAGGCTCATCATGATGACGAGCGAGCTGCCCCATCCTGCCCATCCTCCCGCCATTATGCAACTTGGAATGCTCCAAGCAACTCAGCTGGATATGGCTCATCTTAATGATGAGCGAGCTGCCCCATCCTGCCCAGCCTCCCGCCATTATGCATTTTGGAGCGATCTAGATACATTAGCTGAACATGGCTCATCATGATGATGAGCGAGCTGCCCCATCCTGCCCAACCTCCCGCCATTGTGCGATTTGAAGCGATCTAGATACATCAGCTGAACAAGGCTCATCATGATGACGAGCGAGCTGCCCCATCCTGCCCATCCTCCCGCCATTATGCAACTTTGAACGCTCCAAGCAACTCAGCTGGATATGGCTCATCTTAATGATGAGCGAGCTGCCCCATCCTGCCCAGCCTCCCGCCATTATGCAATTTGGAGCGATCTAGATACATTAGCTGGACATGGCTCATTTTGATAATGAGCGAGCTGCCCCATCCTGCCCAACCTCCCGCCATTGTGCAACTTGGAATGAATCTAGCCCGTTCCCTAAAGCCTGCAACTTAGAGCAATATCAGGCAAAAACAGTTGACATATCCAACACAGAACAGTATTTGGTGGTTGCAAACAGCATGCTATTTGTGTCTTCTTATCATTAAACACAAAGTATAAAGGGTAGGGTAGCAATACCCCACCCATCGTACTTACTAACATTGACAATGTAGCTCCATGTATATCAATATATATACATGACATCCCACCGCGAATTTATAGAACGTACCTATCACTTGCCCATGGCCTTCACTGCATACCTTATAAGTTGGGCTGGGTGGGAGGGACTAAAATTTGTTGCCTTCGGGCAGAAACAGGTCAAGCAATGGTGGGTCGCCCGCGAGCGGGCTTTCACCACAGTTGCTATGGTAACCTTTTGTTGAGCTCACCATTGACCTTTTTAGTGACTTTGTTCGTTGTTTGCATATTGATGGTCTAGTGACTTTTCACTTTCTAACTGCGTCCAGCCGAGCTTCTCCCAAAATATTCATGATCAGCTTATTGTGATCATGTTATTTTGGAAAGAAAGCACTGTGGACTCATAATTGCCATTGCTTGCTGTTTAATTCTGCTCGAAGGCAGCAATAAAAGCTTAATGCCATTTGAATACAAGCCATAGTATAACAAACAATATGTTTAACACTGAACAATCTGCTTTTAACACAATTTTGCTCGAAGGCAGCGATAAAAACTTAGTGCTATTTGAGTACAAGCAATAGTAAAACACTCAATGATATGTTTAATAACACTGAACGATCTGCTTTTAGCACAATTTTGCTCGAAGGCAGCGATAAAAACTTAGTGCCATTTGAATACAATCAATAGTAAAGCACACTGAATGATATGTTTAACACTGACCAATCTGCTTTTAACACAAGGCAGTATTCAACCCAGAACAAAATAAAAACTTGACACTTTGTATTGTGTCAAACTCATGATAACACGGCCAGTCATATAATAACTTAGTGTGTTAATAACTTCTTCACAACTTTGTAACTTGACTAACTTCCAGTATGTTTAAAAATCTGGGAGCATTTCTATCCTCATGATAGTGGGGAGTGTGGTAATCATACCTACTACCCCTACTCTTGAATAGCTAAGCACGTAAGTAAATAACGAGACAATTTGACTAGCTAGAGAAAAATATGCGGTTATCATTACATATTACTGTAAAAGTACAGAGTAAACAATTTAGAGCATTTTGACTGAATGACTGGCAGAAATATTTTGCCTCAAGTGTTTGGGATGTGCGGTAACGTGATTGCTGGGCGATGGTAACTCGACCCAGCAAGCAGTTTACCTGCCAACAGGATGGTACCTAGAGTGGCAATTCACATCCTTTTTCCGATGCTAAGGCCCCCGAGACATCTTCCACCCAATTTTTTTTTTTTTTTTTTTTTTTTTTAAAATCCAGTTTGGGTGGTAGCCATTTCTCTCTGATATGTGCTATCTATTTGCATTAATTGCCCCAGCTTCTACAGGGGCAATTGGCGGACAGTTGCCACTGAAGTACAGGAGGTGATAAGGGCGAAAACCAGCAAGGTGCAATGGCAAGGCTCCCATATTTTTGAGGGATATGCTGGAGAAAATTCCCTTATGGCCCACTTGGATATTATGCGCAGTGCGACCGAGATTGCCTCTCCACCACCAGACCACAGTGACAATGTCCTGGGCAGGGGGCTGCACAGCTTCCTTACTTAGTGCTTGTGCACTTATGGTTATGTCTCTACGTTCACCATGGTTATGTTTCTTCTATTCATTTAAAAGTCTGAGGCCTATTTTGACTTTGTTTACTTGTTTTATTTATTTTTTTATCTTATTATCATTATTATTTATTATCCAACCTCTTGTGTTGGGAATTATACGACCTCAAATGTATTTTGTCCCATTATAAGATTAACCTCCAATCAGGCTTAAGATTATGTGTATGCAGCACCCTGGTCTGTGGATACATCAGGGTTCACAATGTGAGATTACTGGACTGCCATTACCCTTATAATAATGCTACTGTGCCTTGATAGCTTGTTCTTCTGTCCATGCTCATGAGGGCATTAGGTCAGAGCAAAGACCTGCATACATCGATTTTCCTTTGTGTTAGGCCACTATAGCTTCCTTCACGGCATCTCTAACAAAGAGATTGTGGTTGGCCCTGTCTATGTCGTGTTGTATTACCGAAGCATTGCCCACATGTTTTGTTTGTCGCCTCGCATACCTGTTAAGGGAAAATCGTACACCTTCCAGGGCCTCTTGGGATGTAGAGCCAAATGATCGCTTTCCGTAGTAGAATAAGCGGGGGAGTATCATTGACCAAAGGATTTGAGCTTGTGGCATCCTGGTCCTGAGTAGGCTAAGGGTTGTTTTGATGCCTATCCTGCATCCACAGGCGTCGGTTTGGCCGATGTTGTTGGAGCCTAGGTGGAGTATGACCACTGATGGGGGAGCCGCAAACCTTAGCCTGTTGTCTACCAGCCTCTTCATGTCATCCAGTCTTGCACCACCTTGGCCGTGCCACTGGAAACTGTATGGTGTGCCCAGCTGGAGATGGTTTGTCGCTGCGGCTCTCTCCTTGGCTTGGCGTACGATGCTATCCCCTACTATCCATATCTGGGGTTGCCCTGAAATGACAAAAAAGAAAAATTCCGGCAGTATCTCTTGCTACAACCCAATGAGTATCATGCTCGAATCCAACTACAGTGGGGGTGTTGTTAATTTCTTCAACAGGTTAATGCAGTCAGTGAATTGGATGGTCTGTGCCCTATAAGATGGAGCTGTCTGGCGAGTACTAGGGCTGTGCCTGGGGGCTGGTATGGCCTCTTGCAGTACCTTGGTTGTTGGGGTACTAAGCGACCATGCATGATTTCCCCATGTGGATAGTATGGCTTAGCCCCTGTTCTGTGGCAATTGGATGTGATTTAATTGCATTGTTCATTTTATTTACTGTTCATCAATTTTGAATTTATATCATTTACTGTTATTCATCACTTCATCCTTTTTTTTTTTCTTCTTTTTTTTTTTTAAATTTATTTTTTTTTTTTAATTATTACTGTTGCTGTTATTTCTATTTATTTATCATTTCGGTCAATATGCTTATTTTGCCATATATGTGTATATATTATTTCTTTGTAATTTGTATCCTTATTGTTATGTTTTGTTTTGCAGATTCTCCTTACATGTTTGACTCATTATTTGTATCTTAGTATCCCCTGCATGCCTATCTTATGTACCTTTTGTAAACTTCGCTGCGCCACCTGCCCATGACCATTATTTCCTCTCCTGGAACCCCTTCCATGGCTGCTGTGGTTGCCGCCCCTATGCGGAATGAATGTGTGCCATATTGGCTAGGGGTTGTGCCCGCATAAGCCAATGCTTTCTGCAAAACTGCACTGAATTGGTACCTGGTTAGGGGGGAGCTGTCTATGTGACAGAATAAGGGCCCTTTAACGGAGGGCCTTACCTGTAGGAAGGCTGCAATAGCCTTTACTGGGCATAAGTTCTCATCTTCATTACCTTGTATTCTTAGTGTGGTAGACTTTCCGTACTGGTCTGTTTTGGAATATCGGATACGCACTACCATAAAATGCCTTGGGCCCTGACATAGTAAGATGTCGTCTTTTGTTAGCACTTTTTCTGACTCCTCATGTTAACTACGAATTGTGAATTCTCCCACTCTGAGAAACCCGAAAAAGGCCAATAAGAAGGCAGCCCTGAACATCACTGTTTAGTAATGGGAAAAGCACACCAGTTGTAGTGTGGGAATAACCCTTCTTAGCATGGACCATGTGATGGGTCTCCTGCCATCTCCTATTTTTTTGTCTCTTTTGCTACCTTCCTGTAACTTCCTGATAATTAAGTGTCCTGTGGGATCTGCCCACCCATGTATGTTGTGTATGTATAACAGGGCTGCAACATGTAATGAAATAGTGAAGGTAGATTTGCCACTTATGGAGAGATGTGCAATAAAGGCAACTAACTGGGCTGTGGGTGCTGGCCACACTGAGCTCATGTGCTGGTTTATGCGAAATACCTGGAAAGCATCCACTGCCCTTTGGTATGCGCGTTGTGTCCCCCCTGCTAGTGACTGCCCTAGCAGCCTGTGTGCCTCCTGTGCAAGATCTGCCATATTCCATCTGGGATAGGCGTGGGGTGTTCGTCTGTTGGGGCCAGTTTGTGAAACCGGCCCATCTGGAATCGTGAAAGGGGGTCAGCAATGCCATTATTGTGAGTAGGAACGTGAACTGCCTTAACTGAAACATTTCTTTTGAGGCATGTTATCACCAACTTTCTTAGTAGTGTCATTATTTTGGGGCATGGGGATGTTTGTTTGTTCACTGCACATTTGCCTGACATGTTATCTGTGTGTAATAGTATTCTCCTATTGCTGAGTTCCTCTCCCCATGCCATAAAGGTGATTACTATGGGGATCATTTCTTTCCATGCTATGGATGTGGTTCTGATTATGTCACGTGATGGCCACTTCCCATTGAACCACTTACCATGGAGGTAGCCGCCATAGCCGAGCTCCCCACTTGCATGTGTGTATAGGTCTATGTCCTTATCGTTCACCCAGTTTTCCCGTGGAATGACTGATACCCCATTGTATGCCTCTAAGAATTCTAACCAGGTTCTGAGATCCTCCTTAACCCCTTCTGAAAATGTCACTAGTCTAGTCCCATTGGTTTCCCCCTTTGTCATATCTATAACCTCTGAAGGAAGGCCCTGCTGGGGCGTACCACACGACAAATAGAGTTGAGAGTCCCCACAAGAGATTGAACTTCTTTGATCATTGCTGATCTTGCTGATAATGCCTTATTTAGGTTATGTCTGATATCTTGAATCTTCTCCATGGGGACTCGTACCTGCATTCTAATTGAATCAAGCTCTAGGCCCAGAGATGTAAGCCGCGTGGTGGGCCCCTCTGATTTTTCCTCGGCTAGGGGAACTCCCAATTCATTGCATACCTCCCTTAAGGCTTGGACTATTTCGTAGCAGGGCAGTCCTCTCTTTTTGTTTGACCCAACACACGGGAAGTCATCGACATAGTGAATTATGCTCTCTGATTTGCATTTTTTCCTTGCACAGTACTCTATGAATGTGGAAAATGTTTCAAAGTATGCTGGTGCACAGCGGATCCCCATGGGTAGGCACTTGTCTATGTATTATTTTCCTTCAAATTTAACGTCTAATAACTCAAAATCATCTGGATGTATGGGTAGGAGACGGAAGGCAGATTTTATGTCTTCTTTTGCCATTTCTGCCCCAATGCCCGCTGAGGCCACCAACTCGGCAGCCATATCGAAGCTTGCGTATGCAACCGTGCATGACTCGTCTGGAATGAAATCATTCACTGAAAAGCCTTCTGGATATGAGAGATGATTTATCAGCCTGTGATCACCCAGTGTCTTTTTTTTTGGAACAAGGCCAATTTGGCTGGATCTCAGATTTTTTAACGGTCTTGTATCGAATGGGCCTATATAACGTCCAAGTTCAAGCTCTTTATTTATTTTCTTTAAAGCTACTTCCTTGTTCTTTTCTACTGATTTTAAATTGGGCAGGTCTACTGGTAGCCTGGGGCCTGCGTAATTTATGCGGAAGCCCTCGCTGAACCCCCTGTCAAGAGTGAGGGCAGCCCTTTTGTTTGGGTATTGTTTTAGTAGGGGTCTGAGGTTTTCTAATATGATGGGTGTTGGTGCCAAGGATCTAAGGTTCCTATCATTGTTCCCCTTACTACTATCTGGTTTTGTGTCTTGGGAGTACCTATTTCCTTGATTTTGTTTGTCCTCACTGTGATTGTGGCCCTTACTTAGACTGCTTTGTGGGTTTTGCACTGGGTTGTTTTCCGTCTGTGCACCGTGATTTCCCATAACCGTGTGTGCCACACTGCATGCATTTATGTGCATACCTACAATTCTTTCGGTTGCATGTGCGAAGATTGTAGTCATAACAGGGTGGATTAAAGCGGGGGTCGGTGTATAGAAATGTCTTCCCGCTCTGTTTTGCTGGGGGTGCAGACTGGCGTCTCTCCCCTCCCCCACTTCCCCATGGAGTTCTTTGATAGGGTGACCTATCAACGCCTCTTTGCGCCCTGGGTGGTCCCCCACTGATAACGAGGAGGAGCCACAGCTCGCCGTCTAATGTTGCCCATGATCCACCCCTCCTGTGGAGGCGGTGTCGGAATTCAAAATCATAATACCTCCAGCCGTAACCCTGGTAACGGGAAGCGGCCATTCGAATGAGGTGGTAGTATTTGAGTAATGCATGCATGCATGTGGGATTAGCTTCAAGATATATGCTCATCTACACCAGAAATGCATCAGTCCAGGTCTCAATAGAGAATATCTTGTTTTTGGATGGGGGGGGGGGGGGGTTTCAAGATCCACCTCCCTTCTACCTGTGCCACTGCGAGGTTAGCTCTCTGTTCCTCTGTATAGTCCCGCATGGCATGAGTTACTGTATCTTGACTGTCAATGAGTGTGTTGAGATCAACGTATTCCCCCTTCTAAATTTTATCCCTTATATTTTGGGGCGTAGACATGCCCAGCCTGTCCCCCACCGGGTGCAGAGGGGATGTGTCAGTGTGATTGGGTGGGGTCGGTGTCTGAACCCCTTGCCCACATGGCCCAGAGCCTTGTAAAGTATTTGTGTTGTGCCCAATATTGGTGTGAATTGTGCCACTATTTAATGCTTGTGTTTCTCCCTCAAAATTTTCTTGGAGCAGGCTAGCACTGGGCACTATGGATGGAAAAGAGGTCACAAATGTGGAGTTAGGTCTATTTGTTCCTGCTAATATACCAGTACTATTCCTGTCTGGTGCCTGTTGTGGTTGACCCTTAGGTTTAATAGGGTTTCTAATGTTTCAATAAGATAGGGACATTACCTGTCATTTGTGGGCGAAGCGGTTGCTGGCCTGTCGCACAGACGGTCCCGCTGGACTGGGTGGCTGTCTCGTTCCCTGTAACCGGCAACTCCGCTATCCCACTGGCTTCCCCGGTAGCTGCCGCTGCAATGCGACTGCGAGTGAGGCACGTATCTGCCTCTCTTGTAGTTGTACTATTTTTGTCCTTTTTCGTCGAGAAGAAGCCGTTGGCCTAGACTTTTTGGGCTGTGAAGGTTGCCTGGACGCTTGTGCTTTCCTCTTTCCCATTTCTGTGAAGCTTGCTGATGTAACGATTCAACATTCGAGAATTTTTTCGACGCGAAAACTAAAATTTGTTGCCTTCGGGCAGAAACAGGTCAAGCAATGGCGGGTCGCCCGCGAGCGGGCTTTCACCACAGTTGCTATGGTAACCTTTTGTTGAGCTCACCATTGACCTTTTTAGTGACTTTGTTCGTTGTTTGCATATTGATGGTCTAGTGACTTTTCACTTTCTAACTGCGTCCAGCCGAGCTTCTCCCAAAATATTCATGATCAGCTTATTGTGATCATGTTATTACAATGGCGTTTACGGTTTAGACCAGGCCGCTTTCAACATTTTCAACTCACAAGAATTTCGAATTTCGATAAAAAACACATTTTTTCCCTGAAAATTGTTTTTCAAACTTTAGCTAAATGAATATTATTTGATGAACTGAAATAGGATGTTTATAGGAGCGTTTGAGTTAGGTTTTGACAGAAGCAGATCATACAGCATTAACTTTGTAGAAGTAAATTAATATAGGTTTTCCCGCCCATCTTCGCAATTTTATCATCGGAATCAACGATATTTTCATTCAATTTCACGCGAAATTGATTGACAATGTGGATCAGCATTTAAAAAGCAAATATTATCGTTCAATTTGATTTTTTAAGCATGCGATTTACTACTGTTAGAATACAAAAGTGCAGAAAGATCATTCAAATTAAATATCTATGTAAACAGCATTCAAATTCGCACAGGACAGGACGTGGAAAGAATCTGCGCAAACAATTTCATGAATAGGCATACAGTTTCGTAATTTGTGCAATGTTTTTCATCTTATGGAAATGAGTTAATGCATGTTTCTGCTTATATGAAAATTACGAATGAAGAAAGAGCAAGGTGTTCAGAGCTGCAGGTGTGTTCAGGTGTCAGTGCTTATGTTAGGCATGCTTGAAGCCTCCTCCCCCCCCCCCCCCGTTATATATACATTAACATTTAAAAAAAAAGCACCCAAACCGAAAAGGTCTAGACATTTGTGCAATGTCTTTCATCTTATGATAATGTGTCAGTGTATGTTTTTGCTTTCATGAAAATCATGAATGTAGAAAGAACAACATTATGATAGCATTTAGCAGATAGCTCTCATTACACCGATAATCGTTGTCAGAGAAGGTTCTTCAGTTTGGTATAGTTCTTAGAACCAGGTATCATGGCAGCTCGTGTACGATACAATCGTATCTCTGATGTCGACAGACGTCGCTTGGTTGAAGCATTCGAAGGAAACAACCAAGATTATCTTGAACTAGCAGATAATCTCGGGATAAAAAGGTCTACTGCTCGATCTATTGTACGAACTTATCTAGAAACTGGCAGAGCTAACAAGCTTCCAAGAGGAGGGGCACATAACTCCAAAATGGACGAAGAGATGAAGAACTTTCTTCGGGATGCCCTTGAGACCAACCCTTTGCTTACACTCACCCAGATGAAGGACAAGCTTCGGGAAGGTCTTCCTCAAAAGCCAGGCGTGTCCTTGTCGACGATTGCTAGAACTCTCGATGGCATGCTCTTCACGCTAAAGCTCGCAGAGGATGTACCTGACGCTAGAAACTCACCACGAGTGATCCAACAACGAAGAGACTATGCCGAGTGGTTCCTGGAGCACGGCATCGTCGCCAATTGTGTCTTCATTGACGAATGTGGCTACAACATTTGGACACGTCGTACTCAAGGAAGGGCACTACGAGGCGTTCCGGCAAGGAGGGTTGTACACGGGCAAAGAGGTCGTAACTGTAATGTGACGTTTGCAGTTTCTGCAGCCGCTGGTCTCGTTCATCATGAAATCTCTTTCGAGACTGTCACCAGGGAAAGGTTCGAGCATTTCCTCGCTGCTACAGCCGCAGAATGCAACGAAATGTTTCCAGATGATGAGCCAGTCATCTTGATTTATGACAACGCTAGGCCGCACGTGAGAGCTGAGCTACCAGCGGATGCCAACGCTCTCATGGAAACGAAGCTCCTTCCTCCCTACTCGCCATTCTTAAATATGACTGAGATGGCACACTCTTCATTTAAGAGCGAAGTGAAGAAATGCCTGGCGCAACCTGAGTGGCAAGGTCGGGTCGGAGACAGGATGGCAGCTGAGCGAGCTGGAGTCAACATGCAACAGTGGCGGTGCAACATTCTAGGAGAAGTTGCAGAGCGGTGTGTCGACGCCATTACCCCTGCCAAGTGTACCCAGTGGTTCAACCATTCACAGACATACATGCCCAGGTGTCTGAATGGTCAGGAAATTGATGGATGAAACATACTGTTGAGAGTCAAACAACTTGAAGAAAACGAGTATATGACTTTAAAAAGATGAAAAAAGATGAAAAGAAAAAAAAATATGAAAAGAAACCCCCTCACAGATATGCAAATAAAGACCCTGAAGACCACAACAAAATATATATATAACCCATGACCATGTACATGATGTATGACAGGCAGTTTATACTCATTGTATGCAAAGATAAAGAAGTAGACCACAGAAGATTAAAGAATAATGTCATATAAATTGAAAAAAAAAGAAAAGAAATGTGAATGTCAAATGTATAATGACAGAAAAGAAATTAAAAAAAAGAGAATAAAAATGAAAATGAAAAAGAGATAGAAACCACTTACGTTGTTTTAATTGAATGGCGTAAGTGCGAAAGTGATTGCCTGAAGACGAAAATGAAACCGCGATTCAGCAAGGAATTTCTTCTTCCACTCAAACTTGGCGAAATTGAATGACGGTTATTCATTACCAAATTGAATCAAATTGCAGTTAATTTGAACGATAGTGTTACTAATTTCAGTGTTTAAAAAATAAATTGAACGCAAAAAGTGTTAAATTGAAACACTGGAAAAGGGATGGACTAAAAACTGCGTGAATTTGAATGCTTGATCATGAAATTGAATGCTGTTTTGACGAATTCGGCCGGGAAAACCTATACTATTACATAATCATTTCATTCTAAACTTAAACTATAAACTGAATAATGTAAACTTACCCAGGCTGCGTACTTGTCTCATTGGCACATTGTCATTGAACCTGAATGGGGGAAGGGGGGGGGGGAGATACATTCTTTAATGTTATCATTAATCCTACTGAAAAAATACAGAGCTGAGATTTAAAAAAAACAAAACAAAACTATTTACAAATACAAATGACATCCCAGAAGAAGCACTTTAGGGGGTTGGAGCTGTGATTTAACTTCTTAAAACAATGTTCTTGAAATTAGCCTTTGTTTGGAGCTCATCAGTCACATAACTGTTGTGGTATTCATCTAATGCATTCTGAAAGAAACGATCAGTCTCACTTATCAATGTTGAAAATATCTGAAATGGTAACCTCTCCTTGCAGTATACAAAGCGCTTCTTGTAATACTTCCCCATGCAAGACCAATCAGAGCTCAGAAATACGTCTTTCGCGAAAAAAGCGAAGAATTGTATTGTTTCATTACTACCAAGGAAGTGTAAACTATAGAGGGTGGACTCACTGATTTCTGTTGTTGCCTCTGATGGGTGGCGTTCTTCGTGGTCTGAGGATGGAGGCTGGGAGTCGACTTAACTTCCCTTTCTTCCTTCTGTTTGGAAAAAAAATAAATAATAAATTCAATTTGTATGGCTGTTTTTGTTTGTTTTTTTAGCAACGCTTTTCGTTAATAGAACCATTATGCAAAAATAGGCATGGTTATAACGTATATGGCAGTATTTTAAAACCTGATGAAAAATAAATATTACTCTTTCTTGTACATTCTATACAAGCATTATAAACATCAGTAATTGTGTTAAGTAGAGATGTGTAGAAACATGTTATATTTCCATGTTACCCATACTTCAAACATATTATCCAAATTATTTTCCCACAAAATTATGATGCGGCCCTGGACGTTTTAAAAACGTAACGTACACATTACATGCATTAAGGGTAATGAAAACAATCGACTGGTATCATTTGTGCACCTTTCAGCGTTGTAGTCAAGGCCCAAACCCTCAAGGCCAAGGCATTGACTAGAAAGGCTAAGGCCAAGGCTTTGACCCTCAAGGCCAAGGCTAAGGCCAAGGCATTAATAAACGATGGGAAATGGAACATATAAATATGGACCGTGGCGGAGATGTGTTACGCAATTATATTCATCAGGGTGGGGGGGGGGGGGGGACGGCATATTTTTATATCCCGTCCCCTGATGAAAAAAAATACTGCATATTTTCGCCACTGAATACGGAGTAATAAGAAAGTAGACACTGCCTTCAAGCATCAAATGATAGCAGAGGTGGCTGAACATTTTTCAGGAAGTCGGGGGGGGGGGGGGGAGGGTGTCATTACAAAAAGGTACCTTTTTGGAAAAGGGGCTCCTACCATGCCTACAAAGACCTGGTGGAAAAAAATACAGATAACTTTTCATAACCCCTTTTAATGACCTATTGTTTGTAAATGTATTGTTATCTTCTCAGACATAAATAGCTGTTAGCGAAGTGAGCTAACAAATAAAGAGCGACTTCATTTTTTTTTCATATAATGCTCTTGCCTTTATCTTTATCAAAGCTGGATTTAGAGTTGTATTTTTGGTTCATAAGTCATACAAGACACGGTATTTCAGAATTATTTTAACAGGAGATATGTCACTGCTCTCTATCCCACAATGTCCTTTTTCTCCAGTTGATTTTCCTGTAAGGCTCAATTAACAATTTATGGCCTCTTGCCTAGATATTGAATGTGAGGTCTCATTCAATCAATAGCAACTAGTGCTCCAGTAGTGTATCTTGGGATTATGGCGCTCAGTCTGAGCAAACACTGAAATCCCCCCAATATATATATATATAATTAAAATAATTCTGATATAATTATATTATATATATATATATATATATATTGTAAGAAATGTTCCTCGAACACAACGCTGGTGGTCACTCATAGTTGTTTTAGTGGAAGGTATAATGAAAGAAATGTCACTATGAGACGGTCGTAGCTTTTATTGTCCTCCTTTATTTGTCAAGCTTTCGATCAATGATCTTCATCAGGACTGTATAAAAACACAAAATGATGGCTGACATTTACATCGGAATAAACATTTCAATTTCTTACAATGGTTAAGTACTAATCAATATAATTGTAATAATATTAATTATGTTGTTTATTATTATAATGATTATTATTATCATCATTGTTATTGTTATGTCTGTTATTATTATTATTAGTAGTAGTAGTAGTGGTGGTGGTGGTAGTAGTAGCAGTAGTAGTAGTAGTAGTAGTAGTAGTAGTAGTAGTAGTAGTAGTAGTAGTAGTATATTATTAACATCATCAGACTGAACTATACAGCAAGGAAACAGCTTCTCACACATTTCTTCGCCCCACCTCTTATCACCCACCCCACATATTCCGCAGTATCCCGTATAGTCAGGCACTCCGTGTAAAACGTAACTGCTCCCAGGAAGACAGCACCAACCACCACTTGAGTAAACTCGAAACTTATCTGGAAAATTCCAGCTATGACCCCCAACTCATTAAACGTGAAATCGACCGCGCCCGCGAGGTCCCCCGAAAAAACCTGCTTGAGAAAAAAGAACGCTCCGAATCCGAACGGGTCCCATTTGTAACCACATATTGTCCCGGCACATCTAACATCCGCAAAATTCTATCTACTTGCACCCAAACTCTGCACCAATCAGAGGAACTCAAAAAAGTCTTCCCAGAGCCCCCCATGCTAGCGTACAGACGTGCACCAACCCTGCGCGATATTCTAGTCTTCTCCGGAGACCCTAAACGAAAAGAACCTGAAGAAAACGTGAATCAAACGGGATTTTACAAATGCCCTGCTAGGAAATGCATGCTGCACACCTTTGCCCAAGAGGGAAGGAAGTTCTCCAGCACAGTAACGGGGGAACAATTTCCAATCACGACAAGGTTGGATTGCAAATCTACATGGATAATCTATTTGATCACATGCAAGAGATGTAAACAACAGTATGTGGGAAAAACCGAAACATCACTATACACAAGATTTAGCAATACCCGATCGGAAATTCGCAACTTCAACACACCCCATCACAAAACTCTCCCATACACGACACATTTCAACCAACCAGATCACTCTATCAATGACGTAGCCATAATGGGCATTGAAGCGATCCATACTAAATCCCGCCAAACAATCCTTCACAGAGAATCATTTTGGATCAGCAAACTACACACCCTTAACCCGGAAGGGATCAATGTTGACCAATAACCTTTCACCCCCAACCCTGACCTTGACTCCCTCAAACGCACAAACGCCAGAAACATGACATCACACTCATCCACAACTGGATCACTGGTAAATACTATTGAATTCATTTACTTTATCTTTATCATTCAATTTGTATAGACCTACCAAATTTTACTTTCTCTTAAGATAACACCTTTATTTAAGAAATACATGCATATGTGTACGTATGTATATATTTAAGTATTATGTATCTATGTATCTGTACGTACGTGTATGTCCACATACCATAGTCCATGTATGCATAAAGTGTGATTCCCCGTTACCACAGACGCTAATACATTTTTATCAGAATGAACCCCCCCCCCCCCCCCCATGGACTCTATATGTATGTGTGTGTATAATACTAGGTCACTAGGTCATATATTCTTATAACGTGTCCATATTATCACACCTTCAGTCCTACTCCACTCTCGCTCCCTATCCCTCCTCCCCCCCCCCCTTCTCTCTCTCTCTCTCTTCTGTCTGGACTCCTCTGCCCCCTCTCTGCCTCTCCCTCTCGTTCCACATTACACTATGCTATGTCTACTTTATTGTATTAGACTATACGATGTTGTATTTCATTACACTATACTTTATTACACTATATTGTGTTGTATTATATTGTGTTGTATTATATTATATTGTGTTGTATCATACTATATTGTATCATACTATATTGTATCGTGCTATATATCTATGCAATTAATGCAAATGCAAACTTGTATATACTGAAACAAGTGAAGCTAACAGGTTGTGTACTTCTCATATAGATCCCCAAAGAAGCCCATGTCACCTTAAAAAGCAACACCGACTAGTCACCACGACAACCTTGTCCACATGGTAATCATTCACACTCATTACCTATATTGTTTGCAAATATTCATAGAAATATTATTTACAGAAATAGATTTGTAAATATAGACATGCAAGTATCTTTTCACACATTGATTTGTTCTTTTAAAAAATATGCGAATGTATAATAATGATGATGTTAATATACTACTACTACTACTACTACTACTACTACTACTACTACTACCACTACTGCTACTACTATAATAATAATAACAGACATAACAATAACAATGATGATAATAATAATAATAATTATAATAATAAACAACCTAATTAATATTATTACAATTATACTGATTAGTACTTAACCATTGTAAGAAATTGAAATGTTTATTCCGATGTAAATGTCAGCCATCATTTTGTGTTTTTATGCAGTCCTGATGAAGATCATTGATCGAAAGCTTGACAAATAAAGGAGGACAATAAAAGCTACGACCGTCTCATAGTGACATTTCTTTCATTATATATATATATATATATATATATATATATATATATATATATATATATATATATATATACTAGGTGTTACAAAAAACATTTCCCACTTTTGATCCTTAATAGTTCAAAAACTATATATCAGATAACACTGACATTGATATGAGCAATAGCTGAATAGTGTACAATTTTGTTGGAGGTAATCTAAAAATGAAAGCCTAAATCAGTTTTATTAAACTCAAGATTAATTTTTAAGTTAGGGTTTAGATTTTGCTCTATTTTCAACCCTCTGTACAAAACTTTAACTTTGCACAGGGGTCCGGTGTGTATGGGAGTGTGTGGTTAACACCCAGACAATGGTCCTGGACAATGGCCAGGGTTTGAATGCTTTATTATTTATTCATGAGGAATTCCACTATCACAGCTAGTCTTTATTCATCCTCTGGCATTAACTGTGTAAAGTCATTTCACTGAGATGTCATTTTAATGGGTTTTGAAGCAATCAAAGTAATGCGAAGTGATTTAAGTCATTCACAGGATAGGAATATTGATGTTGTACTTGATGATGATGATGATGATGATGATGACGAAGATGATAGTGATGATGATAATGATGATAATGATAGTGATGATAATAATGACAATGATATAGTGATGATAATGATGACAATGATAGTGATGATTATCATGATGATAACGATTATGATGATGATAACAATGATGAGGATGATGATGATTATGATGGTGATGATAATGCTGCTGCTGCTAATAATGATGATGATCATGATAGTGACAGTGATGATGATGATGATAATAATGATAACGACGACGATGATGATATTGATGGTGATGACGATGAAATGTAGTGTATGCAAGCACATGGAAACATGTGCTTACATTTTTAATGTGCATGCATTTTACCCTTTACCATGAATTCAGACTAGCAGTGCCTAGGGCAATCCATTATTAATTATTAATAAAGCATTCATGTGCCTTGGAGCAAGAGACCAGAAGCCTGGTCAGCAGAGCTCTGAAAAGGTGGTATTCATGTCCACTGTTCAGGGTCATTGTAAGCACACACTCACATACACATCATTGGTTCCTGTGTAAAGTTCAAGTTTTGTACAGAGGGTTAAAATTTGACCAAAATCTGGAACCTGACTTTAAAATTAATCATGGATTCAATGAAACTTATTTAGGCTTTTATATTCAAATCACCTCCAACTAAATTGTACACTATTCAGCTATTACTCATATCAATGACAGTGTTATCTGATATATAGTTTTCGAACTATTAAGGATCAAAGGTGGGAAATGTTTTTTGTAACACCTAGTATATATATGGTGATGATTCACAGCATTTGTATGGCGCCATATTTCTGTTAACAACATTCATTTATGTAACTTTACAAGCCAGGGAGCAACGCAACCGAGTAGGAGAATTTTTTGCATTTTTAATTCCTCAAAAATAAAATTTCTATGCACTTTACCAATGAAAATTAGCAAAGAAGCACTACAATCAAGCGGTATAGAGTTTCGAATTATGAACACTAATTAACGGTTTTCTCAAATGGGGGGGGGGGGGGGGCAAGTTCATGGAAATACAGGAGAATTCTGGTCGAGGACTTCAGTAAGGCAAACGAAAGTTAAGATTTCTTTCAAATGTTGAACCTTTGCAAGTGTTATTCTAGCTTTATCCTATATTAGGGACAATACTTAAAGAAGCTGATGAAACTTACAGGCCTACTTATATATTAGGGTGCAAAGCAACAGGAATTACATTTCTTTTCTTCTTCTTTTTTTCAATGTAGAACTCTTTCAAACGCCATTTATAAACTATATCATAATCATATGTATATTGGGGCATGAAATAACAAGATCCGGAAACAACTTTATGTGAAGGAGCAAAGCGAATAAGCTTTACAAAACTATTAGTAATTTATACCCTAACAAGACTAATTTATAATGCAATTTATCCAGAGTATTGATCTGATTGGGGCCATATATAATCCACAATATAACATAATTTTTTTCTTCCTTTTCTACCCTTTCTCTTTCTCAAAATATTATTTTGTGCCCTATTCTAGTGGCCCCTGCCAAACAAATCACACAGAAACAGATGTAGGCCTACACCTAAAACTTAGTACCAGCTTTTGCATATAGCAATGGTATTAAGAATATATAGGAGAAGCCTTTGACGGTTTGACAAAATACACCAAATTTTGCAATTACTTTATTCAAATTCAAAAGGCAATTGATTGCTCTGTAAGAAGATATTTCAAATCCATCATAAATACCCGTGGTGAATTTTGAATCCCTGAATATATTGTTTTGACCCAATAACTGTTTATATTATTCCAATTTGATGTACTATGTTATATGATTTGTCTCATGTTAGTCCTATTATGATTTTAGATTGCATTGTTTATATCAATATGATATCCAGTTTGATGTATAATGTTATATAAATTGTCACATGTTGAATATGAGTAGTGACACTTGTGATTTTCAATTTCTTTACTTATATCAATATGATATCCAATTTGATAATGTTATATAATTTATCACATGTTAAACATGAGCAGTGCTATTATGAATTGCTATATTTTCTCTCTTTGTTTCCATTTCATTTCCATATAATTGTTACTTTTTTATACTAATGCTTTGTATTGTAAAACAAAATATTGATGTCAATTTCAATGAAGTTTCTCAATAAAAATACCAAAATACCAAACTTACACAATGTTCACAGAAAGGCAAGTAAACCAATACAAGTACCTATGTTCAAATCTGCACCTATATTGCATACGGTATTAAGGTTATCATCATCATCATCATCATCACCACCATCATTCTATCATATTAATCTAAAAATTTGTAAAACATGAATTAATTTCTCAAGTCTATCAAAATTACCTAGATGTAGTGTTAGCTACGTGATTAAGTTTACTTGTAAAAATAGCAAAATTCCATATGCCTTGAAAAATATGCCATTGAAAATGCCTTGAATTTTCTGGAGACTATCAAGGCTTGGAACCCTCAAGGTCAAGGCCAAGGCATGCCAAAGGCCTCATTCATGTCCAAGGCCAAGGCATTGAAAAAACAGGCCTTAAGGCGCCTTAAGACCAAGGCCGAGCATCAAGGCACTACAACACTGGCACCTTTACGTACCTGTAATACAAAACACCAACTATCACCAAAGCTGCGAGGAGTACACCAAATATTACCCCGATTACCATAGGGACAATGCTTCTTCCTCCTGTTGCTCCTGACGAAAGGGAAGGAGGTGGTAGATGATAAAAGAAAAGGTTTTAACAATTAATACTTCCACGTAATGGAGACGCACAATCCACTGGATGGTTGTGTCATAATACATTATATGAACAGCATGCTAGCCATTAGTCTCGGCCTATGTTTCAAGGGGAAAGTTACCCAGGACAGAACTGGCCACTCATGGCATTTAATAAATTGTACAACGAATGTGAGAGTTGTCACTAAATACACCACAGTCTAATGACCAACAGGCAAAAACCCTTGTCACACGTATTGGTCTGAATATGAGACCATGGAAACCGCAGTTCAAAGGCTCTATACTATACCTGCTCCTGACGGTAAAAACCTCGGTTAGGCTTCACTCAAGACACAAATAAAGTGTCAAATTACGTACGATAGATAATTGTTTCCAGACTATGACCAATTTGCCAGTAGGGCAATTAAGATTTTAAGCAGATGCAACCGTAAGCTGCAGAATCTCACAAAATGTTTACCTGTTCGAAATTCCATGGAATCTCCAAAAAGGGTAGACTTCTGTATAAAGGTGAACAAGAATTCAGAAAATAATTTAATTATATACAAAAACAAAAGTTCATGTTTTTTATACAGTGGTAAATAAAGGAGTATAATATGTTCATATAACAGACATACATTTTAATATTTCAACCATTGAATAGAATGCTCTTCCACATCACGTAGGCTGTTGACACGTGCAAAGTGATTTGGCCACTCTCTGTTTCGCCATTAGTGTGAAATATCATGACAACGATAATTTGATTCCTTCATATTTTTTTTTACCAAAATGAATGTCTAATTTTCGTTTGTAAATGTAAAAACATAAACCCATACGATTCACGTTTTGTACGCAAAGGAATTTAGTGGACATCTGGGCCCCGTTTCATAAAAGTTATTATCAATAACAACTGCCTCATATCTATGACAAATTTGCTCTCAGCCAATCAGATGAAAGTATTTCAGTAGTGTTATTGTAACTTATAACTTTTATGAAACGGGGCCCGGATGTTTAATTGTAAATTAGCAAAAATTCTGATACATACGATGAAACTACAGGTTTCATATCCCTTTTCCTCATCATCATAGCACTAATAATATCACAGTCTCACAGTATATGCTATGTAATTATGTATTGTGTATATACATGTAACTGGGGCCGTATATAGTCTAGCTACAGAAAGGGAGAATGTCAAACCTGTCCTCCGATGTTGCTCTCAACACCTGTACGTATGTCATATATTGCTTTGTCTTTGAGGGGTGCATTATGATAATCTCCGTAAGTCTTGTTATCCCCTATGGTGAATTCTATCGGAAGATTATCCTTGCCGATGCTAGCCGCTATGTATGAGGTGGGATCATCTGCGTAAGATCCGTACTGTGCCTGATAACGTCGGCGCCTTGCTACTGGAAGTCTCTCTTCAACCGCAACAAGCATATGCCTGAGAGTTCAAAGAGATATTTGCCATGATAAGTCCTTTCCGGCATTTTATTAAAACCATGGACGAAGAAAGCCTTGAATAAGAGTGAAGTTATTGGCCCTTTGGGGGTAAATTTGGACGTTCCAGCTTATACACGAGTATGACATAACTAACCGGAATAGACATTCTTAAAAGAATATCACTAATTATTAATCAATATATTCCACGATAAATGTATTGTAGAACTTACAGATTACAAAAGTTGTGCAATAGTCATAATACATGTAGTTCTATTAAAATAGCAAAGATGCTGCATCGACATACTCATAATAACAGGAAAGAGCATCCACATCCATCTTGTCTCTCAGATAGTACAGAAATACTTCCGTATCAAAATTGTTAATGAACGGATGGAGAGAAGTCACGTTTAACATGATAGATAACACGAGAAATCACGAGAAGAAAGGAATACATACGGAAGATTTATATATCTTTTAGGCCGATGGTCATCGTATGAAATATATATCTGGGGCATGAGAGACAAAGCTTGTAGAATACTTACGTTATATATGGAGATTCGAGCACATCACTGAACTGAATGGTTGGCAAACCATCAGGAGAAGGAACTATCACTGGTGGGTTGGGTTTGGGAAGCTCTCCAGCTATGGCACAGTGAAAAAGAGATAAACCTCTCGTAACATTATTATTTATGTTCAGTTGTTTCAAATACAATTCAGTGTTCACAATCGTACAGGTTGGATAAATCTAATGGTCCGGTAGCACATGATTAAGATTGTGGTATTCTCCATAGTAGATTATGTTCTTAATGATTAATAACTAGTACTGTTTCAGATGAAGTCGCCCTATCTGTCAACTGGATCTTGTTATCCCGATCTATAATGAACTATACGAGGAATGATCTTTTGAAATTGATAGCAAACATCACTGAGTTATGAACATGATGAAAAGATAGAAAGTTGAAAGCCCATCAAATTAAATTTAAAAATAAGTTTAATGATAAATAATGGTTTGTCCTACTATCTTTAGCAGCATTTTCAAGATAGATGGGGATATATACATGTACCATAGTCATATTCATCTTATTTATTGTATTTCATTCTGTCAATTTGTAATGATATTATTCTAGACCTTCTTACCTGGTGGAGGTTCAGTATATTCTTCTACATGTTTACTAGAGTTTCCCTTCCCTTTGCTGGTAGACGCTACGATGTAGGTTTCATAGAGTGTTGCTGGTTCGAGGTTATCAAGTAAAAAACTTGTGTTCCATCTATTGGCTCCATCTATCTCTTCCATTGTAAATGAATCTCCTGGCTGGAATGAGCTGTCGTATGGCTTCCCTTTCACTTTGTATGCCACCTAGAGAGAGAGAGAGAGAGACCACAATAATGGTGGGTTATGTTTTTATGATTTATGTGACCACGAGTTACTTTAGTAAATTCATAAAGTCGTTCCATTTTATTGTGAAAGAACAGGTTTCGTAATGCAAATGCTTATACATTTGTTGGTTTTGTTTTGTTCAAACGAAAGTGTCATTTAAAGCTTTAAAAAAATCTTGTTATCCTAATTTATAAGATTTTGAATAACCTATTACCCGACTTTCTCTCTTCACAACTTACCCTGAAAGTATCACAATATAGTCTCAGAAACTCATCATTTATTGTCCAATTACCCAAGCCAAACACAAACTTTTGTAAAAATAGCTCAATTTATCTAGGTGCCCAACTATTCAACAATCTCCCCAAAAATGTTAGATATGAGAGCAGTTTTCCACAATTTGTTTTAAAAAATAGGAACGATCTTTGAGCTTGAATTGTAGTACATGTATTTGTTGTTGTTTTTTTTCTATCATATTTGATTTAACTTTATTTTCGTTTTTGTTTGACTTATGTTAAGTCGTTTTGATGTATTATTTATGTTTTGTATTTTATGTATGTATTTATTTTATGTATGATTTATGTTTGTAACGACGGACTTGCTGAAAAACAGCCTAACGACTGATAGCGAGTTTTTTTTTATCCGTGCTTAAATAAATAAAACAAACAAACAAACAAACAAACAAACATTTATATAGCTAAAGAATAAGCCAGCTTACACTAATTAAGGTTCATATAAAAAGCTTTTCTGGGCTATATATACAGAGATCTTGTACATCAGCGTAATATTCAATTAGGTATCATCAATCAATCCTTATACTGGATATCAAAATCAACTTTTTATCAAACAGACTTCAATAACGTTATCTAAATTGCCGTTCACTTGTAAAGACAGTAAATTTTGTGAATTAAATTGTGGAGTTATGAAATATTCGGTGTTTACAACGTGTGCATAGAGATTTCGAACACTGCATATGTTTTTTTTTGTTTTTTTTTTGTTGGCTTGTTAAAACATACTTCCTATTTCTTTTTCAGTAGTCTAATATAAAAGACTGCATATAATTCCAACATATATGGCATTCAACTTTAAGTGTTGTGTGATTTTCGCACTGTGACACAAAAGCCCAAGAAAGATATGAGTAGCATTTTGTGTTTTGTTCTTTTGTTTTACCGTATAGGAAGTGATTCTGCCACGGGGATACTTCGGCAGCGTCCAAGTAATCATTAACGAAGATTTTGATCTGCTTGAAATAGCCACCTCCCGTGGTTCACTAGGAACTATAAAGCAGGAAGTAAAATCGACATTAAAGCATAACACTAAGTCAATATTTGCATAAAACTTCATGTTCCTATAAGATAGTACTAGGCGTTGAAACAGACCAATACCGTTAAGAACAGGTTTGGACTTTAAATAGCATTGCATCGCTTTGAAACTGTATGCATGCAAATAATATCCAGATATCAGTGACTTAAAATTTAATGTAGATCTTTTTCATATTGATGGAAGGCTTTAGTTTTATATCTGGCTGAACGACTTATCAAAATCGTATTTCATTTTGTTATATTTGGTGACTGAATGCACTATCATGTATTTGGCCATTTATAGTTATTTCTGGCATACAAATAAAATAAAATAGAAACATTAAACATTGCACTAGAAATTTGGATTACATCTCATTTTATCGCAACAAAAGAACTCTTGTTGCTTACACATCCATGCGCATGTGCAATAAGATCATTTTTTATTTTTTTATTTTTTTTATAGAGTGTATTTCCCTGATCGTAACGTAACATTACTATCCTCTGATCTCAATTGGACATCACAGAAAAAAGAGCACATTTCTTACTTCCTTCTGAAGTGATCCTGACGGCGGGTATGGACGGGCTCGCGTAACCAATACCTCGAATTGTCTCCGCCTGGACCTATATCATGAAAATAATCATAGTAATATAAAACGAAGAAAGGCGAACTACTTCTATACCAGAAAAATGTACAATTGTAACTGTAATATTGTAAAGAGTCCGTAAGAGTATAATGCATAATAACAGGCCTTCATCCATTGGCGTAGACAGGTCCTCATACCTGGGGGTTATGATTTCCCCCAAGGGCCATATATATATATATATGTGTGTGTGTGTGTGTGGGGGGGGGGGTGTATACGTATATACGTATATATATATATATAATATATATATAATTGTGAGAAATGAGAATGAGAGAATAATGGTTGCGTAGCTTAAATCAAAGTTCCCCAGAGCTGTCCTCCCTTTTTGAATTTTTGCAAAGGTTGAAAAAATGTCTCCGCCGGGAATCGAACCCGGGTCGTTGGCTTAGAACGCCAGTGCCTTAACCACTAGACCACGGAGACGGGTCAGTGATTTCGGCGACACCAGATTCAATTGACCGACAGATTGACAAATCTTCAACCTTATTAATAAATTCCTTTGTCGGGGGCAGGTAAGTTTTGAACAAAGATAAGCCGCATGCCTCAGCTGGATCCAAGCGAATGCTTTGAGATACATGTATACATTAGAATAATAATCATTATAAACAATTGTAAGGAAATAACATATACAACAGCTTTGGCAACTCTCGTGGAAATAATTATAATTGTGAGAAATGAAAATGAGAGAATAATGGTTGCGTATAGCTTAAATCAAAGTTCCCCAGAGCTGTCCTCCCTTTTTGAATTTTTGCAATTCTTGCAATTTTGCAATTTTTGCATTCTAAGCCAACGGCCCGGGTTCGATTCCCGGCGGAGACATTTTTTCAACCTTTGCAAAAATTCAAAAAGGGAGGACAGCTCTGGGGATCTTTGATTTAAGCTACGCAACCATTATTCTCTCATTTTCATTTCTCACAATTATAATTATTTCCAAGAGAGTTGCCAAAGCTGTTGTATATGTTATTTCCTTACAATAATATATATATATATATATATATATATATATATATATATATATATATATATATATATATATATATAGTGTGGGGTGACGGTGTATCCAAGATACAACTTTAGCATCATGCTTTAGCATCATGCAATTTTGTAGTACGATTTGAATATTGAACGAGCGAGCAAACAATTGCAATTACATTGTAATTTATTTGATAAGCTATACTTTTAATACGAGCCAGCGTAGCGAGCGAGCATTTTGGAATACTGGCTCTAAGTCACTTTGGATTAGGGGCACATCTTATGGAAAAGGGAAACGTGGCACTTATCGTGGGGAAAGGACACTTCAATTATCAAAAAAAATAAATGAATGTGTAGAAAAGGTAGAAAAGGCAGTTCATCAAAGTTGAAAAGGGGCACTTATAACACCTGAAAAGGGGCATTTATAAAAACGGGAAAATGTTCTTATATAAAGTAGAAAAATTTAATCAGTGTCTATTATTACAAAGGAAAAAAAATGACTTGTTACATTAAAAGGAATAAAAGGGATTAAACAGGGAAAAAATGCTCTCGTTGAAACAGGAGCATTTATCAAAGGTAAGGTGAGGAATGAGGTGTAATTATCAAAATGGACACTTAAGAGAATATGGAACTGGGACTTACTCGAAAGAAAAAGGGGGGCACTTATCTGAAGTTAAAGGGAAAAGAAGGGGCACTGTGCCAACATGCAACGCCCGGAGCGGTGCTTCTGACCGGGCCTATATGTTATGATTGTCATTTCATAATTCTTCTATGTATAGTTGGGTGATGATGACACAGGTCATCATCATCCTCGATAAATATTGGGTGTGATGTATTCCCTCTTTCTCCACCACATTCGATTCCTGTGACTATATTTTCATTTCAGTTTTGCAGAATTGCATTATAAAGGAAAGTTACCGACTGAACCCTCTAAATCCAGAATAATTACATGTACTTTTAATCTAAATAATTTTTCTGCATTGTGGCTTCGAAAAAAAAAAAATCACTTCTAAACATATTTAGGGATGGTAACACATGCAGGCCAGCACCCCCCCCCCCCCACTTCATTGAAGAAAAATTATACCTCCATATCACTCCCAGATCAACACCCATGTTGTATAATTTGAAGTAGATGGTTTTCACTTTCTAGTGGTGTAAAAATATATCGGGAAAAATCAGAAGGCACGACAGCATTGTAGATAAATATTGATAAATTCATATAAATCTACAATATTGTACACAGATATATGACATTTATAATGAAATAAAGAATATATTAAAATAAAATTAATAGATATATTTATCTACAACATAATATAGAAATGTATATTTTCCACCACTTTTTTTTTTTTTTTTTGGGGGGGGGGGTAGGGTGAAACCTGGGTGGGGGGGGGGGTGTTTGTACACACGATCCCCCCACTCGAAAAGTCGGGGGATGCATAACCCCCATCCCCCCGCTATCTACGCCCCTGCCTTCATCAGATACTTGGTTACTAAAATTTCAATACTTCTGTTAGTACTTTAGAACTATATTGTTCTGCAGAATGGTCCGATGGGTTTTTAGAATTAGGTCAACACGATCGCAAGAAATAAACACAAGGTCAATGTACATAACCTAATGTATTGCTTGTAGAAATCATGTCCGGATTATTCAATAAATTACTGTAATCTTCGCACATTTCAAAAGGACCGAGTTCTCATCATATTTGTGTGCTTCATTTTCATCAGACATGTTAGAAAACCGAGGATACCTGTAGATTTGCCTCTCCCGCTTGTTTCCAGCGTCTTGCTTTTAATCTAACAATGTATACCGTCTACTGAATTTTCTTGGAATAAGGACATATTCAAACTTTTTTGTCATGTGGTCAATGGAGTAAAACGGAAAAAATGAAAGTGCCCGTAGAAATTTCTGGCAGGAAAAAGACTGTATAGGAAGCGGTGTTATTCTAACCATTAGCCCTTTGACTGTGTAACTAAATGCTATCGTCCCGTTATATTCGACATCATATCAGTGCAGTGGCGTATCTAGACCTTGGCTTCAGGGGGGAGGGGCGGGAGGGGGGGGGGATGGGCAAAAAACATCCGAGCCAATGGTGATCCAGAAAAAAAAAATTTCAGGTCGTCCGATGTTAATTTCACCCATCTATTCATGATTTGCAAATTATGTATTTGATTTAATTTCATTTTTATCCATTGTAAAGTCATTAGCAAGAGCAAAATGAGTCATAGATATTTGCGAGCGAGCGAAATTCATTACCTCAATACGTTTCGACTGAAAGTGTTTGGACAGTTTTTTTTGGACAGCTTTATTCTTTATAACTGATGCATAAACTATTGATATGATTCATATGTTTGAAGATATTTCAGATATTTCAGATTTTGTTTCAATGATTAATATAACAGAGGTGTTCAAATTCACCTTGTTTGGCTTTACATGTGCCCTCAAATTAGCTTTGCTTACCTTTTTGACGGTTGGTTTCAAAACGAGTACCTAAAAATACTGTTATGTGAGTTATTTTTTTGTTCATGGTTGAAAATCTGTCGGGGGGGGGGGCAAATTTCCCCCTGCCCCCTCCCCTCGGAATGAATCAGTGCTTATCCCCCTACCCCCGTTTTGTGTCCATTATGTCCATAGTTTAATTCTGTTCCTTATTGCATTTAAAAAAAAAAAAAAAATCATTAAACATCATTGATATACAGGCACATCAATATTCTGTTCATAAACACATAATAGGGTACAATCACCAAAGTATAGAAATCATTAACAATCATATGAAACCTATATGAACAATTTGTACTGATACTGCCTCAACAATATACAAAATATACTGAGCATGGAATTTGATTCGGTAGCATACATGTACAAGTCCAAAATATGGAGGGAAAATCATATATACGGATGAGATAAGTATTGCATTTTAACCTGATAAGCGCAAGACGAAAAGCTTTAGAATTTCTATGTTCTAAACGATTTTTCAACTTTGTAGTACTTTTCATCCCATTTTGATTGAATTGTGTATATTTTGTTCCCACTGTCAGTAATATTTCCGATTAGATTAACGTCTTCACGGATAGCACTTGCCTGAACAGAATAATTTGTATCAGACTGGAGATTGGGAATAATCCCAGAAAACCTGTAGTTAATGTCCAAACAATGGCCATTCCGACACGGTATGCTGACATTACTAGGTGTGGCACCAGCATTACTCGTCTCCCGGTAGAGAATATAGTAACCTATGATCCTGCCTAGAGGAGGGTTTGGTGACATCCATTCCACAGTGATGCTCTCCTGGTCAGAGGATGGAAGTATTACTCCGATCGGTGGCCCGGGCTCTGTAATACACACATGACATGCATGACGAAGGCAATTCTTAACATTATGATGGTGTCAAGAGGTGACTTAGTACAATGTATAATTTTCCATGCAAACGCTCCTGTGGCCAGCTCTATAGGCTACTTCATACTTTTTCTGACCTAGCTTTCCAGTACAGGTTATAGGTCAAACAACTATAGGGTCACACCTATACCAGATGAGATGGGTCACAGACCCCTTTAGAAGATGAATCTCTCTTTTTGCATGACCATAGTAATTAATCTTGAAGAGTTGATCCGTCACAGAGGGGAAGCCCGGGGGGGGGGGGGGGGGCACTCGACCCCAAAAGAGGTAGGTATGGGCCACTGGCAAGACAAAAAAAAAAAGGGGGGGGGCTTCGGAACTAGCGTATCATGAAAAGGATGATCTTCGGAACTACTAAAATTTTGGAAAAAGGGGGTCTTTGGAACTGGATTACAATATAAATATGATGCTACGGAACTAGATGTTATTGAAATATAAGGATCATCGGAACTGTGTTTTTGTTTGTTTTGTTCTGTTTTTATTTTATTTATTTATTTAGTTTCATTTATCTATTTTGTTTTTTTTCTTTTGTTTTGTTTGTTTGTTGTTGTTGTTGTTGTTGTTGTTTTGTTTGTTTTTTTTTTGGGGGGGGGGGTGAAAACTGCATGCCTTGGGAGTAGTTTAATTTTCAAGGGGGAAATGGAACGGCCGGAACGACGGAATGACAAAAAGCAGTGCTTTGGAACGATTTTCTCTCTTCTTTTTCTCAACAAGAAAAAAATTGTATGCTTTTCAATAGAAATTTGAGTGTAAAAATGGGGTTCTTCTCCGCGGTACATACCCACCTCACACTATTTACTGAGTGCCCCCCCCCCTCCCCGGAGGGGGAAGTAGGGAGCTTATTAGTAGACAAGTGTTAATAGACAGACCATCGATTCGTTAAGGGAATACCTTAAAGACTTTCGCCAATACTGGTCATAGATCACTTCAAACGACAAGGGCAAGTCAAACTTTAATTTGGGGAACAAACATTTATTTTCGAACTCTGGTGTGTCTTCTCAGAATCAAACTAGGTGGGTTCAGGTAAAACTTCTTCAACCAATCATAATATAGTTTCTTTAAGTAAAATGTACTTTTCTCCAATGAGGTGTCCTGATAGAAAAGGAGAACAATACTGATTGGTCCTACATAGGGTTATATGTTATAAGGCTGAATAAAACTGGGAAACTGGAATAATTAATATCAGACCAGCATTTTTTGAGATTCAAGACAAATTGCTGAAGGGGTTCGACACAGGTTCGATATACTGGTCCACCTTTCTATAGTGGTCAGTGGTAGCGCAATGCTAAATTATCTCTGCTTTATAATATCATACTTTTTAAAAAAAGTTTATTCTTAATAACTCGGAGGAGTTGTGGACGAGGTCCAGAGAAAACAGTTGACTGGGTATTCCAACACCAACGAAAGTTGTAAGTCAAAATTACATTTTCTAACTTATATTATTATTCTAGGAAAGATGTGAGATGAAAAGATTGTATCATATATGTGAATCTGTGAGATGTTTCATTGTTTTATCATGACTTGTTATTACAGACGTTGCCATAACATCAATACAATTTCTAAATGGATTTGTTTTCCATGTCAACACCGTATACTTTTGATGGTATGTGGTATGCCTATTTGTAATCGTCTGAGCTAGTTAATTCAAAGATGTCTATTTTGTGTGTTATTGGGATATGAAAGATTACCTAGATCATTATCCTAACTGAAAGAATCATATCAATTAGATGATTTTTCAATAAAATATCAGTTCCAAATTCTTATGAGTGTTTATTTACTCAATTGAATTAACAGTGTTTAGTTTGGAGTTAGGCTTCGTGCTAAGCTTTGGGATAGAGTAAGGACAGAGAGGCTGTTCTTCATTTTCTACATTGTAACAGAGGGTCTGGCTGGGCAAAGACTAGAAAACCGAGGGACAAGGTCAAGCAAGCTCATGTCAAGACAGATTCGATACAAGATAGATTATAGCCTACTCTGTAAAGAATTACATGCTTATGTTTAAGTTGATGTTCAGCCATATCATATCTGTAAACAATTCATTTTTGAAAATTCTCAATATTTTTACGTTCCTTTGCTAATTCATGCTGTAATACCGGAAGCTTTGAAAGTAATTAAAGAAATATAATTTTCTGTTATTTGCATTTGTTATTTCTTGTCGAAGAAGCCTTGATACTGTCATCGGATAGAGCTTTGGCCCTACCCTGTGACAGATGGTCACATAAACTTGTAGCTACATTACGTCACACCATAAGATAATACAAATTAGTTTTATGTTTTTTTTATTAACAATGTCAGTGATACTGATAATATCCTTATAGAGGATCCACCGTTTGTAGAAAATAGATTGCAAAATCAATATCATGATATTGTACCATCACCATAATATTTAAAATCATGACAACTATCACGTCATATCTCACGACAAGAAATTAAAACTTGAGTATCGATCTCTTTATATTGTTATGAAGGCTTAAGACCTACTTAAAACACGATAAAAACTACTTTCGAAAAATAAACTCAAGGGCAATTTCAAAGGCCTATTGTACTGCCCATAGGAATCTTGTTCGGATTACGTAATACGCCATTGTAATGTTCGCACATTTCTAAAGGTGATAGACAGGGCTACTGAAATTGTCTTGAGTTTATTTTTCGAAAGTGGTTTTTATCGTGTTTTAAGAAGAAATATGGTAAATATATGTATTATATAAAGAAAAACCCGAGAAAACCTGGAAACAAAAGATTTCGTCTCTAAATCATTTCATTATTTTAAAGACAGAACTTTATGGAACAATACAACTCACTTGCTTCATCAGTCTGTGCCCAAACATCAGGACCATATACCCCTGCCAGCTCATAGTTCCACGCTCTAATCCTTATGCTGTAATTGGAATAGGGAGTGAGGTCAAATATCTCATACTCAAGTCCTGCCCTAGCTGATACATTGCCACTGAAAACCACGAGTCCTGCAACAGAAAACAAAATTTGAAGGTATTATTCTTCAAGTCAAATATCAAGTACATATCATTTTCTACTTAAAGTTCTGCTTCTCTGCGGGGTACGAGTAAAGGATTTTTTCATCTAAACTTGGTAGTTTGATATTTTTAAAAATTCCCAACAGATGACTGTATCTCATTTTTCATTTTTCATTTCATTTATTTTCCATTTTCAACGGAATATAACAACGTAATTACATCATAATTTCATGAACCATTTTTCAACAGAATATAACGTTATTACATCATAAATAATATCATGAACCATTTTCAACAATATAAAAACAAACGTAAATACATCCTAAATAATATCATGAACAAAATGCATGTAATAACAATAATTTTCATTCAGTGTAATTTTCTAAGATAATTATAATAAATAAATGCTGAAAATGGAGGGGAATGCTAAAAAGCAAAGCTTGTATTTTGCAAACCCCTCAAAAAAATTTCTGTACAATTTATATAGCAAGTATACATTTAAAAAAAAGATACACACGCATACACACACACCCTCACATCCCCGCATACACCAAAAATAATAACTGGAACACCCCCCTCCCCCCAAAAATTAACTTATCGCCACAGAAAAGAGAGAAAAGAAAAAGATGAACAAAAGAAGACGGACAACACCAAAGAGAACCACGAGTGACACACTATATGCAATGCCAAAATCTTCAGTCATTTTTTCTCTACGAGATGACAGGGTTGGCATTTTCAACCTTTCTAAAGCATTTTCATATCATGCATATGAAATATAGTTTGATCCGAGGATTATTCGACAATCAAAACTTTTCAAACTTTAATAAAGCAATAAAAATGCTAAATGTGAGAAAAAAAAATATTGGTGTCATTTATCGTCCTCCACGATAGATTTGTTCCTTAATGATTTTACGAATCTGTTGAATAAAATTAATCAAATGTCATGCAATTGCTATTAAAGTTTGAAAACTTTTGTGGTTTATTTTTAATACCTGACTGCTAAGAAAGCATGTGTATGCTTTTAAGTAAGCAACCAGGGGACCGACGGCTTTAAGTCCTCTCTCCGAGGGACTTCGTAATGAGAATTAGTGCTTTACTAAAGGGAACTAAAGCGCATCCACTTGGTTTCGAACCAGGGTCTTCCAGTTACGAGACCATTGCTCTACCACTGAGCCATCGCGCCTTATTATGGGTGATATAATCTTAGACTTTAAAAAAAAGAAGATGTTTACTAAAAAGTCGATTCTTTTGTAGATCATTTGTTTAGTTTTTATTTACAACCAACCATCGATTGTCCAACCCGAATAATTTCTACATCTGCTACTTTATTGGACAAAATTTTCATAAAATTACTTCCATCAATTCGGGTATCTTATTGAGTGATATTAGTGACCGCTTACCAGTTTTCTCACTATTTTCATCTTTTGCAAACGTAAAGAATAACCCGGCCTATTACATATGAAAAAACGTTGTATTGATGAATTGCATTCACATTCTTATTTTACTATTAAGACTTAAAGATTAACTATTAATTTAACTATTTTCACAGATTTAACAAAGGCTTTTAATGTCATTGATCATTCAATTTCATTACACAACCTGTATTACAGTGGAATAAGCGGTAGATCACTTGAACTATTTTCGAGTTACCTAAGTAATTCTTAACAATTAATGACCATTAATTGATGGAGTTAAATCACTACAGTGGAGTTCCTGAAGTTTCCATTCTTGGTCCTCTGTTATTTCTAATTTTAATCAATGACTTACCATATTGAAATATATTATTTAGAGATGATACAAGTTTTTTTTTTTTTATGAAGATCCTAATCCGAAGATTTTGTTTGATCTTGTAAATACTCAAATAAATAGAATAAGTAACTGGATAGATGAAAGCGAACAAATTGATCTTAAACATTAATAAAACTAATTATATCATATTTGGAAGTAAAACTAATATACCTTCTTGATTTGTATTATAGAAATGAAAACAATTATAACACACTTCCCTTACCTTTCATCCAGTTAACCAAGCACAGGTATATACTCCGAAAACGGGCTTGTAACGCAAAATGGATGCAGAACCCTCATCGTTTTTTATTTGATTCAGTTTATTGTAATAAAAGAACATGCAGCTGTACAGCTGAAATTGATCAACTTACAAAGTAATTTGTACAAAACAATAAACGATCAAAATAAGAATAACTAGAACATACAACCATAGATCTTGAATAATAAAAATGATAAATAAAACTCTGAAATATTGCAAGTGCGAGGCAGTGTGTACAAAAGGCATGGAGAAACTCTTGTAAAGTCAGCCTGCTATAGATATAATATATTTTCTAAATTAATGCTGCTTATCAATTACCTTCAAATTCCTTGAATGATTCGTCATATGAGATAACTTTCAAATGACAAACATCTTCTAAAGTCAACCTGCTAATGATATATATATATATATTTGAAACATATTTACAAGGTATTTACAAATGTGAATGGTAATGGGAGACCACGAAATAGCTGAAATGGCTAATGAATATGTGGTTCCCTGACAAATTATGTAAAGGTGACATAAGTAAAGACTACTTAAAACACGTAAATACTTCTTAAAAATACATATTATACTCTAACAAATAAGGTCTAATCAGTTAAAACTGTAAATATTGGCAAGAAGTGCATTTATATACACACGCAATCAACATCAATAAACATGATAAAAGCACAAACAAAAATTTGTTCACTGAGTACGAACAAAATATCTATAAAGCTACAGGATGGGACTAGATTAATACCAAGGGGGGGGGGGGGGACAAAACAAATACATATACTGAGATAAATCACTCTAGATATTCCATTAGCATCGTTTCTCTTAACTTCCTACAAAATGTTTTGACAGAGGGTTTCTCTTTAATATCTAAGGGCAATGAATTCCATATAAAAACCATATAATGAAATTGACCTCTTTCCATGCTCAGTCTTTACTTTTGGTAAAGTAGACTTTTGCTATCTTTTTGTCTCGCCATAACTGTGATCGAAAAACTAGCAATATTCATATACAGAAAGGGGAAGTTGTCGATGTATTAACTTATACATGAAGTTAGCAGTTAGAAACCTGTGCAACTTGTAAATATCTAAGATTTTCAATGCGAGAAATAAAGGCGCAGACTGTGACATATATTCCACTTAAAGGTAATAGCCCTAACAATCATTTTCTGTATAATGAATGTTCAGTCGACAAATGAACTATACGTACATCCCCAGACTTCAAGGCCATAAAAAATGTGTGGCTGAACAAAAGAATGATACAACAATAATAGTATGTAACGTGGAACAAAGTGCCTCAACCGATACATAATTCCAACTTTTTTGCGGAGCACTGTACATGTTCTATTTATATGATTCTTCCAGGTTAAATAATTATCGATGTGAATCCCAACAAAGAATGCAACTTCAACCTCATTCAGAACGTGGCCCTTCATTTTGATTAAACCTTCCATATTTACCCGTTTTCTTTTGGATTTAATAACCATGCAATTTGGTTTATTGATATTTATTGTTATTTTATTCGCATCACACCAATCAAAAAGTCTCATTTTTGGTAATGTCTGATAAATCAATGTTTACTTGGAGGGAAATGCATGAAACATATTTGAATCATCTGCAAATAGTCTGAAATTGAAATAGGTAGATGATTTAGGTAAGTCATTAATGTATATCAAAAACAGAGTTGGTCCCAAGACAGATCCTTGAGGAACCCCACATACAATTGGTGAAAGCGAGGAAGTTGCACCACTGTGGTGTACATATTGAGACCTACCATGCACGTAATCTCTAAACCACTTCAATTCAATGCGAGTCCGCGAACACCATAATTCTGTAGTTTAGATAATAATATAGTGTGATTGATATCATCAAAAGCTTTCGCAAAGTCAATGAAAATACCAACAGTTGGTCTCCCTTCATCTTGATATTGTATCAGCTGATTTATCAAGTTTATTACTTATAGTTGGGTACTATACTTTTCTCTGAAACCATATTGATGCTTATACAATATGTTGTTTCTTTCCAAGAAACTTACCAAGCGATTATTAACCAATTTTTCTAAAATCTTACTCAAAACTGGTAAAACCGATATGGGCCTATAATTACCTGGTTGATTTTTGGCACCTTTTTTAAAAACTGGACTCACTTTCGCAATTTTCATTGAATTTGGAAATTGGCCTGATTGCAGTGAAAAGTTGAATACAAATGAAAGTGGTTGAAATATATAGTCAGCACCATCACAAATAAGGTTCATCGGGACATTATCATGCCCACACGCCTTTTTTCTATCAGAATCTTTCAACACATTTTCTATTTCATTCTTAGTAATGGGAAGCCAGGAAAAAGATTCTTGGACTGGATCACATAGATAATGATCAAATTTCATATTAGCGTTCTGGATTTGTTGAGCTAAGTTATGACCAACATTAACAAAGAAATCATTAAGAATTTCAGCAACTTCTTTAGGGTTATTATATTCACGTTGTACACCATTTACATCATAGTTTAATTTCTCCAATGATGCCTTGCTACCATCTTGTCTACCTAATAATTCATTGACTGTATTCCAAGTTTTACAAGCATTACATGTACCTTTGTACTTCTGAAATTAGTCCCCATAATGTATTTATTTTGCCTTTCGTAAAGTTGTTGTTAACATATTTCTATATTTCTTATACTTTAAGTGCACATCAGGATCAAAGTTTGATTTGAGAACCTTGGAATACAGTCGATGCTTTGTCTTAATCGATTTGCGAATTGCCTTTGTTATCCACGATTGAGAATGTATTTTGGAATAGGATTTTGTAACAAACGGTGTATGCTTATTACAAGTTTTTATGCATAGAGCGAGAAAATTTGAGTATGCTTTATCAACTTATTTACATTCATATACATCATTCCAAGGTAGAGATACAAGATCTTAACGGAATGAAGACTTCTGATATCGTTTAAAATTCCTCAAAGTTACTTGAGGAGATTTTGTACAAGACTTGGTAAGACACACATTTTTGAATAAGGCACAGACTGGAAAATGGTCTGAAACATAAGTAATTAATGTCCTCGCATGAATATTACAGACATCTATATTCGTATAAATGTGATCAATTAGAGTTTTGGAGTATTTTGTAATACGAGTAGGCGTTTTTATAATCTGTTCAATACCTAGATATTGTAGAGGTGATGTAAATAAGTTTACTGAATTATCATTGAGTTTTTAATACCAATATCAACGAGAAAATCTCCCATCAGAATACAACTGTGTTTGTCTATCTTGCATTGGTGTAATACATTCAGAAAACTTTCCTGGAATTCATCTAGATTCGTTTTTGGTTTCCTGTATATAATTGCCACTATAATTAGAGTTTTGGAGTAAAAGATCTATTTCCTATAGGGATATGCAACCAGAGAGATTCTACATGACAAACATTCATTTCCAGAACATTGTATTTGAAGGTTGATCTTATGTACGCTCCTACACCACCCACTCTACCACTCTCACGACATGAATGTTCAAAATTATAATTATGAATAGAAAATAAACTGTCCTCTTTTATTTGCCAAATTTCTGATAAACCAACAATACTGAGTTCATGTTTAATAACATTTAGGTAGAATATTTTGAAACTCTCAAAATTTCTACTTAAGGATCGAATAATGATATGTGAAACACTAAAATTGACATTAAAACAAGAACAAGAAATAAAGTTATTATTAAATTCCTCGGGTGACCATCCAGAAGACTGAATTGTGTTAGATGAATAATTACCGTCAAAATCTATCATAATCACAGAGAGTTCGTATAATTGTTAATGATCAGTAAATGGAATTATTGTTTCTTAATCTTGAGAAGGTCTGCTTCAGAGGCGATCAATATTGCTGTAGAATCAGCACCTTTCTTCACTAGGATTTTCCCATTGTTTGTCCATAGGAAGCGGTAGCCTGCCTCCTTTCTCGCTATGCTAGCCCTGTAGAGAAGTCGTTTTGTAGTGGGCAATAAGTTCTCATTTATATAAATGCTCTGTTCGGACCTCAGACCAAGCTCAAGATCTTTCACTTTCACGTCGTTTAGGCCCTTAGTTTTTACGTAGTTTGTACGCTTTATCCCGCGCCTTTTTTTATAGCAAAAAGCACGAAAATAGGCTTACTACTCCTCGGTTTTCTCTCTGAATATCCTCCTTCTGTTTCCAAACTAATGTTAGGGCCAAGACGGTGGGATACGTCAATATGTTGGCCAGTAATGCTGCTATCAATCTTCTTTTCATGACGGCCAGAACGATTCGAACGATTCGTCATATATATATATATATATATATATATATATATATATATATATATATGTGTGTGTGTGTGTGTGTGGGTGCGCGTGTGGGTGTGTGTGTCTGTGTGTGTTACATACCAATGACGCATTTAGGGGTGGCGGTGCATTTTCAAAATACGCCTCCCATTCCGCTTAATACATTACCATCAATTCCTACACTTGGTTAAAGTAGTATACAAATATACAGGGCCCGAGGAAATCTAGTGCGGTCTATGGGGTCGGTCGAAGTGACTACAGTCGTCTATTTCCTCGAGGGGCGAGAGCCCCGAGAGAAATAGACGATTGACTGTAGTCGCTGAGACCGACCCCATAGACCGCACTAGATTTCCGAATAAAGGCCCTGTATATTTGTTTTATATCCCTCATCAACAATTAAATATATTTGGATTAACATTGATCTAGATATGACAAATTAATGTTAGATGGTATAAATCTCGCGTTGTTGTTAAATCTATACTCTATACGGTTAGAGTAAAACACAGTGGACGCTAACTAACTTACTTAGAATAGATTGACGCGATTGATAGTCGCTGAGCCTGAGACCGACCCCGTAGATCGAAGTAGATTTCAGAATAAAGGCCCTGTATATCAATTTTCTTTTATAGGCCTCTAACTTTTAGGACTAGGTAGTCTATAACATCAAGTTAATTTTAATCCTGTCATAAAGTGTTAAAGGGTAGGCCTAGATCTAGGCCTATACCGTAACGTAATCGGTGAAAATCCGAAAGTGAAAAGTATATGGCTAGTATTATAATGAACTGCACAGGCACAGTTAGATCAAAACTTTAGATTTAAAAAACTTAATTGATTAATGTTAATTACTACTACCGTTAGAGTCTGGTAGGCTAACGGTAAATAGATCTATATTTAGGTCTAACTTTGTTACTAAATAAAAAGTAACACAAACAGTACCGTCGAATAACAAACAGTTAAAAAGGGTCAAACGACATACCGGGTAATTATGACAGTTTACACTCAAATTAAATGTTACCTGATAACCGAACACGGTAGATAAAGTTTACCTGATAACTGAATATAGGCTACTTCATTTGTTTCCAATCCTGGTTTGTTTTTGGTCCTCGTCAATTAAAATCAAATCTTTTTTTTCCTTTCGACGGACACTGGGCTAGAGCCATAGGCATAGGTCGCCATGTTTTGATTTCGACTGATGACATGCGCGTTATTGTTACGACGCGCATTTAGTCAGTACGATTGCGCATATCATGCATGAGAAACAGCTGATTTACTGACCTACATCCAATTACATTTCCATAACCAACACGTCTTGTGTCCGGACAGGTCACTTTTAAACAGTAAATTGAACACAATTTCATGCAAATTGTCAAGAATCTTTGACAAGATAGATTGACAGAATTATTAATTGCAAATATTTACTGGACTTAGTGTTACTTCAAGCATATTTTGCAAAATTGACGGCTATTTTTTGTTCAGTGTCCCCCCCCCCCCCTCACTTTTCTTTATATGGATTCATGAAAATTCTCGGGCTCGGCGTACTTTCACTGGTGCCCGCACCGTCCCATCGCGGGAGTTAGTCGAGGGAGACTACTGGCTGCTCGCCGTACGCGTCAAGAGAAATGATTCTAGGGAGCAAGGGGCAGTCGGAGGCATGATAGTAAAAAAACTATCATACTCTGAAAAGTTTGACGTCACCAAACCTATTTTTCTCCCGGAGTAATTTCTTTTTCTGGTAGAATTATGATTAATCACATGAAGTGCTCTCGACCAATCCAAGAGCAAGAAATTTTCAATGAGGGATATAGTGATCAATATTGCTTTTCAAACATACTTGGTAGCAGTTAAGTTGCATTCAGTTTGGCCCATGATTGGCTATTTGTGAGCGAGCCGAGCAAACAAGCAAACATTTTGAGACTTATTATTCATATCAGTAGTCAGTTATGGTGTATCCGTACCATAAAAAAAAAACTGAACAAGTGTCCCCCCCCCCCTTTTTTTTTTCTTCTTCTTTTTTTACTTCAAATTTTTGGCGGGCTGCATATGGGCCGCTATTTAAGAACCGGGACACTACGACGACTCTGTCCCCATCCTTAAACCTTTTCTTGATGGTGAAATAGGCTTGGAGCAAAGAAGGGAAAAACGAGAGGGATCATTGTCAAGTTCACAAACTACACAGTGCGTGATCGCATCTACCATTCCCGAAAGATGTTGAGGGAACAACAAGGACCCCAGGTTTTCATCCAAGAGAGTCTCACAAAACTGAGAGGTGACCTTTTCTGGGAAATCAAATCACAACATAAACAAATAGTGAAAAACACTTGGACACAAGATTGCCGAATTTATGTGCGCACAAACGTGTAACCATTGTGTCGAAAGCTGACCTTAAAAAGTTGAGGACTCTAAACAAAACATGAAAAGAACTTAAATGAGACTTGTGTTCTATTCTTTTGAACTAGTCTGGTATTACATTGTCATCAGATCACAATGTCAGGTCTCTTCCAAACCTACTTGATGGAATCTTAATCTGATTTTGTAACTTTGTCAATGATTTAGCTGGTAAAGCATTTACACTTTTATTAAGTTCAACTGACGAACAGTATTTTTAAACCTCTCATTGCACAATGTTCTAATCTTCCTTTTGTAAATGTTAATTCTCCTATTTACCAGGATATTTTGTATACCTCTGCTGACCTAATTTTTTGGTCATCAATGCGCAGTTAATGCCCTTATTCATAGTATGACTTATTTAACATCGTGTACTTACATTGTATGTAAGGTTACAAATGCATGTTATCTTGTGGGGGTATATAAAGTAGCTATCATGAACTAATCGACCAACTAAGCACTCTTTTATATCATTGACAACAGTTTTTCCAGCCTGTAAATATTGTTAATATGTATACATGTATACGACTATTAGAGTGGACGTACGAAAGTAATCAATATAAAGAAATAAAATAGCATTATAACAGTACATCACTTCACAAACCCATTGAGATGTCTTTACCGATCTTTTTATAGTGACATTTCTCCGATTTAGGTTTATTTCCCCCCCAATTAATTTTGGTCTCGATACACTATGGTTGTGCAATATCCTTGTGTCTTATGCAAACAAGCTGTTAAAACAAATCATAAAGGTCTTTTGTGTACGTCGTGTGATAAGTGGGTTCATATATCTTGTGCTAGTATACCACTAAATGTATACAATGATGTATCCCATCAGTTTATTGGTTGGGAGTGCCCAAGGTGTATTATGCAACAACTACCATTCTTTGAATCAGATATTAATGATGGCGGTCTTTTCAACAATAATCCTCCAGGGCATACTAATAGTCAAAATTCTCCAAATTGCAATATGATTTATCAAAATTTCTCAGGTAAAGGTTTGGAATTTGCTCAGTTGAATGTTGTGAGTCTTTACAAACATATTGATGAAATACGAACAATTTTGTGTTGTAATGATATACATGTTTTTGCTCTCAACGAAACAAGACTTGATAAATCAATTTATGATAGTGAAATAGAAGTTCCTCATTATAATATTGTTCGTAAAGATCGCAACAGGTCTGGTGGTGGTGTTTCATTTTACATACATGAAAGCGTAGAATTTGATATTTTTGAGGACTCTCCTATGTCTGACCTTGAAGCTATAGCTATTCTCATTCGTATCAAAAAGACAAAACCAATAATGCTTCTTAATTGGTATCGGCCACCGAACTCGAAGTCTAATCTTTTAGATCATTCTGAAAACTTTTTGGAATTTACGGAAAGTCTTGACTGTCATCTTATTGTCATGGGTGATATAATCTTGACATTCAAAAGGAGGTAGACGATTATATTACGAAACGGTATAAACAGATTAACAATATATACTCTTTACATTTTGTTAATACCACTGAATGTACGCGAATTACTAGTGAATCTGCCTCTCTTATTGATCACATGTTAACAAACAATATCGAAATGATCAAGTCTTCTGGTGTAATACATAATGGAGTTAGCGACCATTCGATGAACTATCTAATTTGGAAAGCCCATCAGACTCAATCTGGTGTCAAGTATATAACGTATAGGAAATCTAGAGGTGTAGATATTGATATGTTCAAATCTGATCTCTCGCTGCAAAACTGGGTGGAGGTCGAAGAGGAGAACGATATTGATAAAGCCACTGCCAAATTTGAAAAACTATTTTCTCGTGTTGTTAACAAATATATGCCCCTTAAAACCAATAGGGTTCGAAATATTCAATAACCATGGTTAAATGAAACCATTTTTGAAGCTATGAAGATAAGAAACTTGGCAAAATCTAAAGCTATAAAGACCAGGAATCAAAAAACAAAGTGACATCTTTAATTAAGAAAGCAAAACGTAATTATTATACCGAACATTTAACTAAGGATCAGAACTCAAGTAATTCATGGAAAATGTTATCTACATTAATACCCAAGAAAACTTCATCTTCTCGGCCTCCACCTAGTCAGTGCCAGAGCATGGCTAACCACTTTAATCATCATTTTGCAAATATTGCCACCAGGCTAGTTTCAGATTCTGCAATAATTGATACTCTAGCTTCTGATGTAAATGACAGTATGATACCGTCGTGGAACATCCGTTGCAACTTTGTACTGTAAGTGAGAGTGATATTTTGAAAGAAATACAACAACTAAAGAATAAGAAATCAATAGGTTTGGATGGAATAGTCGTACATATTCTAAAAATGACCATAAATGAAATCATTCGACCAGTAAGCTCTCTGATTAACAAATCCATTGTCCAAGGTGTTGTTCCTAAGAAATGGAAAATTGCTAAAATAGTTCCATTACATTAAAAGGGTGATAGATCAATCCCAAATAACTATAGACCCATTTCTATTCTTTCTTGTTTATCGAAGATACTGGAAAGGGTGATCCAAAAGCAGCTTGTGCAGCATTTGAATAGAAACAATATTCTTCCAGTAGAGCAATCAGGATTTCGTCAAAAACACTCTACTTCTACAGCATTGATCAAAGTCAAGGATGAATGGTTAAAGGCTCTTGATGAGGGAAAGTATATTGGTGCAATCTTTGTAGATCTACAAAAGGCCTTTGATTTGGTGAATGTTAAATGTCTTCATGAGAAACTGACAAGAATTGGGATCAGCGGAACGTCACTTCAGTGGTTTCAAAATTACCTTTCAGATAGGAAAATTGTAACTTGTATAGGCAACTGCATTTCTGAGGAACTATCTATTGGGTTGGGGGTACCCCAAGGATCTATTTTAGGTCCACTGCTTTTCATAATCTTTATCAATGATTTGCCCTCTGTATTTCATTCATGCAATATTCATCTATACGCAGATGACACTGTGGTTTACTTTTCTCATAAAAACCCACTTATAGTTCAAGCAACGCTAAATAGGGAGTTGGTCAATCTAGACAGATATATGAACTGTAATAGACTTAAGGTTAATTATGAAAAAACCATGTGCATGCTTATTGGAAACAGACACATGCTCAAAAAACATAGTAGGCTTGATGTAAGTATCAAAGGTCTTGTAATCAATCATGTGAAATCTCTAAAGTACTTGGGTGTGTACATTGATGAAGAAATGAAGTGGGATGTTCATATTAATCATCTTTGTGAAAAATTTGGTTGCATGGTTTCATTTCTCCGTCGTCTAAGAAAATACATTAACAGAAGAAACTTGAAAATTATATACCAAAGTGTCATCCTACCCAATTTAGATTATGCGGATATAATATGGCAGTCTTCCTACGACAAATATATGAATCAATTACAAAAGCTGCAAAATAGAGCAGGAAGAAGTATTCTAAATATAAAACCACAATCACATTTTTCTGTTACTGTAATGCATAAAATACAGCAGTGGGAGACTCTGAAGTCTCGGCAAAAATTTAACATTAGAGTTATGATGTTTAAAATCCTTAATAGACTAACACCAAATTATTTAACTAAAAACATTTTTACGCCTCAAGACCTTATCATCTACGTGGCAAGAATCTATCCCTTCCGAAACCCCGAACAAACAACTGCAAACGCACCTTTTTCTACAGGGGTGCTCAGTTATTTAACAGCATTCCCCAATGTATCAAAAATTGCACATCTCTGCTTTCATTTAAACGAGCACTTTCGCAAATGAGACCTTAATTTTTGTTTCTGTTTTATTTTGTTTTTGTTTTTGTTTTTATTTTTGTTGTTTTGTTTTAAATATTTTAAATATAGTATTCATAATTTCTTTCTTCATCTCTTTTTTTTTTTTCTCTTTCTCTTTCACTTTTTCTTTCTCTTTTTCTTTCATTATCTGGTCCCCATGGAAGACCAGTTGCATGTAAGTGTAGCTGAAAATGGGCTATTCAGCCGTCTCTTTCTTGCCTTTCCTTGTTTACAGTGTATTTTTCATTCTTCAATCGTTCTTTATTGTGCTGTTAAATTCAATGCTATGCTATCGAACAGTTTGGCTTGTGTTGTATATGTATATGAATTTTGTTATTTGCTTTATATTTATGTGATTGTATATTCTTTTTATATGACGGAAAATAAAACAAACAACCCCAATAAAAATTAAGTACAGCACGTTTAACAGGTAAATGAAAATGGAAAATAGCATGAATGATGATAGAGTTATGCACTTTGCTAAATAGATACTTGAACGGATGAAAGTAAAATATGAAATAACTGGCAGTTTTTATAATTTTCATATAGTATAATACAAGTGACTTTTGGAAGCGCAATTTGTATGATTTTGCAACAGTTTGTGTACACATTAGAATTAGTAATTTTCTGAATTATTTTTAATATCTCATCAAACTAAAAAGCTTTCTTTTCATCAGCAGTATACATATAAGATTTAATATAATGATTATGAAATTTAAATTAAATTCATTTTGTTCTGTTGAATTTAATTTTTTTTAACAGAATACTTATATTTCATTTATTTTATTTATTTCATTATGCTTTGTTATGTTTCATCTTGTGGATAGGGGTTGTTATGGAGTTTGAAACCCAGTCGTCAAATCTGAAAGTTTACATTTTGTCACCCTTGTCGAGAAATTTGAAAAAAAAAAAGAAAAGAAAAATCAACCGAGGACTTGGGTGGGGGGGGGGGGGGGGGTTAGAAAATCTTTGCCTTACCCGTCAGCAAATTTGGTTTTATCCTTTCCCCTATTGAAATATTCTAGTGACGCTCCCGAATGGTCATCAATGACTGTTTTTCTTTTAACATGAACCAGCACAAGTAATTCCTCGGATTTCTTTCCTCTTGTTTAACACTCGATAAATGACATCTTTCGAATTTCTTCTCCAAACTTAAAAGTAGACAATTACATCAATACCTTTTGAATTAGCGAGCATAACCTCGTAGTTTGTAATGGGTCCATTTCGATATCCACATTCTGGCTTCTCCCAACTGAAGATGATACTGCGTTTCTTTGTGGAGATGGACCTAATGTTAGTTGGTGGTCCAGTAGGATCTTGAAGAAAAAAAAAAACAGTGAAAGAACTCATTATTACCATCCATTTTTCCCTAGTCTCCAAGTTTTCCTCATCTACATATTGTTTTTAAACATTTAGCCATCTCCATATTGAGTACGTTCATAAAATTCCTCGTCAATAGCTACGTTCATACGGGACTCGTGGTTTCGAAACTTTAAGTTAACGAAACCACGACTCCCTAACCGCAACGAGGGTTCATACGAGCCTGAAACAAAGAGCTGTAAGTACAAGCAGAGCGATCGTCGTGGCTGACCCAGGAAGTAAATACTACCGATTGTGTGTAGTACACATACAGATCCTGTGTTCATAATGTGTGCGAAGAGTACGTATGACCTGGAAATTTAACATGAACAGCAAGGTCATCCTAAACTACAAGCCTGCGAAACGTAAAGTTTATTCCGTTCACATGGTGCGAAACTCCGACGGAGGACCACCCACTGCCTGCTCGTGGTTTCGACTTTAAAGGGCAATCCAACCTTGGTAATAAAATTATTTGTGTGAAAGCAGAAAAATAAGAAAACAGGATGGTGAAAGTTTGAAAGAAATCGGACAAGGACTAAGAAAGTTATGGATGTTTGAAAAATGAGATCACTAGATCTATGTGAATCTCAGATTGGCAATTTGGTGAGTCAATTGTGACATTTTTGTGGACAACTCTCCCATTTGTCGTACACAAAAAATATCATTAATTTGCGCTTTTCTTCGAGGCGCTTTTACCCTCGGGGCAGTACTCAAAATATATTGGAGATAGCATATTGTTATAGGTCCTCATGAACGAAAAGATCCTACTGAGTGATGCATTTTGAAAAAAAGTGACATTGTGTGTTAGAGCGAATGGGGGGAGTTGTCCACAGCTACATCAGTGACATTACCTATTTGGCCAATTTGAAATTCCAAATGCATAGTGATTACAACTTTCAAAAATTCATAACTTTCTTATTGCTTGTTTGATTTCGTTCAAACTTTCACCAATCTGCTTCTCTGATTTTTCCTCTTTCTTTCAAAGCAACTTGCTATTAAGGTTGGATTTCCCTTTAACCACAAGCTAGCTTGTGGTTCTAGAACTACAAGTAAACTAAAGTTTAAAGTTTCGAAACCACGAATCCGTTCATGCGGGCTGAAATTACAAGATAACTACGAGTTAACTTAAAGTTTTGAAACTACAAGCGAAACTTAAAGTTTAGCTCCCATCGTGTAAACGTAACTTTCGTCACCATTACCCCCTCTGCTATATTCTCCTCTAATTCCTCCTTTTATGATTAAGTGAGTTATGACCTTCCAGACTAGTGTATATCATATCATATTCGCCAATCATTTGCTGCTAAGTCTTATTCAAAGTATATTTAGATTTTGATACTCAATGCGTTAAAACTAATAAAAATTGGCCTAAGAATATTGTCGTTATTAAATAAATTTAGGTAATACTAACAAGAATATCCTGTTGTAGCTGCTCGGGAATCCGAATCACCATATCCACTGGTAGTATTGCCTCTCACAAGAACCATGTAATGGGAATTGGGACGTAGCTCCGCAATATGAAAGGCAGTAGTTGAAGCATTGACGACCCCTGCTAACTTCATTCTGGGATTAATCGGGATATTCTCACACATGTCACCTTGACGAATATAGTACTGGATCTCGTAGTGTGAAGGTTGGCATGGAGGCGAGATAGAAGGTTGCCATGACACTGTGAGACCGGTAGTGCCAATCTCATCCTGATACTGGGCAAGTTGTGTAATGCGTGGCACACCAGGAGCTGTTAAGTTTATGAATAGGAAGGAATTTGGAGGTCACTAATTTAAGCACTAGCGTATTTGAAGGAGGAGGGGGTGGGGGCAAGGAGGCAATCAATTTGCCCCACCCCCCCCCCCCCCGACAGATTTTCAACCATGAAAAAACAAACTAATTTGCAAAAAAAAAAAATCAATCATTATTAAACAATGATTTTAAAGTGAGCTCTTAAAACCTCATGAATTAAAGATAATTTTTCAAAAATTTTCTCGCTCGCAAAAAAATATTTTTAATAGACGCTTTGAAGCTAACTGTCAAAAAGGTAATATTGGGGCACGTATCAAGCCAACAGAGCGAATTTAAGAAAGTAAATAAAAAAAAAACACACCTGATGTCTCTACCCCTCCTTCCTCTCATGAGGAAGGCCTGGAAAGGGATTTTTTCAGGATCACCATTGGCTAGGATGTTTCGCTTCCCTGAAGCCTACGTCCAGAGACGCCACTGACTTTAAGTTTTCAATTAGGAACTTTTCCTGACACGATCCGACAAGAATTGCTCTAACAGAATTATATTTACCTTGCACATAGCTTTAAAAAGTGATGAATTCATGATTTGCGGGTCTGGGTTAGCTTTCGGAATTCATGTCGATATTCTAAATTTTACTAAACGATAGGTATTAAATGTCTACACGGTTTCTATGTTTTTCAAAAGTCCTGGATCAATGGTTATAGGACACAGCCATTTGAAGTTAAAATGTACGATTTCTCAAACTATCCATTTCAAACCTATACTCTTTAATCGCATAGATACAATGTACACTGAACAAATTTTATTTTGATAACGCATGTGCTTGCGTATACGGTATATCAAATTTCACGAACCTGATATATTCGTGAATGCTGTTTCGTTAAGCCAGGCACTTCTTCTTTTGGAAGTAGAAACTACCCTTGCTTTGAAATTATATTCTGTGCAAGCGACAAGATTGCGAATTTGCACATTGGTACTTTCTGTGGACGTAGACTGGACAGTTGTCTCCTGAGCAAATATGTTATAGAGGTTGTACTCGTAGGCAGACAAAACACCATGCAGGTTTTCACAGGAGGGTTTCTCCCAAAAAAAGTGCAAGGAGTCGACAGTAGAAGTATATGACACTGACCGAAGTGGAGACGGTGCTGTGAAAAAATAAAAATAATAATAATAGCTGCTTCTTATATAGCGCCTTACCAGTTACAATGTAACCGACCAAAAAAGGTGATGTTGGATATAAATTATGAGGAAAATGTTCATACTGCAAAAGAGCTATAATGATTTGAGCATGTACGTTATTCCAGCCATTTGTCCTGGTAATAGTAAAACTGACTCGATCGTCCATCGATGACAAAATTTGTATAAGAAAAGGTAATTGCATATTAATTATAGTAATTGCATTCACAGGGTGATATATATATTGGTTAAGGTATTGGCATTCTAAGTCAACGACGCGGGTTCGATTCCCGGCGGAGACATTTTTTCAACCTTTGCAAAAATTTCAACAAAAGAAAAAAAAAAAAAAGGAAGGACAGCTCTGGGGAACTATGATTTAAGCTACACAACCATTATTCTCTCATTTTCATTTCTCACAGTTATATATCTTTGTGTGTTTGAAATTATACTTATCAACAAATACATCACACATTAGGTTTTCAACGCTAATAATACACTTGCAAACGAGTAGTTATTATTCACGCAAGCCTTAAAAAAAAATCATGAATATCAGGACATCAAATGATGTCTAGGAAACCAGTTTGTAACTTTGAAAGGGATTTTAATTCTATAATGAATGTGTTTGATATCAAAATTCTTGAATCTTATTACATACCTCCTTGAGCTGTATTTCCTCTCACTGTCTTAGGTAAGCTTTCTGCTCCCCTGATCACAGCTATGATGGAAATATCATAGGTTGCGTAGTATTCCAAGTATAAAATCCTTTGGGAGACGTACTGTGTGAATGAGGTGACGTTGAGTTCGTGGACAGGAGCATCTATGACAGGATCATCCGGACAGGCCTTGCGTGAGATGAGTTGGTATGATAACCTGTAGTAATCCACGTTGCACTGAGACGGAACACTCCAATAAACAGTCAGGCTGGGTTGATCCCCACTTGCGTAAGCGGATGCACTCGTGACTTAATTGAAAAAGTACACTTAATAAATCATCTGAACTAGAACAGCATTGCAAAAATATTAGATACAGGTTTATTACAATTAAGCTTTTGATAAGGGGTAAACAACACCGGTACAATAGTTGTTTACATGAATTTCAATTGTCCTCTATCATGATGAGAAACATTTTATGTCATTTCCGTGTGAGACATAATGTGAAAAAAAAATTAAATAGTGTTGAGGGGTCATTTTGTGTAAGATCACTCACTGGGTTTAACCCTACCCCTCCAATTGACCAGAAATTCGTGTATGTGGTAATCAAAGCTTTTAAAGCTGTAATTTCAAGTCTCAGCCCCATCGGCTACACGGGATTTGCGCTACGGCATGCATTCCGCAGGCGCGTTATCCAAAAATGGACACTCTTCACAATTTTCAAATTAGTGTATCTCTGTAACTACTTGGTAAGACTTGTTGATAATGACTTATCAAATAATGACTTATCAAATAACTGCACAACCAATCTTGACATGCGCTTTTATTTAACCTCAAATTTCACACTGCGGGTCATGGAATCTGGAGATGAAACTTGGTGAATTTATACGTCAAAATTTTTTCTTCATCATACAAAAGATATGAAGATATATCCTTCGTTCGCTTTCCAGCTTCTCTTAATGTTGGCTAAAATCTCGTTTTCGCTTTTGATTATGAATCATGTCCATGTGCATAACATCTGCCATTTCACAAAATCTGTTGCAGGCTACATCACAACCACTTAGCCAGGATATCATTGTTTTATAGTTCGACGCCCGTACTGCTTTTATTTGGACGTAATACTGAACTGTATGTAACAGGGGTGAGTGCAAGGAGGGGGAGTTTCCCCTTCCTCCGCCAAAGCTCTGACTTTTTAGCAAATTTGAGAGAAAGATAAAGGCTCGTAGCAAACATTTTTAAGGCGGAAAGTTATAGTTCCCACGCCATGACTGTTTTTCAATTATTTTGACACAATACTGCATTGTATGTAACAGGGGTGGGTGCAGGGGGGGGGGGAGTTTCCCCCTTCCCCCTTCCCGCGCGAAGCGCAAAAACTTTGACGTTTTAGAAAATTTTGAGAGAAAGATAGGGGGACCTCCCCAGCGCCCCCGGCTACTCGCCCGCTACATCACCATCAATAGATAATGATACTGGGCAGCAAAAGACATTTTTAGGATGATAAAGTGATCCACAAGATATACAATAAATGTTACTGTGCTCTTAATTAAATACTGATACTCTCAAATATTATAGTTTGGGATTATCAGCAAATAGAAATCAGCTTTTTGCTTATTTTATTTGAAGCTAGAAAGTAAATGAACAATATCATCTGCAAATTTTAAAATGATATAGAAAATGTTTAGATGTATAAAAGATTCAGCGTTTTTCATTTCCATATTACTTGTTTCTCAAGCTGAAATTAAAGGTGTAAGCTTTTAATATTCGCCCAGAATGTCTTCTTTGAAGGATGTTTCCTCTCTGAAAAGCAGGCTGCATGATATTACAAAGGGAACCCTTTTTACATGGATGAATTATTATTGTTTAAAACAAATAAACCATGATGAGAATCATGATTTAAAAGCTCATGACCAGGGAGAGTAGAACTCTGAAAGAGCAATTCTGCACAAACAGTGCCTTATTTTGCTTTACAATAGCGTAAACCAATATCAGTTATGCTCAAAGTTTTAAAGACGATGGTGTCTAATGGTGCAAAATCTAAGTTGAATACAATATATCGGATGATTTGAATTTATTGCATTTTGCCTAGAATATAGTATAAAGTATAATTACTTACAATTTTTTTTTTTTTTTAAAGTTTGGTTACTCCTTTATTATATACATATATAATGTATACATACAGATATATGCAGGGTGCCCCCAGAAAAAAGGGACTAGCATACTTTCAACAATGCAGGCCAAATTTTATCGCTACTAATAGATGAGGAAGCTTTTTAGAAGAAAAATGATACCGAATTATAGCCAAAATTGGTTGGTATTTTTTTTTTTTTTTTTTTCGTCAAGACGCATTTTGACATCCACTGGCAGTGCTCCTTGCAGAAAATAAAGTATCGTTCTATAGTTTCAGAAATTGTATTTTGCCTGAGCATTGGGCAAGCTCTAATAAACGTCACTGGATTAGAAACAAACATAACATTCCACACACATTTTTCTTTTTTCTTCTCCTTCTATCTTTCCTTATAGTCTTTACTTTTCTCCTTCTTTCATGTTTTCTTATATCATTTCCTATGTATATCTGTTTTCATCTTCTCTTTTTATTTTTTTTAAATGTTGTTCTTTGCTTTTATCTTTCTATCATCTTCTCTATATATATTTCCTTTTGTTTTTCATTCTTTATTCCTTTATCATCTCTTTCAGTATTTCCTAATGTTTTCTTTATTTTTCTCCTTTTATCATATTTTTTTATCTTTTCTTATGTTATTCTGTATTCTTATTTTGATTTCAACTATTCTTGTATAATTTCCTTTGCATTTCTTTGTTTTTGCTCAAAGGACAAAGGAAATAATCAATGAAGGTTTAAGATTTGTTAATCTGTCGGTCGATTGAATATGGTGTCACCGTAACCACTGGCCCGTCTATGTGGCATAGTGGTTAAGCCAATGGTGTTCTTAGCCAAGGACCCGGGTTCAATTGCCGGGGAGACATTTTTCCAACCTTAGCAAAAATTTCAAAAGGGAGGACAACTCTTGGGAACTTTGATTTCAGCTACACTACCATTATTCTCAAATTTGCTTTTGCATTGTGTTGATTTCCACGAGAGTTGCCAAAGCTCTGGTATATGTTATTTCATACATCTTCTCTATATATATTTCCTTTTGTTTTTCATTCTTTATTCCTTTATCATCTCTTTCAGTACTTCCTAATGTTTTCTTTATTTTTCTTCTTTTATCATATTTTTAAATCTTTTCTTATGTTATTCTGTATTCTTATTTTGATTTCAACTATTCTTGTATAATTTCCTTTGCATTTCTTTGTTTTTTCTCAAAGGACAAAGGAAATAATCAATGAAGGTTTAAGATTTGTTTATCTGTCGGTCGATTGAATATGGTGTCACCGTAACCACTGGCCCGTCTATGTGGCATAGTGGTTAAGCCAATGGTGTTCTTAGCCAAGGACCCGGGTTCAATTGCCGGGGAGACATTTTTCCAACCTTAGCAAAAATTTCAAAAGGGAGGACAACTCTTGGGAACTTTGATTTCAGCTACACTACCATTATTCTCAAATTTGCTTTTGCATTGTGTTGATTTCCACGAGAGTTGCCAAAGCTCTGGTATATGTTATTTCATACATCTTCTCTATATATATATCCTTTTATTTTTCATTCTTTATTCCTTTATCATATCTTTCAGTACTTCCTAATGTTTTCTTTATTTTTCTTCTTTTATCATAGTTTTTAATCTTTTCTTATGTTATTCTGTATTCTTATTTTGATTTCAACTATTCTTGTATAATTTCCTTTGCATTTCTTTGTTTTTTCTCAAAGGACAAAGGAAATAATCAATGAAGGTTTAAGATTTGTTAATCTGTCGGTCGATTGAATATGGTGTCACCGTAACCACTGGCCCGTCTATGTGGCATAGTGGTTAAGCCAATGGTGTTCTTAGCCAAGGACCCGAGTTCAATTGCCGGGGAGACATTTTTCCAACCTTAGCAAAAATTTCAAAAGGGAGGACAACTTTTGGGAACTTTGATTTCAGCTACACTACCATTATTCTCAAATTTGCTTTTGCATTGTGTTGATTTCCACGAGAGTTGCCAAAGCTCTGGTATATGTTATTTCATATATATATATATATATATATATACACTGCCCCCCCAAGTTTGGGTACACCTGTATTCGGAACTGATTTTTCACTATCACCCGCATTTCATTTATCATCAGATATGTGACTCTGTAACAATTTGGTATCAAACTAAAGTGTAGACATCAGCTTTCAAGTTGATATACCAGTTTAACATACGAAAAGCGTTTCAGTGGGCAGTCATGCGTTAAAAGGGCGACCTACCCCCCCCCCCCCGGCAAATATCATTTCCAGCGCAATTAGAAGGTCACTGGTTTAGGTCAGTTGCGCCAGTATTGTTGCCCTTTTGGCATTCTACAAAATCTGACCCTGTACTGTTTAATATTACATCTTTATTGACTAATATACATTAATCAATTCTATATTCATGCAGAGAACTAACATTTTTATCTACGAAACACATCAACATTTTTGGATCACCACAATGCTTTTTGTTTTCTTTTTTTCTCATGGGAAATTATATTTTGTTGTTTATTCTTTGCATCTGTATTACTTCTTCAAGGAAAATAATGCCTAAGTGAATAAAAGTTTGTCATGAAATGGGCATTTCTTTATTTGTCAAAGTTTTATTCAATCACGTTTCGAATAATAAAGACTTCTCATTAGAGAACCTGCCCTTGGTAGCAACCACAGCACGGCACATCCTGGGCATCCAGTTGGTCACATTGTGGAACTAGTTGTGGAGGAAGTCACTAGAAATGTCTTTCCCTGCCTTCTGAAGAATTTCTAACATAATGAGGCTCACTTTGTTGGGCATTTTCCTTGGACCTTACTGTCCAGCTCTTCCCATAGCATGGTTTTCAAGACCCCTTTCTCTTTTTTTTTTTTCTAAACGTAGCTTTGACACTGCCTTGAGGAGTGTTTGGGGTAATTTTTCTGCTGGAGGACAAACTTGTGGAGGTAGTTGTGGAGGTAGTCACTGGAAATGTATTTCAATGTCTTCATAAGATGAAGCTCACTTGCTGTGCATTTTTATAAGACCTTCCTCTCCAGCTCTTCCCAGATTCAGATACGATGACTTGGGCAACCAATCCATGATTTTCAGGAACCCTTTTTCTTCTTTTTTTGTCCAGGTAGATTTTATTTTAACACAGCCTTAAGGAATGACTGGGGTCATTGTCCTGCTGGAAGACAAATATTTTTATATCTTCAGAAGCCATAGAAAGACGTTCTAGTCTCTATCTCCACAACATGACCAGCCGAATTCCCAGAACATGCAGAATGTGCAGTGCTGTGATCGCTGCCAGGGGCAGGTTCTTAGATGAGAAGTCTCTATAATCAGAAACATGATAAAATAAACTTTGAAAAATGAACAAATAAACATCTCATGACATACCATTATTCATTTAGTCATTACTTTCCTAGTAAGGGTATACACAAATGCATAGAATATGACTTCCCATGATAAAAATAAAACAAAAAAAGCATTGTGGTGTTCCCAAATTGTTGACGTGTTTCTTAGATGAAAATACTAGTTTTCTGCATGAGTATATGAATGCTTATTGTATATCATTCAAAAAATGTTGAATATTATCAGGACAAACGAGGGTCAGATTTTGTAGAATGCCAAAAGGGCAAAAATGCTGGCACAACTGACAAAAACCAGTGACCTTCTAATTGCGCTGGAAATGATATTGGGGGGGGGGGGGGGGGGGGAGGGGTAGCTTTCCATTTTTAATAACGCATGACTGACCCCTGAAACTCTTTACGTATATTAAACTGGTGTCAACTATACGTTTTCCCGACCGATTTCGCAACTTTGTCAGTCTAATTCATTTTACGAGCAATGAATATGTTCTGTGCATTCAAATTCATCTCGGAAGCATTCAAATTCCCATTTCAGGCAGTCAAATTAACACTCTTTTTATTCGAATTCACAGGTCACGCACGTAATTCATAAAGCCTTCATTCAATGTAGCACGTGATCACGCAACAAACTCGTTCCTGAATTCGAATTCCTTTTGGAGCATCCAATTTAGCGTGTTGTGCATTCAATTTAACAATTTTCCCACAACTTGATTTTGTGATATCTTTTCATTGTCTCGTATTATGTGGGTGAAATCGTGAAATGATATCTGCCATTCAAGATCATAAAGATAGGGTCTACATGTTTTTTGGTTATTGCGTATGTTAAAGATCCAATCGTTTGAGCGAAATAAGGTGTATTCATTTTTGACATGTAGATGTATATATATATAAAGACATGAAACAGAACTTATATATAATTTCCTTGTAAGCATGGTAAGGGAGGACACACTAAACTTTAGAAGACATTCTAGAAGACAAGAAGACAAACTAGAGTTGAACAAGTACAACTATACAGTGGGCTGTGGAAGAGTTGAAATGCGATAGAGTAGTAATATTGAAGTGTGAAGTAGGCATGTTCCTACATAACTGCTTTAAAGCACTGTATTTTAATGTCAAAATGATGCACAATCAACGTTAGAATCAATTATAGACCATTAAAAGCATTTCTACATGTTTGCGCGCATGAGGGTAATGCGCGCGTGCGCGTACTAGGAGTTATAATGCACGCACCAATTGCAAATGTTCAACAATGCCCTGTAACACATGCAGTCTATTCCAGTCAATCTAAGGCATTTTTACCGTTTGTGCGCGTATGCGCGCACGTACGCGTACGCACGCGTGTAAGAAAATATTCTAGAAATTATGTAGGATCAATTAAAATGCTAAAACAGTCCAAGATAAGTCATTTTCAAGCTGTATACGGAACTTAAGGCCAATGACGCGCGCGCATGTGCGCACGCGCGGAAATTTTGAAATGTTTAAAATGGCCTTAAACATGCCCAAAATTGATTATAGACCATTTTGAGCATTTTCAGACTTTGCGCGCGCGCATCCTTCACCGACGCGCGCGTACGCGCACGCACCCTATGTTCAATTAACTTCAATTTTAATCAACTTGCATTATGCCAAATATTGCTATGTTATGACATTGTATTGCAGAGATATAGCATATGTCAGAATTTTACAAAATGGCGCCTAGATGACGTCACGATGCATTGACTATGTTGAAAAAAATTCTGTGCTGAGACAATAACCATATAAACCATCGTACCAAATTTGAATACATTTGAATAAGAAGTTTTGGAGATATTGTGCCTATACGGAACTTAAGGCCATTGACGCGCGCGCATGCGCGCACGCGCGGAAAATTTTGAAATGTTTGAAATGGCCTGAAATATGCCCAAAATCAACTATAGACCATTTTGAGCATTTTCAGATTTTGCGCGCGCGCACCTTCACCGACGCCCGCGTACGCGCACGCACCCTATGTTCAATTAATTTCATGTTTAATTAACTTGCATCATGCCAAATATTGCTATGTTATGACTTTGTATTGCAGAGATATAGCATATGTCAGAATTTTACAAAATGGCGCCTAGATGACGTCACGATGCATTGACTATGTTGAAAAAATTTTTGTGCTGAGACAATAACCATATATACCATCGTACCAAATTTGAATACATTTGGATAAGCCGTTTTGGAGATATAGCGGACACAAAAAAGTGGGTAGAAATAAAAATAAATAAATAATAATAAATAAAGAAAATTTCGTACAAAAACAGAAGGTGGTCTGTACTTGTAGTACAGCCCACCTAATAAAAGCTCTTTACCGCTATTCATGCAGGAGATTATAAAGAAAATGTAGCTTCATCTTCTGAAGCCCCGTCTTAACAGACCTTTCTGGAACTGAATTGTCCGGACAATTTTTCGTTACCCTGCCTGTTAAGACGCTTCACGCGGGGTGTTATCCGGACGTTGTCGCGACAACTTTTCCATAAATTCTACCCTAGGCCTTCTTCGGCAAGAAGAAGAAGAAGATGAGAGGAAGTGTAAGCGAGAGGACGTGTTTGTCACGAGCTCCTGAAAAAGCGGATTTTTGGCAGCTAATTAACTGATTCTATACAAACTTTTTATACTGAACTGACCACAAAAGGACAGTGGTGAGCATCGTATTATTTATTTTATTTTAACAATATATACTTTTTGAGATTCAGGTCAATTTATCATTATATATGGTCAAAATTTTATGAAAATTTTGATTAATTTTTGAACATTTTCGCGCAAAATAAAAACAATTTACGCAGCTTAGAGACTAAGCGGGAGAGAGCGCAGGAGAGATTATACTACATACGCGGTAACTATATGACGCGACGCAGTATACGTATACAGGGGGGTGATTCACTAACTGGGATCGATATCATTCCTAAAATCAATTTTCGGGATTGATTTCATTCCCAGCTTAAAATTAATTCCACCTTACTGATTCACTAAATCGCTTTTAGGATGGAATCAATTTTATCATGAATATATATGAGCGCAAATGAATATTTACGAGCGCACTCATTCCAACCAATCAACGTACTCAAATTTCAGTCACCGCCCCTCAGTCACCCGACCTAAATCTCTACTTAGCGCGTAGCTAGTGCGCGTTACCTAGCTACTGCATTAATTGCGCGCACGCATCGACTGGACATACACAGGGCTAGGGCCTATAGCTAGGGCAATGGGCGTGCAGCGCAGGCAGGCACAGCGTAGCCGCGCCGAGGTTGGGGCGCGGGCATGCAGCGCAGGCATGCAGTGGAGTGACCGTTTGTGATTGTTAGGAGCGATCCGGATCACTCCCAACCTTAAAATCAATTCAGAGGCTGGAATCAATCCCAAATACCTTAGTGAATCAGTCACTAAAAGCGATATCGCTCTTAGGATGGATATTGTTCCTAAAATTGATTTTTTTTTCTTATTTGGGATTAATTTTAGCTGTTAGTGAATCACCCCCGTCTGCTGAACTTTATTTCAATGACGTCATATTACTGTTGAGCTGAGATGAATTATCAATGACGTCACAATGGTAATCGTTAATGTAAGAAGTCTACGCGTGAAGGAGATTAAAGCTGAACTGCAGAAGAGGGGGCTAAATAAAAATGGTGTAAAGGAGACATTAGTAAAAAGGCTGCAAAATGCAATCGAAAAAGAGAGTAAGGACAACGCAATCAAACCATAGTCATCGATGATACTCAAACAGCTCTCGTGAATGAAACAAAACAAGATTCTGTCTCCGATCAGAAAGATCTCTATGATCTTTTAAACCGCGTCTTATCGTCTGTCCACGAGTTAGCGACCCGGCTAACCAAACTGGAATCGAAGTTTGGCGATGAAAAGCTTGTGCAAGAGAGAGAAAATCTTCAAGATATCGCGAAGTCTATTTCTGAATCGAATATTATTGGCAAAGTTCAACCACGAGTGTTATATGCACCTGCCATCCCAACGATGAATCGTTTCGATGCGCTCTCCGATGAAATCGATGCCAAAGACAACGCTAGCAGATCTATGTCGCCTAACGATCAGCTAATGGAGTATCGAGAACGCCATCGCAAACGGTGTTCTAAGGTGTCCGAGCTACCAGATGTGGTCGTCGAGGGTGACTCGCTGATCAAGCATATTGAGGGCAGTCTCCTGAGCAGAAGACGGAAGGTGGTCTGCCATCCTCATCCAGGGGCGAAGGTGAAGGATATCTCATCGCAGAAGGCTTCGAAGGCAGTGAGAGAGAAGGGTGATGTCATTCTACACGTTGGCACTAATAACTTGGCGGAGTGTTGCCGGAGCACTTGTGAGGACATCATAGCACTTGGTGAGGCGATAACGACAAGAGGATGCTCAGTCGGCGTGTCAAGCATCATACACCGCAGGTGGGAATCTGCATATGAGAGGCATCGAGTCGACGAAGTCAATGAGCGGTTGAAAAGTGCTGCCCGTGAACGGAGGTGGGGGTTCATCGACAACAATAACATCGGTGACAGGCACCTTGGCAGAGACGGAGTCCACATCAACAAGGCAGGACAGGCTGTGCTTGCCTCAAATCTACAACACTTTATTGATAAACCTCGAGGGCAACTTCCACCTACTCAGCGAAGGTCGTATGCTGAAGTGGCTGCCACGGTGGGATCTTCACCGTCGGATTTCAGCAACCATCAACAAAGAGGAAGACTGAAGCCTCCCTACCCTTTGCTTCCACTGACGAAAGACCAGCAAGGATGGTACGAACATATACATCTTGTGAATCAAGTGATGACGACGAAGGGTTAAACTCAGCATCTGACCTGGGATCATCTAGATCCTATGCAGGTAATGACGAATTAAAACCGAAGTCATCGAGATTATTTTGCAACGCAGACGTTGGTATTGACAAATGAATAATAATAGTACTGACAGAAATAAGTCAGATACTCACAAACTGCGTGATTTGGAAAATGGGTGTATCCCTAATATGTGACCGCTCACGACGAAACCAGGCGGAAGTCGCAAGTGGTACTTGTCTATAAATAGCGTGTTTTAGTGTAAATGTCATTTTTCCCCCAAATTTCTTTTTTTACGTATTTGGATTCTTTAATGATTCATTTACCACTTCCCAAAATTTGAAGTCAAAATACTAAGTATAAGTACCTGAAAACTGTGTTTGTATTTACCCTTTCCAAAACGCTTCATCAGGATTTTGGTTTTCGAAAATTTACATTGCTCGCTCGATCGATCTTTGCACACCTCTCTTTTGTTGCTAAGGCGGCGTGGCCTCGTACGCCGGATGACGTAATCCTCAACCTGACGGCTTAGCGCGTTGTGATTGGTCATTCGTGGTACACCTACTTGTCATGTAAATAGGTACCTGAATATGCATGACCGGTGGGTGCATTCAACTTGAAATCGTCGAATTATATTCTTTATAAAATCAAATCGTCCTTTTCTGTAATGAATTCGTTTTACCATCCATTTTTTTGTTTTGTTTTACTTGTAAGACAAATAAGAAAGTCAGTCGCGTTATAAAGCTCATAATAATTGTACCCTTTCTCTTTAGTTAATTATCCATTTACTTAATAAAGCAGTAGGTATATATAGTTTGTTTTGTCCATGCATTAGAGCGAGGTCGCAACGAAGCCTAGCGGAAAAACTATTCGGAAAAATACCCATACTGGGCCCGCTTTCAAATATCTGCCAAACTTATTGGCCCCTCTTGCAGTTTTTCTTCTCTAGACGCAGCTGTGGACACGATGCTTTCCTGCCTTTTGCTCCTTTGTTTCCTTTCTCTGCGGCTTTCTAATGATAAAGCGCAGGATTCACTTAAAATGATACTATGTTAATGGCCTTTTGTCTACTCGTCTTCATTTATTCTTCGCAATAATCCTGGCATTTTAAAGAGTTGTGAGCTTTCCTACAAGGTGTAGGTCAAAAAGCAACACAGGCCCCAATGTTTATTGATTTTTTTTTCTAAATCACGCACCTGTACACATTGAAGTTGATGGATTATTCCCTGCCTTTTGTTCTCTTGTTTCTTTTCGTTTTGCTTCCTAATGGTGCAGTATAAAGAGCAGGATGCACCTTAAACGGCGCTATAATAATGATCCTTTGTTTGATGATCTTTCTTTGTCACTCTAGATAACATGTTCATTTTTAAAATCTCTACAAGTTGCTATTTTCTTAAGAGATGTGCTTAAAGAGTAACGGGCCTGATACAATTTGGGGCATAAAAATTTGCCATATAAGGGGGTTCATAATTCAGAAAGTGAAATAGAGCTCAGTTCATAATTCCGAACATTTCTTGTATTATTCCAAAGGTTCATTATTCCGGAGGTTCGTTATTCCAAAGCTTCGTTTATCCTGAGCTCTGGGGTTCTAATTCTAAAAAATGAAGTATATAGGGTTCGTTATTCCAACGGCTCGTGATACCGAAAATTAAATAAGAAAATGAAAAGGTTCTACTGCATATTAGAATTATGAACCTTCGGGGTTATGAACTCCATTTAATTTTCGGAAATAATAAACCTATTCCAATTTCGTAATAATGAACAGGGGCGGCGCCAGGGTATTTAAATAGGGGGGGGGGCAAAGTGACGCGTATAGCAACGTCGCACGTCGAGGGTCTTGAAATAACAAAATAGGACTATAACAGTTATGTCATAATTGCATGGCCTAGCCTTCTCTTCTCCATTTCCCCTTCTCTTTCTCCTTTTTTCCCCCTTCTTCCTCTTTTTTTTTTTTTTGCTCGCTTGAAAAATGATAGGGGGCGGCCGCCCCCTGCCCCCCCCCCCCCTGTAGCGCCGCCCCTGATAAGGAACCTTCGGAATATCGAACCTTTCGGAATTATGGAACCTCGGAAAATGAACCTTCGGAATTATGCACCTTAAACAACCCACCAAAATTACTGTTTTTTGTTTCCTGAATCAAGCATCAGTATAAACTTTAAACTTGACATCGTGTTTCCATTCTTTTTGTCCTCTTTTTGAAGCTAAGTTGTTTTGTTTTGTTTTTTTTTTTTGGTTTTTTTTCGCTTCATGTTCTACTTCGTGGAATAATAAAAGTGGAATGAATTTCAACAGTGCTATAATAAATTGGTCTTCGTTTTATGATCATCCTTACTTTCTTCACGCTAAATAGCCAGTTTTCATTATTCTCACCGGTTAACATAAAATCGCTCTTGACACAGTCACTGTTTTCGTGGATTTTGTTCTCTTTTTGAAAGCCAACTGTTTTCTTCTCTTCACATCTCGTAACTCTTTTCAGGCTAAACAGAGAGTGGAACACAAGTTGGAACAGTGCTATGATATAAACAGATCTTTTGTTTGACGCAATATCTGCACTCTATTATAGTCAATTTCTGCTTAAAATAATCTGCCGCTTTCTTAAAAGAGTTCCCTAGTTACCTAGTACATGTCCAGACGATTCTTTTATTTTGATCTCTTTTTCAAATTACTACGCTTTCTATAACATGGAATGGTGGAATTAGTAGCCCTATAAACAGCACGATAATCAATTAGATCTTTTTTCTTTTATTTCATTTTTTGCTTTACACGTATTTTCATCAGGTACAGAAGATTATCTCCTCTTTATAAAATCATTTTGCTCTAATATAGAAGAGAAAAACAAAGCTTGTTTTCTTTTCATGACATGAGTGTATAATTGCAAATGACAAAGTCCAACAAAATGTTCAGAGATTGGACTTTCGGATTCTTCGGTTCAAATTTCCAAACCATTGACATTTTTAGGATAGCCGAGTGACTTCTATCTCACAAAAATCATGCCTATATATCTATTTCTTAAACAAAGAGTAACTCTCTTTCTCCCTCTCTCTCTCTCTCTCTCTCTCTCTCTCTCTCTCTCTCTCGGGGGGGGGGGGGGGGGGGGGTATTAATCATGTGCTTTATATGCCGAACAATATAGTTTCTAACTCCTGAGATTTTCTTTAAAATGAAAAGGGTATTTTAAAAGCTTAGTGCGTGTTTTAAATATTTGATTTAATTTTCTTTAATCCGAAAAGTACATTATTTCTCAAAGTGACTTATGTCTTTTAATATAAAGAGGCATTTTCTTATTTTTCAGAGTGCGCCTTTTTTTTTAGCATCATGAAGGTTGCTCAAACAAAATAACGGGGAATTATGTTACTTTTTAAGTGCAATAAAGCCCCCCCCCCCCCACACACACACACACGATCTCTCTCTCTCTCTCTCTCTCTCTCTCTCTCTTCCCCCATTTTTTAGGGTGTGTATTGGTCGATTGTTTCACTTGCGAAACAATGCAACATGCAGTTTTGAATGGGTAAGGTGGAATTATGGTTGAATAGAACATACCCTGACCACGCTGACGGGCCCAGTTTGAAAACAATGCCCCCGATGCCTCTCAGCGTTATTGATTCTTGGTTTAAAATGAACAAAAGCAGCTCTTTTCACCCCCACCCTCCTGCTTAAATGCTTGTCTTGTATTGTTCTTCTCCAAGGGCAGGACAATTGATACGGATTCTTATAATGCTGGTTAAGTTTATGAAAAGAGTTTAAAGGATCTGAATTCTTTACATGGGCAATATGTATGCATTGGCTGTGATAACTCCTTGTCCTTGCCACCTGCTCGCGCTTTATCGTACAATGATTTATTGCGAAACCAGAATCAGCGTTTTGAAACAGTTATGAAACACAGTCTGAAAACGATGTATCATGATCCCTGAATTCTCTTTTCTCTATGCAAATTATAGTTCTGCTTCCTTTTTGTGACTTAGTTTTGTAATTGTGTTTCTGTGAAGAAAAAAAAGCTCCAGGTACATCTGCGTTTTAAACTAAATGGGTATAAACATGCTGATTTGTGGGACGCGACTAGCCTTTCTTTATTTTTGTTGAATCTTCAAAATTTCCAGGGGAAGCATCATATCATCAAAGTCGCACCTTCCTCTCTGCTCCCAAACTTGGATTTTGCTCACTTTAGTTTCTTTTGTGTTCATTATGACTTATATAACGTAAAACCTTTAAATAATGAACATTACACATTAAAAAAACACAAAACAAAACAAAATAATACAGGTAACCTTGCCCAACGAGAGATAGCAATCGCTTTTGTTATTATTCTATGGCAAAGTATTAATGGTTTCTCGTTCGCGATAATGTCGGAATGTCGGCCTACATCAGCCTGTTTTTAATTTTTTTTTCAACGTTCATAAAATTATTTCATATGATATTAAACAATTCATCGCCATCAGCATGATGAAGTTTCTTTTCAAAATCCAATTATTTTTAATTCAGTGGGACTATCGGTCACTTTCGCTTCGCGGCTAGTTTTAAGAAGCCATGATGGTATAATGGAGAATGTGACAGAATTTTATGGGAAACGGAATGAGCGTCTGACCTTTTTTTTGTTAACGTAATATTTTGATTAAAGTCGAAAACTCCTGAGATTTCCTTCAAAATTGTTTTCCTTTCGTCTTCTTTTAGCTTGATAAATACGTGTCTAAGATATCGAACATTTAAAGTTTAAAGAGGTGCATTTTTCTATTATTTTTTTTTCCCAGAGGGTGCATTTTATTTTAACATTGTGAAGGATGCGAAAACACAAAGACGGGGGGGGGGGGGGGGGGGTCTTGAAGTCTACGTAATACTTGTTAAGTGTAGTTTTAACATGTTAACAATATAAATTTAGTAATTTCGATTTCCAGTCATAGGTGAAATAGAATAATGCTCCGTAAATGCAACTACATGCACATGTAATAGTATTGCTCCGTTCGCCCCTCCCCCCCCCCCTCTCTCTCTCTCTCTCTCTATTTATCTCTCCCTTTCTGGGGTGGGGGTTCCCTTTCTGGGGTGGGGGTATTAACTGTTTGCCTCACTTGCCAAATAATACGTAATCCTCATTTGTAATTATGCGGTTGTTGAATGAGTGAAGGTGAGAAGATCCTGCCCTGGCGAGCCCGCTATGAGGATATTATCCCCAAGCTTCTCGGTGCTATTTTGCTATTGATTCTTGCATTGAAAATGAACAAGAAGGAGCACTTTCTTCACCCCCACCCTCCCGCTGAAATGCGTGTCTCGTTTTGTTAATTTCTCTAGAGTCAAGACAAGATTTATTCCGATTTTATTCATGCTGGTTAAGTATACAAATAGAGTGTAAAATGGTTTCTTAGCATGGACAACGATTGCAATTTCGGTGTCACAAATCCACCTTCAGGTCCGCGGCTAAAAGTCAACAAAAAACCCGCGCAAGCCCTGGGTAGCCATTGACCAATGGAGCGAGCCTGTCACGTGACAGTGTACCATTTGAGTAATTTCTTTTTGTTTGCACACGGCACGCTACTCTGCCTCATGCTTGAGAGGGCAAGTTCAAGGGGGACGTTGCTAAGGAAGTTTCGAAGCGGGTCACGCTGAATTTCGCACCCTCAGCTTTTGCTTCGCACCCAAACTTTGAAAGCGATTTTCTCCGTTATTTAGATTTCTATTCTGATACTTTCCGTGTTTTTAATCGCTTTTTACGATGACTTCTACTTGAGCAAAATAGAGTTGTTATACATCATTTTAAAGCTTATGAACCAGAGATTCCAGAGGATGTAAAATTAGACTTTTTGATTTTTGCGACTTCCGCCTGAAACCGTCGTGCAGGGTCACATATAAGCAAGAGAGGGATCAAATTTGCTCACTTGAACATTCATAGCTTGGTATATAAAATTGATGAGCTAAAAATATTACTTCATAATGAACCTTTTGATGTAATATGTTTGAACGAGACATTGTGTGATTCATCAATACCAGACTCTGAATTAAACATAGATGGCTTTGTTTTACTTCGTCAGGACCGAAATAGACGTGGTGGAGGTATTGCTGTTTACATATCCAATAAATTTGATTTCAAGTTAAGAAATGATTTGAATAGCTATGATCTGGAATGCTTGTGGCTAGAGCTCTATTATCCTCACAAACCTCCTATGTTAGTAGGATCAATCTATAGACCACCAAATTCGACATCAGATTATTTTGAGAAGCTTGATTTATGCCTAGCAAGGGCGATGGTAGATAATATTAGTTGTACGATATTAGGTGACTTTAACTGTAACGTCTTAGATGAAAGAAGAGATGCCAATGCAGACAAATTAACATTCTTGCTAGAATTGTATGGTTTCAAGCAATTGGTTGAGCTACCTACTCGTATCACGCAGAGTACATGTTCAATTATTGATTTAGTTTTTGTCTCTGATCCCGAGTTCTACTCAGAGACGGGCGTGTTTAAAACTAGTATCAGTGATCATTATCTAGTGTACACTGTGAGAGATTTCAATAATGATATCCGAACATTAACTGAGGGCGAGTCTACTAAGTTTCGCTCCTTTAAAAACCTCATTGTCGATGATTTTTTTATCTGACTTACAAAAGGTACCATGGCGAACATGTTTCAATACAGACGATATTGACATCGCAAGGGAAACATGGCTTGTTTTCTTTATGAATATTGTTAATAAACATATGCCGCTTTGCGAGAAAAGAATTCGCAAAAATGCATGCCCTGGGATTAATGAGGAAATTGTTGAAGCGATGCACAAAAGAGATCATGCCCATGATATTGCATTGAACAGGGCTGATAACTCATCATGGAAAAAGTACAAAGAACTAAAGAACAAGGTGAATCATCTTTTGAGGAAGGAAAAAAGAAAATATCACGATGCCCAAATAAATGATAGTAAAGGAAATAGCAGAAAGATGTGGAAGAGTATCAAACATGTTATCCCTAAATCTAATCAGGTCTTACCATGTAGCATAGAAGTGAATGGGACCAGGATTCTAGATAATAAGTGCATTGCGAAGAGCTTTAATGATAGTTCATTACATACGCTAGTAATATTACAAATGGTATCCCAAAGCATTCTGAAGTAATCTTAGACCACAATGAATTCACTAATACTGAATGTGAATTCGATTTACAGCCAGTGACGAGTGCCTTTGTTTTAAAAGAAATTGAAAATATGAGTAATGATAAGGCAACAGAAGATGATGGAGTAAATTGTCGCCTTTTAAAAATGGCGAGATATATTATTTTGGACTCTTTGACATGTCTTATCAATATATCTATTACCACAGGACATGTACCAAGAGGCTGGAAAAAAGCAAGGGTAATTCCAATATACAAGACTGGTGATATGTCCACTCCAAGTAATTACAGGCCAATATCGGTATTATCCATTGTGAGTAAAATCTTAGAAAAAGCAGTTCACAAACAATTTTCTGATTTTCTTGACGAAAATGATATATTATGTCCTAACCAGTCTGGATTTCGTCCTTTGCACTCTACTACAACAGCTCAGTGGTCTTCCAACATTGATAACAATAAGCTAACAGGTGTTACTTTTATTGATCTGTGCAAAGCATTTGATACCGTCGATCATGATATTCTAATATGTAAATTAAAGGCTATTGGATGTTCTAATCACAGTGTTCAGTGGTTTAAATCGTATTTGTCCAACCGAGAACAGTCGGTTTGTTTTAAAATGGCAACATCTAGTTCCTTAAAAGTTATCATGGGAGTCCCGCAAGGTTCAGTTTTAGGGCCACTTCTGTTTTCTTTATATATAAATAGTTTGGCATTTGATTAAGCACAATAGAATTTCAGAAAACGTCATGTATTCATGATTAAGAAAGTACAAAAACTTATTGTAACATTAAAAAAAATGATGTATCAAAAGTTTCTCAATTGATTAGAACCCAAATGAGAGTCATAAAAAGTGTCCATCGTGTTTGAAAATGGCTGTTTCCATGGAAACAGTAAGAAAAAAACTGATATTTGAACAAAAAAATCCCTTGATGCTACCGCAAAAAGAAGTAAATATTAATATTGTACATGATTATCTTCTCTTTTACAGGACACTCAGTTATCATAATTTGTAAAGGGGTGATGGATGTGACCACTACATGTTAGGCCGTTACCATGGTAACAAATATATTCATTGTATTTCTAATAAAATACAGAACTACAGTTGTTTTCATTTCGCCTGTTTGATTATATTCAAAACTTTAGTTTGGAATAGAGCTAAATTTGATAAAAAAATATATCTTGCCATGGAAACAGAATGTTAATGAAGATGACATCTTTCAACTAAAAAAAGAAATGTAACTAACCAACCAATAGAAAATATATAGCAACCAGATTAACAACCCCCTCGGCTATTAGAATCTGCTCGTCGGCTGTGAATGTGACCACTATATATAGCTGTTACTAAAAAGTAAAGGCTTATACAAAAAGTGGTGTTGTCTTTCTACCACAATTTCTATTTACTTGATTCAAATCTTGATACAGAACATTTTTGTCCCCAACAAAATTGGTGATACCAAAAATTTTGCATTGAACATGATGACAAGACCTGTTACTTGATTCATTCAAAATTTTATTTATTTATTTATTTATTTATTTATTTATTTATTTATTTGAACATATTCATACAAGGATAAAATAAAATACATACAATATAAAACAGTTTTGCATTATGGTCCTGATGTAAAAGGAATAAACAATAAGGTACAGCATTAAATGGTAACAAGTTTTATAAGAAAATACATAATATAGGCACATAATTAAAAAAAAAAAAAACTTAACAAGTAAAAGCAACAATAATAGATTTCAAAAATAACCAACTGAGTATATTATGTTATGCAAAGCCTAAATGTGGAATGTGGATAACATCCATGTACTAATGAGACTACGAGATAAAAAACAAACAAACAAACAAAACATGACCAGTATTAAAAAAATATCCCATACATAGTTCTTTGTTCTTTGTGGATTGTCGTCTAAAAGAAAAGCCTTAAAAAGTCAAATTACTTTTGAAATTTATTTTTGGAAGTCACACAAAGATCACAATGGTATTCATTAAGGTTAGCTGGCAACTAAACCTGGGCCGCGGAACCGGGGGGGGGGGGGGCTGCAGCCCCCCCCCCCCCACTCTTTTTAGTAGACACGTTTATAAAATCTCGGAAAATAGGTTCGAAAGTTTTCATTGATGAGTGAAATATCAGATCAGCCCCCCCCCCCCACACACACACACACTTTAAAAAACTCTCCGCGGCCCCTGCTATATGTAATCACAAATTTAGTTTTGATGTAGAGTGTAGTGTACTTAAAATTCCTATATTATACAAATACCATGAAGTATAATTCAAATTCTATTAATAATAATGAAGTACAAGTCGAGGAGGGTTAGCATATTCCCAGGTGCTAGGCAGTGAGAACACACAAAAGAAATTCAAAGCAATTTGAAATTCAAATGAGCTATGTGCCCTTATAAATAGGGCCCGTGTGCTGTAGTAGTCATCTTTTCAAAGGGTGAAGAACAGGTGCTGAAATAAACAATGAATCCCCTTTCTTCTTAGGAAATTGTCATCAATTTCCATAAATGATTAAGTTCTTGGTTGTGAAGCGTACCTTCATGGACACTATGCACAGACTGAAATTCTTCCAAGGATATTTCCATGAACATTCAGTTACACTGGTAAACATCATCTACTGCGCATGTTACTTTAATGGGTTAAAGAATACAGGTGTTAAAGATCAGGCAATATTGCTTCACTTCAGTATTACTTTTCACTCTATAATGTTTTAGTATTTGAAAGAGAAATGGAAAGCATATTCCATTTACCAAGCATGGCTTTCTTTAAGCCTGAATTATACTAATTAAGATGTGCAACCTTGACATAACAAGCCACGAGACGGGTTTCGTGATTACAAGTCATTTTTACACGAACAGTAGTATAGGGAGGGGATTTTCAGAGAAGATTCTTGAAGGGAGGGAACCATCCTCGACTTGTACTTCATTATTATTAATAGAATTCTAATTATACTTCATGGTATTTGTATAATTTAGGAATTCTATTACATAACATTCGTACAAGTCTTCAAAGGGTTAGCATATCGTTCAAAGCCAAATCACGGAAACTGTCGCGTAAAAGTTTTATGAAAGACCAAGAAATGTAACTTTCAATCATAATTATGACTGTTTTAACAAACACATATACTCAAAGCCATAAAGCTTCCCCAACAAGCAAGGAGATACAGATTTTCTCACTGAAATGCAATAACATACCTTTATGAACAATATATTGTACCATAAAGGAAACATAATGGAGCTTAATATAAAAGCATACATAAAATAAATTATTTGCTACAAGGCCCACATGGATTTCTCAGATATCATATCGATCACGAAAGTGCCACTTAATTTTTGTGGCACAATAATGTTGAAGCTATGAGCATGCTAAATAACTGAGGAGCTTTCCGTCTAGCATGAATTCATGAAGATGGACTTCTTTGAATGGTGGAAAACAAAAATTGTCATTCTTTAGATTGTTATCGCCATGGGCCTCATGAGACATAAATTTGCGTGGTCGATATTCTTCATGATTAATACTGAGTAAGGTTCACTGTTGGCTAGGTAGAAAAATACCTCACACCTCGTTCTCAATAGGAAGGGCTTGGAGCATTTGATAGAGATGAGGGTAACATTAAAATCGACCACTGATATTACAAACATTGAGTGTAAAAACAGAAGTCGAAACGTGATACAATACACCTGAAGTTTAAGTTGTTATTTTCATAATAAATATCTCATAACCTAGAAATACTGCTTGACTGATTGAATGAATTGGCTTATAATGTAAACTATTACTGAGTCATGTGACACAAATATTACATGCACACCAAATGCACGTTTTGACTAAAATGAGCTTAATCTGATGTTCAAAACAGACAACTGGCGTGGCAAGTTCATGTGATACCGGTCACGTATCTACACTGATACCTTATCTTATGTGATGGTTAATATCCCTTTCATTTATCTAATTTCAAAAAAGAGTTTTTTCCCAACAGATAAATGAGAGTGGTCGGCTATATACAGTCATGATTAAAGGACTGACTTTACCCAAATTCTGATTGAAATGTTTGAGAATTTTCTTATACGGAAGGACTAAGGTGTGTGTGTATATACACCCAGCATGGTTATTACGTGCTGTCTCGTCACGAGATAACAATTAAGGAATGATAACAATGAAGACTTCTTTTTTTTTTTAAACAACACCAGCTATCGTTCATTGATAGTGCCAATAAAAAAGCTTTGACATGTGCTTATGGATCTGTCCAGTCTGTATTTATATTGAACTGCACATTGTACCAAGATTGAGAAGCTGCTTTAGGCTTGACTCGAAACAAACTGTAAAAGGATTGTGAGATTACATTGTGATCCTGAAAACTAATTTAGGAATGTCAATTACAAATAAAATGATAGGTCATTAATTAAACACTTCGTATAGCCAATGCTGTGCTTGCCACAACGCAAGCCTTATTAAGTGAGACTAACTGTCTTCAGACTGTACTGCGCAGGACTCTAACTAGTATGAGGACAAAACTGAAGGAAAACATACACTTTCAATTAACTTCATTCAAAACATGAAAATTAATTTTAATGCGGGAAAACGCCATTTCAAACACTTTGTGTAATAGCAGACTAGTAGATGATTCATTCATGAATGGCAGGTTATATCATGCTTAAATCACAAGCACATTTCCCGACATATGATGTAGTGTCTGGAATCACACTTATCTTGATTGGACAGATAGCCCAATACCGCACTAAAAGCAGTGTGACTGTAGAGAAAACAAAGTTCCAAAGATGAAAAAGGGAAATTCCATCATCAGTGGAAAATAATGTGGGCATCTGCTCAACTTCATGACTTGTCAGAATTCTTATGAATAATATGAATTATCAACAAGCACTGAATTCCAATCCTTTGATATTCAAATTAACACAAACACATCTCAAGAAATGAATTGTAAAAGAATTCCTGCAAAGTGCATCCATTATTTTGTTCTTTGCATTACATGCAGGTTAATTGAATGTTTCTCAACAGCGGCTTGAATAAAAACAGTGATTAATAAGCATTGCTAGCCGACATTTCATTGATATAAATCACTGGTATGTTTAACACTGAAGTGCTTTACTTTCGGTTAATTCGAAAAGATAATGAGATATCTTGCAAAAATGTTGAACGATGTGATGCTAAGTCCGAGGGACTTGCAAGCGCACCCATTTAAAGACGAAATTATTTAGGATTGTCACATATCTTGCAATAAAGAAAGCTTATCTGATTCACGTTCTTGAATGCCCTAAAAAGGCGTGCATTCTAACGGAAATTAACAAGATATACAAAAGTTCGAGATGTGATATACTTCTAATCAAATGAACATCACAAAATCATATCCTAGATTCTTTAATCACCTTTATTACGAATAGAGGTATAATTGATACATGTAGTTCCATAACTAAAGCTCTCGGCTGCATTAAGGCAAATTGCCAAAGGGCAAATAAATTGAAGACAAGATTTCTTTGAAACTGGCGGTAATTCTTTGAAGCATCTTGCTTCTCTGACATATTTCAGGTCCTGCTTCTGCTGGGTACTGCAGTCAAACTCAACTTATGGACATTGTTGTTGTATATAGGGGCAATCATGGCTAGCGGAAGATTTATCATGTTCCTCCTGAGCTTTTGACTCTGTACATATATGTAGGAAAGCAGCAAGATTTTCCTACTCAGAGATCCTGATCTCCTGAAATATTTATGATTTATAAACATAGAAAGGTGGAGAAGAATAAATGCAAGAAACAATTTCTAAGTTCAGTAACTGACTCATTATTATTATAATTATAATAATGGAGGGGGAACTGACTTCCCTATATCGATCGCCTTTCCCTTTTTCCAGGAGAAAAATAATGAAGAAAAAACTGCTCAAAGAGCTAGGTTGATAAGAATGTACAAAATGACATTCATGGTGTCTAATCAGACATCAGAAGACGAAATAATTCCTCTCAACAGGTTCGATTGTTACTTTGATGTTATTGTTGTGCTAAAATAAGAGTGAAAATGGGAGGCGAATGAAAATTCAGCTGCCGGAGGATGGTAATGTATAGGCTCATCCCACTAAAGCGGGTGATGCTATAATAGCTGCCATAAAAACAGTAATATTGGCAACAAGTATCGTGGCCATTTCGGCGTACTTGACAACGTGATTTCCGAACATAAAAAGGCTTGAATCTAAGCTATACAGGACCATAACCAACTGAATTCAGACGACACTGAAGTGTACGTAAAAATACCGTAAAAACACTCGTACGTGTAAAAAGGATAATTGCATTAATTTTCTATAGTTATGCCAAAGGGTTTGACTCAGAATTACATTCTTGAGACTCCTATGTTTTGCAACAATTGCATCCTCCTTGAACAAAGATAGAAAGAGTAATTTTCTCCTGTTGCCAAAAAGACTCAGACTCTCATAGTATATAACTATGAGGTATGGGGGAGCTGCCTTTCTTGGTAAAAGCTCCTCCCAGATCGCAGGGAATCTGGAAAAAGCACCGCTACTACGTTTGCCAGTGTAACTTTGTTGATGCTCTCAATCCTCCTGAACTTAGAAGTGGAGGGAAAGTTATACATAAGTCTAAGTCAACAACAGCCTAGCTTCTATACTGTGCTCTCACATGAGTCACATAATTTTCTTCCAAAAGGAAAAAACACTAACTAAAGATTATGTCCACTCAGGGATCATAAATGTATAGATGTTCGAGCTTGAGATTATTGCAGCAACCAGGCCATATCCTAAGCATCAGTAAAATTTTCAGGAAGAAATTCACCTTCCTCCTGGTTAAATATACAACTCAGCAAAGCTGAAGGCGCCGCATGCTTCGCATGTCGGCTATATAAACGCCATATGTAGAAAACAAGTCCATAAAACTACCACTCAGGGAAATATGCCGCATACTTCGTATGTCGGCTATACACAATTTGTGGAAAAACACGTCCACAAAATGGAAAACTTGCTTGACGACTACTCAGAGAAGCAGACCGCATACTTCGTATGTCGGCTATACACAATTTGTGGAAAACACGTCCAGAAAATGGAAAACTTGCTCGAAGACTTCTCAGGGAAGCAGGCCGCATACTACGTATGTCGGCTATACACAATTTGTGGAACACGTCCTACAAATTGGAATACTGAACCAAAGCTGGTTCAGCAAGGCTGCTACACCAGACTTCAAGAACCTCAGCTCTCCGGGCTGCTGGTGGTTGCTGCAACTGTAAGCCAGTATAGGTAGACGGGTACTCTGCTGTCCTGAAGTTAATGCTGGACTACTGCTCACTGCCGTGACACACAGGAAAAGATGACTACTACAGCACACGGGCCCTATTTATAAGGGCACATACCTTATTTGAATTTCAAATTGCTTTGAATTTCTTTTGTGTGTTCTCACTGCCTAGCACCTGGGAATATGCTAACCCTCTGAAGACTTGTACGAATGTTATGTAATAGAATCACGAGTTGGCAACTAATCAATATTGGTCACAGACCAGGGCGGCAAAGCGTCTCGTGTTGGGGAGGGGGGGGGGGGGGGGAATAAGGTAGGCACCAGCAGAAAAAAGAACTTCTGTGGGAAAGGGAGCACGCACAATGCAGGGGGCATTAATAGAAAAGGCACTTTCTAGGGAAAAGGGGAACGCATAAATGGAAACGTTAAAGTGAATAGGTTTTAGTCCTTATATACCCCTACATTCTTAATCAATTTTCAGGAATCCTATTTGTTTCTCACTTTACATGACAGTGTGCAGTTGAGTGTGAGGGTCTGTGATGGTCTGTATATTCATTTTCCGAGCGAGCAATATATAGCTGGCTGTGACATCCAGTGGTGGATCCAGGGGGCCCTTTTGGCGGAACTTTTTTGAATTATCCTTGATAGACATCTAGGACTTCGACCCGTATTTTGGTGGCAGAGGCCTTTTCTATTTCTTCTTCTTTTTTTTTTCTTTTTTTTTTTTTTTACTAATCACTCTTTCACATCGAGACTTCGACCCCCCTTTTGAAAAAACCTGGATCCGCCGGTGACATCGGATTCTTATGAAAAGGAAAAAGTAATCCTGTAAAAGTAATAATTTACTGACGAGCCTGAGTTACCGATAAACCTTTTTTGTGAACGACGACATCATTATTTTTTTTTTTTTGGGGGGGGGGGACAGGTGCAGAAGCTAGTAATAGAATTTTTTTTTTCTCAACCAGTGTCAACCGTGAGTCTATCTTCATTTAACAAATCTAATTTTTTTTCTTGCCGATTTCTAATTAAAGCAACGTTTGTTCCATTTCGGCTAGCGAGCGTTATGTGCGAGCGAAAAATTTTATGCTTATCATTTTATATTGAACATGTTGAATAGCATCTTCCCGCCTAACACCACTTATTAATCAAATGAGTATTTATTCCATATTCGCGAGTGAGCGCCCTTTCAGTGTTATATTTTAATAACAATTGGCAGCAAAAAAGGAGTGTTGTGGCTGCCGGGCAGGGCGTATATAAAGGAATTTTAATTTCATTTTTTTGCAAGCGAGCGTAACGAGGGATAAAAATAATCAACACTTCTCTTTTGATAATAATTGGTATGAAAAAATGGACTTTCTTGCTTCGGGGCGGGGCGGGCACAGCTGTTCAATTTATTAATTTCTTATTCGCGAGCGAGGGAAAAAAGAATAACACTTCTCTTTTGATAATATAGGTTTTCCCGGCCAATTTCGTCAAAATAGCGGGCATATGCGTTATATGTCAAGTTCGAGTGATTTTTGTAAGCCTGCTGTTCTTACGGTTCAATTTTAAACTCCAGAACTTTCATCTTCTTCAAATTGCATTCAGTTTTAAACGACAACGTTTTCAAATTGGTCAAAATGTTAATCAGTGTGGCAATACACGTCCGTCATTCAAATTCGTGCCAGTTTGCTTTACCTTAGATTTTGGCCGCATTTAGGTTTTCTATTTCGTTTTCAGGCGTGCTTCTTAGCACATAGAGCATTCAAATAAGAACGACCAGGACAACATACAGTATACGCATTATGAAGGCGGGGGGGGGGGGGGGGGGTGGCAATAAACTTCCCTTATTCTCACAATGGGAGTTATATTCATTTGTGAACACATGGGGGTTATCATTCCATCTCTCCCAAACCATCACCCACCCCCCCCCCCCCCCCCACGCCCACCCAAGACAGGCTTTTTCAGGTTATGTCTTAATCCATACTGAAACATTCATATATACGTGCTAAGAGTACTGTGTGTTGCTCTCACAACGAGATCACAAAGTGAAAGTGACAATAATAGGCCTTTTCTTATAAAGCTACTAGCTCCTTTTGTACACAAATTATTCAAATGACCATAAACAATACAATTACAAAAATATAATTTGGATGAAGATGATTGCGCACATTCGGTAGATGCTCGCCTGTAGACGGAATTGTATGTTTAAACGCATGCAGTTTATATTTTCAGACGAAATTGAATGCTCTTCACCTGATTTTCTAAGTTGAGTGGTGTTATTTCAATTGACAAAAGTTGGCGATCGCACGATGAAAAAATCCAATTGAATCAAATTATTTGTAAATTGAATGATGATCCTGATCGTTATTCAAATTCGTTCTAAATTGAGTGCTGTTATCGACCATTTGGGTGCCATTTTGACGAAATTGGACGGGAAAACCTATAATAAGAATATACCATAGTTATATAGCGCATATTACACTATGTTCCTATGCGCTGTAAGGAAGAGGAAAAAGGATGAGGGGGTAGAGAAGCTTGAGAAGAGTGAGGTATATGCTCAACATACACGTACTTCATCTAGTTACCAGTTAACACTGGAAGTTATTTCTAAAAAGTAATGTTTTAAGACGTGCCTTAAAGTTGTCAACGGTACCACAATTTTTGATATTTTCTGGCAATTTGTTCCAAAGTTCTGCTGATGCAACCTGAAAAGAGCGTGGCCCATAAAATTTTTGTATTTATTTGTGGAATTGTGAGAAAGGACTTTTGGGAAGATCTGAGGTTTCTGTTTTGTATGTATATATTGGATAAATAATTCAGTAAAATATGTAGGAGCCACTCCTTTGAGGCACTTAAAGGTTAAGACAAGGATCTTAAACTCGATTCTAGCACGAACAGGTAACCAGTGTAGTTTCTTCAAAATAAGAGAGATGGGTTCACTCGAACGGGACCTCGTAACAAGTCGTGCAGCAGAATTTTGGATTCTTTGGATTCGGTTCAGTTGAGTTTCAGGTAGATTGTAGAGAAGAGCATTACAATTTTGATAATAATTTGTAGCATAAACGGGGTCTTCTTGCTGCGGGGCGGGGCGGACACAAACAAATTGAAGGAGATATGTATTTCATTTTGGCGAGCAAGGGTAAAATTAGGCTTTTAATTCATATTGAAAAGCATCTGCATATATATATATATATATATATATATATATATATACCAGCCTTTTATTAATCACTGATATAAATTATCACACAAGCATTATTTCATACTGGCGAGCGAGGTAACGAGCGAGCGAAATTTTAGGTTAAATGGTTCTACTGGCGAGCAAGCGAAGCTAGCGAGCTCAAAACTTAGAAAACTTAGACGTTGAGGAACCAACATAGAAATAGAAAAAATAAAATTCCTCCCGAAACCTCCCCCTATATGCTTCTGCATGACCCGGTCTCGGCACTTCCCTAAAAGCTAGGGAGAACCTACTCCGTCAAACTTGTAATTCTTAATTATATGGTTTGTCAGTTTTCTGTTCATTTATCAAAACATTATACATTTAAATTCATTCCTTCACTATTTGTAAGGTTACTTTATTTCAAGATGATGTACCGACAAAACCAAACATTGTTCTTGTGGTCACAATGCCTTATCTCCCTCTTTCTCCCTTTTTTCACCCGACGACGGCACGAATTTACCGACGGTATCCTGACCAGTGTGTCGAGTGCGCCGCATTACCACTAACGCACTCTCACCTGTGCATTATTTGTATAATAGTGCATTATTGAGAAGGAGCAATATTGCACAGGGGCACTTCATGGCTCTGCCCCCTGCCTCATTAAGGGATGTGCACCTTATTGGAACAAATCCAGATTCCTCCTGCCTAAGGATGATTCCTTACTAGTTTGGTTAAAATCCAGCCATGCATTTTTAAAGCAGTTGAAATAAAAGTGAAAAGTTTAACACGACGGACGACAAAGATGGTGAGCGATCGCATTATAGCCCAAATTGAGCATTTCGGCTCAGGTGAGCTAAAAGGCCAACAATCAGAGGTGAAAGGGGCACTTCTTGCATATCATAAGTGACACACTTATGGTTCATTATAAATTTACTGCGGGTACTAGTACCTCCTTGATCAGACTTCATCGATGTTGCATGTGCATGGTCTGTTAGGCACTATACTGGATTATGTGCACGACAGATACTAAATTATCCCGAGTGCAGTTTTGTTTATATAGACCTGCACGAGGGACAATTTTGTATGTGGATTTCATATAGTCCGGTAATGGTGCATAAATAGAACATGTACTGTAAATAGACCCCTGGATATACCGGTATAGCTGTTATCGTGTATTAGGGCCGGGCCCTAGGTCTAGTACGGGATTCCCCATGCAAGAATCAAAGTTAATAGTGAACGATCGTGCACTATAAAAGTTTTGCACGTCACGTGATGGAAATCTAATCAATCACAGCGCGTATTATACATACACTATAGCAAAACAAAGTAACAAAATATTTGGACACTACCAGGGGCAGATTGGGACTGGTAATCGGTTATAGGGAAATGGTATCTGACTGGCCCATCCATTCTGTAACATACATGTAGGCAAGTTTTTTTTTACATATTCAATATGCTTATGAAACATTATCAATACCTTTGCGAGACCGACTTCCGATTGGTCGACCAAAGGATGAAAGCCATGGAGACAAAATTTTGATGGGGTGGGCGCTAATGTCTTTATAGCTCCAAATCAACTTTACAGTATTTAAAGTTTGTGAGTGAGCAAAAATGTTGACATTGTTTAGTCGAAACACTTCTTTCTAATATTTAGAAAGATTTGAATTGAAAGCTCAGATTATATCTATTAAGAATCTTACATTTGCTTGTATGTTGTTCAATTGTGTGGTAATTTTCAAATTCAAATAGTTTGTGATGTGTAACTCATTATTAACCATGACAATGCCCATGAGGAACACATCCATAACAAACTTTAAAGGCCAAGTTCACCCCATAAATTGAGTTGAATCAAAGGAGTGAAATTAACCCCCCCCCCCAAAAAAAAAAGGCCCCCCCCCCCCCCGCAAAAAAAAAAAAAAAATCATTAAAATCGGATTAAAAATGAGAATTTATGGCATTTCAATGTTTGCATTGTTTCATGAAACAGTGACATGCATAATATGGGCTGTATGCAAATTATTGAGTGGATGATGTCATAAGCTCACTTTTCCTTTTCTATTTCATAATATCAAATTTCAAATATTTCAATTTTCTGCTCAAGAATGTAAGTTTTGACTCATCATGGAATGTGTAAGATCATCATTATTATAAGTGATACAATGAAGAGAATCTTTATACACATCTAAGAAAAAAAAATGAAATATTTGAAATTTCAAATAATAGAATACAAAAGGAAAGTGCACTTAATGACATCATGGGCTCACTACTTTGCATAAAGCCCATCTTATGCATACTACTGTTTCACGAAACTATGCAAAACTTCAAAATTTCGAATCTTTCTTATTCTTATCCGATTTTAATATTTTTTTTCCTTTTTGTTTATTCAATTTCACTCGCTTGATTCAACTCAACTCAGTATTTCGCTGGACTTTGCCTTTAAGGCAAACAAGCTGATTCTCATAGCTACGGGGAGAAATGATATGTTTCATTTGATAATGTTTAAATTCTGTTTGTTTAACATTTATTTTGTATTGGATGTTTACATTTCTTTCTTTGCTGAAAGATTTCATCTTCATTAACATTCTATTTCCATGGAAACAGCTTTTTTATAAATCAAATTTAGCTCTACTCCAATTAACTGAATTTTTGAATATAATCAAACAGGTGGCAAACATTATTAGTTGTTTACCATTATTTCATGTTGAAAACAACCATAGTATTTCATTAGAAATACAATACAATAAATATATATGTTACCATGGTAACGGCCTGCACATGTAGTGGTTACATCCATCACCCCTTTACTAAAACAAATTATGATAACTGTACATTTAAATAGTGTTTTTCATTCAAAATGTGCATCCGGTAAAAATACATCATTCCATTTGGGATAACATAAAATGAGTTATCTGTCACCTTATCGGACAATTTCTTTTCTGTGTGTGACATGACAATATTTATTTTATGTTTAATCAAGAAAAATCGTTTAAATTGACAAATGTACGTTGGGTAAAAAACTTTGAAATATTGGTAGTTTTCACAACCTATTATTTTGAGTAAATCACAGTTTTATGTATAATTATGCCGTACATGTGTGTGTAATATCCAACTTTCAAATGTATATTAATCAGGTTTATAACTTCAAACTCGAAATGACACTGGGTATCACCTGAGAAGTCTTTATCAGGTATTACATATTAGGTCAAAAAATAAAAAATCGTGATTTTTTACATTCTTTCAAATTTTGAGCCAAAAATGCCATTTTTAAGGCAAAAATGCGCGTGGCATCCGCCTGTACCTTAATCCTCAGTATTTTTGCAAGAGTTTAAGCATGGATGCCGAGCATTACCCAAAAATGCTGTCGAATTTTTTCTAGAGCCTTTTTAGATGTTTGGCTGGCCTACTATATAACACACAAGCGTAGCTTTCCCCTTAGACTCCTCAATATTTCACTTTTATTCTAGCCCAGTCTTTTCAATTAATACTGCATGCAAATGTATAAATGAGGTACTCACCTTTTTAAATTTACCTTGTTTGTACAATTTATATTGTTTGTACCATTTACACTGTAAAAAGCACTGTAAAGGTGAAATATGAAACAATAAACTGAAACTGAAACTGAAACTGAAAAAAAAAAATCAAAAGGAAATACTGGTTTTCTGACATTGTGTTGTTCACCCCTTCCTCGGGGGAGATTGTCGTCCATGCTTTATAGGTACGTGCATGAAGGCCTAAATTACCAAATTAACCCTTCAGGTATATTTACCAACTTGCATGGCTTTGGAAAATCTATAGAATACAATCCATTCTTTAAAATTCAAAAGTAGTTTACAGGACAATTAGGTCTACAATATTATGGTCTCAAGAAGGAAATTGAATTAGAAATCAGCCTTATTTATAGAAACAAAAAACAGGGGGTTTATAACTTGTGTGTTAAAGTGAATGAACATGTTCCGAATTTGACTGCCCATTTGCGAATTGGAATGCCCGAGGCGTCCTTTCGGCAGTAAGGTTGCTGATGAATTTGAATGATTCCTACAAACGTGCTAATTTGAATGCACTGAAATGAATTTGAATGATACAGAAGCAAAATCTCTTGCTTGAACCACTCAATTGAATGACATGAATACAACTTTGAATGACAGAAGTTGCGGTAAACGATGTTTTTGCTAAATTGAATGAACGTTTAATTAAATTGACTGACAAAAGTGCGAAATTGCGAAATTTAATAGTCATACTCTTTAACCCTTACTGTACTGGGCTATTTAAAGCTCCTTCTGACTGGGGGGGGGGGGGGGTCTGATCTCGGCCACGAAATGACCGAACGCCGCGAAAATTTGTACGGACCTCGAGAATCGCATAAAGAACACACATTTCAATTTTTATGTATCCTATTGTTGTTGTTTTTTCGAATTTACTATGTTTTCATTTGGTTTTCAACTTTTACTTTCTTTCATTTTTTTTAAAAGTCTGCCGTTTCAGAGTGTTATCTGTATGAATATTCAGTTAAAATATATGATAATTACAGCTTAAAGATGAAATTACAGGTGATAAAGGGGGAAAATGAATAAATGCAGTTTCCAATTCGTTTTGTACACAAAACTCAGAAAATCTTTGTTTTCGGGCTGACATGATGTCACAAAAGGTCACGTGACTCGGTAACGGTGTGACTCGGTATCTGTATGACCGATTTTTGTAAACCTGATGTCAAAAGATGCGCAAGCCTTGAAAGAAAAAAGTCAGAAAGTGGTGTGGCGTGAAATGCAGAGGTTCGAAATGCGCAGCGAAATTTGTAGGGGGGGGGGGGGAGGCAGTACAGTAAGGGTTAAGGCGATGAGAAGCAGTCTCGTACAGGAAAGGTTTATATGTCCTGAGAGATATTACGGACAAATTATGTAGCTGTCTCATTCGATGAAACTGCAAAATAGTGGGAGTTAATTTGTGTATAATTTTATGTACAAAAAGTATAAAAGTAGGAATAAATCATATTCTGAGTTAAGACCCTCGCCATACTTGGGGGATATGGATAAATGAATATTCTTCACAGGATGATGAATAATTGAATAATAAGTGGGAAAATATCTGTGAAAGCAGTTTCAGTAGAATGAAATAAAATGCTACTGCTTGATTTTCACAAAACCTGATCAAACGTATCATCAGATGATAAAGAGACAGCAGTAAATCAGTTCAAAATAAATATTCCACATGTACTCACAGCTAACCCCTGTTACTCCAATACCACGAGATATGTGACCCCGAAAGGCTCCAATATTGGCTGCATTGATTTGGAGTTCATACATCGTGCATGGTTCAAGAGAATCAAATTCCACTGATGAGAATGACATATTATGATCCAAGTATTCATAACCAGCTACTATATTCCCATCTCTAATACCATCTTTATAGATCCTTGCATAGTAGTACCAGAACGCTCCATTCACATTTCTACATGTGAGAGCTTGCCAGGTAAATCCAATACTCGTTGGAGACGTCATCTCTGGATTGACCATGATGTTTGTAACGTTGGACGGTTCTAGATAAATCAAAGTAGAAAAGTAAAGAAAATATAAGTACTATCTTTCAGATCTTTTCGTTTAGTAGTGCAGATAAACACTAACAAACAACACTGATGGTACTTCCCCCAAGAAGCGAAACGCAGAATAATTTATATGAAAGTTATTTGTTAAAATTCTCCTTGTGCACACACGTACGAAAGATATTTAATAAATTTGTTATTATTATCATTATTTTTTACAGTTTTATTTAAGCAGGATTGCATCTTCAGTTATCAAATTACAATCATACACAAGACGTATAACATACAAATATTGCAAATTGCGATAATTATGAATGAAATGCAATATAAAATAGCAGAGTTGAATTCTTAATCGTAGAAACATCCAATGATTTTTGATTGAATTATTCAGGTAAAAAAAAAGTGTACTATCGTTATAAGGAAAATGTAGATATCAAAAGGCAGAATTGATAACAGGGAAAGCATGGGAGACATTGCTTTAAAAGGAGAAGTGGTGAAGGTAAAACAATGCAATACAACAGAAATATGGATATCGACTAAAAATATATATGCATGTACATTCATGAGTTTGCTTGAATGGATGTCCTAGGAGAGTGTAAAGGTATAGAACATAAGGAAAAGAGGGAGGGCGAAAAAGTGGGGGCGGGGGGGGGGGGGGGGAGGGCAAGAAATATGGTATATACATTACATAAACCTGTGGCGTATCTAGGGTTTACTGCGCCAGGGGCAAACAATTAAGTTGCTCCTCCCCCCCCCCCCCGAGTGCCCAAACTTATCTACGTTATTGTACAAGCGAGGGAGCAAAGTGGCATTTTTTTTTTCATTTTTAATTAGAACTGTGGTGGATTTTTATCGTACGCTTGATAAAGCACTGTTACTTTTATTCCCTTTTATCTTGTCTCTCCCCTTCATTCCCCCCCCCCCTCTCTCTCTCTTCTCTCTCTCTCTCTCTTCTCTATCTTTCCCTCTCTTTCTCTCCTCTCTCTCTTTAACTTCTCAAGTGCAACAACTTATCTTGGTTCTCGATTTTATGCCAGTTTAATATTTATGAGTCATATATATATATATATATATATATATATATATTTATATATATATTGTTTAAGCCTAGATGAAAGTGAATCCAAGAAAGAACTGGAACATCTTTTTATTTCAAGTGAAAATGGTTAATTTTCTTTGACGAATCCACTTAGTAGTATTACAGTGTGTTACAGTGTGTAGGGATCTATACTTATTCTTCATAATTTCTGAATATGAACTTTTTAAAATATCTTCTTATATATCAACGAAGTACACAAACAGGCAATTAAGATCATTGATTTCTTTGTTGTTGTTGTTGTTGTTAAATCCATTATCTGTATCTGTTTTCGAATTTATATTTGTAATATGCATGTAAACAAAACAAATTTCCATGTATGAATTATGGACAATAAAGATTGAATTGAATTGAATTGAACTGATTAAAAAAAAAAAAAAAAATCTCGCGCATTTTACCCTGGAAATTTTCCAATTGACAACTGCAATATTGAGCCGTAGAGAAGTTCGAATTTTTACATTGATAAACGGTTTTCTATTCACTCCCTTCTAAAATTGGGAATTAACGAAAACCCTTGAGAAATAGTGGAGAAATTTGTAGTTGGAGTCGAGGAAATGCTTATTAAAAATCGATCTATTTAACACAAAGTAATCCCCCATATTCGTAGCAAATTCATAAGATATGTACTATCATCTTGTAATTTATTAATTCAAAGTTTGTAATTCTTTGCAGTCTTGTGTTATTCATTGTATTTTTATTATGTTATTGGCTCAGTTTTTTTCTAAGTTACTGTTTAAATTAAGCATAACGTTGTTCATTTCATGTTTTATAAAGCGCTTAGAAGTAGTAGGTGTATCAGCGCTATATAAATGTTAACTGTTATTATTATTATTATTATTATTATTAGGTGGTCTGTCGAATCGACAGATCACCTCTTAATTTCGTCAGAATTTTATTTCTTATTTTTTTTTATCCTAAATTTTGTGCGCACGATATCTCAAAATTGACCAGATCAATTTAAGTGAATTTTATACCAGTTATCAAGCCTATAATGAAGATGTCACACGAAACTTTTCAAGGACATCAGGTCATCATGACGTCATCCAGGCGCCATTTTGTAAAATTACATGATTCATCATATCATCGCAACGCATCATGAAAAATCAACCATATTTACAACACATTAACTTCAGGGCAAGGGTCAACAGGTCATGTCATCAACGGTCATGAAAAGGTCATAACGTGCGCGTACGTTTCAGGTCATTTTAAGCATTTCAAAAATTTGCGCGCGCGTTTTTGTGCGTTACGCCAGTACGCAACGTAGAATTGCCGTTTTTTCGCATGGTTTGTCTTCTTGACACCATTCTTGACCATTTTCAACTATTTACACTAATTCTCGACCTTTCATAATGCCATAAGGGCGCAACGAACTTTAAAATTCGTGCGTGCGTCAATAGGCAAAATAATGTAAAAAGTGGTAAAAACATGCCTATCTTGAATCCGCCATAGCTCGTTAGAAAGCCTGGAGACCCCCCATTTTTTGTACATTTTCTGAAAGCCTGTAAGTTGTAAATCAGAATTCATGAATAAAATTCTCCACATGTATGTTGTGACGTCATCATATTTGCATATAAACTCAAAAATTCGATTTTGAAAAAATGAAGTCATAAATTTTGTATTCATTCGACAATATTCCACTCATACTTAGTCAATTTTCTTCCAAATTTCGATATGTTGTAGGGGAGACAATTCTCTACAAGATCAGTATTCACCATTTTTCATTTTGACAAAGGCATCATGGCGTATTTTTGCTATGAAAGGAGGCATGTCAATTTTTCACATTTTGCGTGTATTCTCTATGGGAGATGACTTTTCTCAAATCATGATTCTGCATGCCAGTCTTTTTTGAGCCGAATCTCCGTCATTTTTGCTCTATTTTCCCCAAAATTTCAGTATGTGATAGCTGAGTCTGTGTGCTACATACATACGCACACACACCTACACACACGCACATATATGCATAAAGCATGTCATGATTATGCACTGACATTCTACAAGGGTAAATTTGAAAGTAACGATGGCCATAAAATGGCAGTGTGGTGGTTTAAACATGTGAAATCTGACGAAATGTGCTTACCCCATTCAGATACATCAATATCAACATGGAAAAGGGTCATTCACCGTTATCAAAATTACCGACAGACCACCTAATTCGTCTTCAGTGACGAATTAAATTTCTAGTTATTATTATTATTATTATTATTATTATTATTATTATTATTATTATTATTATTATTTAGCAAGGCGACCAAAAGTTGAGACTTCTTTCAGATGTTGAACCTTTGGAAATGATTTTTATACACTATTGGGGGCGCAATATTTAGCAAGAGGCTGATGAAACTTAAATGATAGCGAGCAAAGCAACGAGAATTACATCATATTTTTTCAAATTTTTAACCCTTTAAGCATGTTAAGAATATAGCTATTTAAAAACTACATAGTATACTGGGGGCGCAAAATTACGAGATCCTGAAACAAAATAATTATGCGAGGGAGCAAAGCGACCGAGCTTTTGAAAATTTTCGCATTTTGAACCCTTAAAAACTGTATTTCTAAGGGTTATCACTTTTCTTAGTTTTCTCTTTTTTCTTCTTTCTTTCTTTGGCATTTTTGCGCCCCCCTCCAAGTGCCGCCCGGTGCACAATCATGCTCCCCCTGCCCTCCGTAGATACGCCGCTGACATGACCAGATATAGAGATCCTCTGCAATAGACCGGTTCGGTAACGTATTCAAATTTTATAGATACCTTTCAAACAAAGGTTGTTCGTGACAACCTGAAAGCTTGCCCGAGGCTTTATAAAAAGTAGGTTAATGGAATAGCTCGTCACTAGGTGTTCAGAGAAGAAATGTGCGTAAATTTGTATACATTACAGAACCGTGGAGTGTTTCACAAATAGTTAAGTTTGACTTAAGTGGCACTTAAATTCCTAGTATATGACACATCACCGCATTGGTCAGATCATGCTCAGGGCATGCAGGGGACGCGCGCTATTGGGTATATCTACCAATGAGATTACGCGTTTAATACCGTATGCGCATTGGCAATTACGCATGACTTTAAGTCAAACTTAACTCTTTGTGAAACACCCCCCTGGTCTATTATAAGACAATATCTACGGAAGGTACAATTTTTAAAAATGATTTTAAGGAATGGTCCTAGTCTCTTCTCCGCATTTAAGCAATTCCTTCATTTTGATCGTATGTACTGAAAAGTGTGTTTTCCACTCCGGTAACAAAATTACACATTCACTGTAAAGACGCAGTGATTTAAAAAAAAAAAAAAATGTTGTTTCAAATGTGTAGAGAGGTTTGACAAAGCGTTATCATTAATATTGGGGACTACTTCATCAATGTATTTGTTACACTTCCCTCAACCCATGAAGCTGCCATCTTGAATTGAGGTTTTTACATTCTAAAGCCTGAAATATATCCTGTATACCGTAGATATGCGCCCAAGAAATCATCCTTGCTAATGCATAATGGAGTTTCACTATTCTTTAAGACCCTTTGAACAGTTTGACTAGACAAATCACAAGGGAGTAACTTAAAGGGCAAGTCCGGTTCTGTAATAAATTGCTTTCAATAGAAGCAGAAATATCAGACAAACAGAAAGAAAAAAAAAACTTTAAGGAAAATTGGACAAATAAGATAAAATTTATGAATTTTTAATGACATGAAAAACTAGGAAAACAAATTATTTGGTAAGTTGTGAGGGAATGACATCACAAACTCATGACCGAGTTTGCAATTTATTTTCCTGGTTTTTCATATCGTAAAAAAACATAACTTTCTCATTCCCTGTCCGTTTTTCTTCAATTTTTTTATCTGTTAGTCTGATTTTTCTGTTTCTATTAAAGCCAAATAATTATTTGACCGGACTTGGCCTTTAGACATGTCATTTGGAATGCATGACTTTGCATGCGTTCGAAGGAAACCAGGACTCTTTGATATTTCCTTGACATGAAGTCAACATGGTACTTGTATGACAAATTTTCGTCTAGAAAGACGCCTAGAAATTTGAATTCTTTGACCCTTTAAATTTCTTGGCCCTGTATAGATATGTGCATATCATTATAGGCACTATAAAGACGGTGATTTGTATACGAAATATGATTAATGTGGTGTCCTTTACGTTGAATGTCAACTTAAAGTCTTTCAGCCATGAATCATTATCATTAAATTGACAAAATCTACTGACAATATGAAATATTATCCAACTGAAAAATCAGGCGAAGGTGATTTATTTTATTTCCTGATGCAGGTAGAAACTAGTAGTTTGATCCCAGCCTATATCTATGAAACCTATAATGACCTGAAATTATGATGTATGTTGTCGTTTTTTTTAATGTATTTCATTGACGTCGGATTTTTCAAATACAATTACTCGGGATAGTTAGCGACTAAGTGTTTTTGGAGGATTCCTGACGTCCTCTGAGAACTAAGTAAGGCATCATTAAACAAATCTCAATGCCATTGACAATTTAACATCCATTTGTTTCAAAAGAAAGCGCAGCCTGAATCGTTCAAATATCCACGCGGCACATTGTATAAACATGTTATGTTTTTTTTTGTTGTTTTTTTTGTTTTTGCCCCCTCTGAGGATCGAAGATACCGACAGTAATCTGTTAATAAAACAGTGGATAAATACAAGACTAGAATAAGAAATTAAATGACTTTCTGTAGAAAAAAAAATCGCTCGCTTGCGTTTAATGTAATCATATCGTTCATTAAACCAAGAAATACTGATTACAATGACAATTATATCAATCATATTTAAAATTTATCGATACGATACGGCCTTTCGCTGTAAGTTTTAAAACTATCATACCGGGCTATTTGGTTTGATTATATTCAACTGTTGATGACAAATACGGGCTTCTAACGCATTATCATACTTGCAAGTATTTAAGCCAAAGTTAAAGTTACTCATGATAGCTTTCTGTGTATTTCGATAGTGGTCATTTCTTTAACTACTCACTTCCTGATAAGGTATTAGCATAACCAGTTGTTGGCTCGCTTTGTCCGGCATCATTCACAGCTATAACTGAGATGTTGTATCCTGAATAAGGCTCCAACCCATCTATATCATTGTATTGTGTAGAGGTGGTGTTGATTTCAAACTCTGTCAAGGTAGTTTCTGGTGCAGTACATGCAAGCTTTCGATACAGATTGTAGCGTATGATGTAGTAGTCAGGAGGACACAGAGGGGATGGCAATACCCAGTTGACTTCAATTTGTGTGATTGACGATGACATCTGTAGACTTTCTACACTTGGGGGTCCTAGCAATAAGTTTGAAATATTAACAGAGCTAGTTGCAGTTCACAAATTCAGCAAAAATGTACCAAAAATGTGATGGAAGAAAGAAAGTTTGAGTAGTGATATCATTTTGATCAACGAGTCCTCCAGCAATTTCCTCGCACGACAGATTTGTGTTCTTACAAGTTACAACATGGTTCAACAATATACATGTACATTAAACTCACAACGCAGTGATGTAGTTATATTAAAAAACAAGTTTTTAAGTTTCACTCATAAAGAGTAAAGACATAGCGAAAACAGCCTAATTAGAAATACGTCATTGCAAATGTCTTACGGGTCACCTATAATTATTGTACTACTTAACACAATAATCATACGAATACAAAATAAATGAAATATTCATACGTATCATTGACGTGCTCACTGACAATGTCTCTGAAGAGATGCCCAATTCATTTTTGTTTCTAAATGCTGCGTTGATGTTATATGTAGTACAATCTTGAAGCTGTTCAATGTCGGCAGTACCCCTCGTAACATCAAATGACATGGTTCTTGGAAAGCCGTTCTGTCCGTTGGTGCTAATATTGATCTCTATTCCAGAGAGAGTTCTGCATCCCCATAAATCCTCTGGTATTGGCTTTCATTAAAGGTTCAGAAAGAAATTTCAAATATTTGAAAATAATTACATTTACCCGTTCATCACAAGACATGAAATATATCACTTTTCTGCTATATTCTAACCACGGTAACTTGTTATTTAATGACATAATGATCATATCCCATCGAAAATGCAGACTAAATTGAACAAGTGTGACAAAATCTATTTCACACTTTCCTAAAGACATGTGATTTATTATACAATACATACGGCTGGTAATGTCTTCTATTTAATTCTGTTCCGTATTTTTTTTCTTCAAAATGACATTGTCAGATTAAGAATAATACCCGACATTTTAAAATTGAAAATCAAGTACTGCATTTGTCAGAATCCGCTGTAAACTACTTTACGACAAAAATTATGGTTTATTTTTTTTTTATACCGTATTGTTATTTGTTTTGTTTTGTTTGTTTATTTTTGCAATCTCTTTGTTTTGTGAGTGTGATTCAAAAACGCAACCAGGGAAAATACCAAAAGAGCCTAAAACTATTAGTTGATTTAACATTATAAGAAGCACACGTACAACACCCTAAGCTCGTAGCTACTTCAGGCTTTGTTAGCACTACATTTATAATAAATACATGTCGTATTTCCACTCTTTGTAACATACGATACGGCTGTTTACTAGCACTCTTATAGAAACTATATGACATCATTAATATGTAAATTATCAATATTTTGACTATTACTATTCGATGATACAATATTATTACATTCCAAAGGATTGATGCATTGATAAACGAACGAAATTTAACATACATGTAAAGATAACATTGGTATCAATCATGACAATAAAACCTGTTTTATGTTCAATAACATTGCTCACCTGCCAACCCACGGTAATGGAATCCTGACCCTTCTCTATTAAAGACAAGACTGGTGCCTTAGCGGGCGCTGATAAAAGCATTACAAAAAAAAGGCAAGTAACTTTTATTGTACGGCAGTTTTGATCAGATGAATAATACAGCATTCACGTTTCTTGTTACAGTGCTCTGAAATGGGTATGACTAAAACTGTTTTAACGTTTCTTCTTCAGGTAGTGCAATTGTACGACAGTTTTGATCAGATGAATAATACAGCATTCACGTTTCTTATAACAATGCTCTAAAATGGTTTTGACTTGAACTGTTTTAACGTTTCTTCTTAAGGTAGTACAATTGTACGGCACTTTTGATCAGATGAATAATACAGCATTCACGTTTCTTGTTACAATGCTCTGAAGTGGGTTTGACTTGAACTGTTTAAACGTTTCTTCTTAAGGCAGTACAATTGTACGGCAGTTTTGAGCAGATGAATAATACAGCATTCACGTTTCTTGTTACAATGCTCTGAAATGGGTATGACTTGAACTGTTTAAACGTTTCTTCTTAAGGTAGTGCAATTGTACGGCACTTTTGATTAGATGAATAATACAGCATTCACGTTTCTTATAACAATGCTCTAAAATGGTTTTGACTTGAACTGTTTTAACGTTTCTTCTTAAGGTAGTACAATTGTACGGCACTTTTGATCAGATGAATAATACAGCATTCACGTTTCTTGTTACAATGCTCTGAAGTGGGTTTGACTTGAACTGTTTTAAGAAAGTACAAACGTATTAGTCAGAGCAAAGTCTGGAGAGGTGAATTTCAACGAACTAGTATTAAAAGTGTACTCTAAGATAAACATGTACTTTTATATTTTTACTCTCCTTTTCTACCTTTGACATAACTTTCAGACTCGATCACGATTTCAGATAGGGCTGGTTCACTTGAGATATCAAATCAGGTGAAAAATAATTTTCTACGTTACATTATTTTGTATTTGAAAACTTAAAATACTTAAGAGTACGTACTAGTGTGAATGAATGTTATACATGTAATTCTATGATTCATATATGTCTACTGTATGAATATTATCTTGCACTGATCACACTCACCACTGCACAGTGTGCGAGCACTGACTGCTGAACTGTAAGTCCCTTCCCCTCTAGGTCCGCTTCTTATTGCGGTCACTCTGAAATCATACTCGGTGTCTCTTGTTAGATTAATGATGAGGAAGGTTGTATCTGTGATAAGATCATTGGACGCCCTTTGGGGGTCATTCTCTCCATGTATGTTGTAATAGACTCTATATCCAATCACTGGACCATCACCGTGATCATGAATTTCATTCCATGATGACCAGCGTATAGTGATTGAATGAGATGTGATGGGATATGTAAGTATATTAGCTTCAACGAAGCTTGGAGGTTCTGGAAGAAGAGACACAAGACGTTTCATTAAAATCTAGCTTTCTGATGAACTTCTATGTCTACCACTGTTTATTCCTGGAAAAAAAAAGTTTGGAAAATAAAATAGAACAACCTCACGGATTACTGGATTGTTATATTTTTGTCAGGTATCAATATAAAGCTTGCTTATCTCCCATCTCAGTGATTGCTTATCTTTAATGAATGTAAATTTGGTATGATCAGTAGATCTGAATATATATAGGGATGAATGAGAAGTGAAATCCTGCAATATACATTGCAATAGTCAAAGGCATATTCTCTTGTACAATTTTTTTCCCCCAAGTTTGATTAAAAATCTCGCTCTTGTTATATTTTCATCATTACATATATATGGTTTCATCTTAAACCCTCTAAATTTTCTTTACAACAAAAGTCCTTATGCCAGATTTAGCAGTACACTTGAATAAGAGGAAGCGTCCGAAGTGAAATCTTTAATTTTGCATATGTTATTGTAATTTGTCGAAGCTGTACAGTACATTTTTTATTAAGAACGTGCATCCCAGATTGTTCTTTTTTCCTCGATTTTTGTAACGACAAATGTTTCTTCAAACAGTCTAAGGTGTAACCAGCATCTAGTGTAACCTGCCTCTAGTGTAACCTGTCTATATAGTGTAACTTGCCTCTAGAGTGTAAGCTGTCTCTATAGTGTAATCTTCCTCTATAGTGTAACTTGTCTCTTCAGTGTAACCAGCCTCTCTATATAGTGTAAACTTCCTCTATAATGTCACCTGTGTATATAGTGCAACCTGTCTCTATAGTATAGTGTAACCTGTCTATATATATATATATATATATATATATATATATATATATATAGAGCGTAACTTGCCTGTATAGTTACTCAGTGCAACTTGTCTTTATAGTGTAACCTGTCTATATAATGTAACCAAGGAGTTAACTCCTTGGAGTAACTTGCCTCTAGAGTGTAACCTGCCTCTATAGTGTAACCTGTCTATATAGTGTAACTTGCCTCTATAGTGTAACCTGTCTCTACAGTGTAACCTTCCTCTAAAGTGTAACTTGTCTCTACAATACGGTAGAGTGTAACCTTCCTCTATTGTGCCTATACAGTGCGTATCAGAAAAAAGTATACCCAACTTTGATAGTTTCTAATTAACTTGTTATAACCTGTGTGACTTTGAAATTTATTTCATGGTGAAGAGTAACTTATTGTCTGCCTAGTGGTACCTCATTCATGACATTTCTGCTGTGGATGGCTGGGCACCAGGGTTTTTAAAAAGTGTTGTCAAAATCTCCTTTTTCCAAGTTTGGGCAGATGCACCGAATGTGGGTCAAGCCATATGAATGTGTTACTTTAGTCCCACATCATTTTAAAAGTTGAATTCTCCTTTATGCTTCATTGCTTCATTGTTTAAAGTGATCCAGTATATCTAAGCTTTCAAATGATCTTGTTTCAATCATTATGATAATCTTTAATCTATTGTAACAGCTTTCTAACTTATTGTTTCGTGATAACTAAAAACTCTCTGCTCATTTGTCCATAGCACCATTTCACCTGCATAAGATGCACACAGAGGTTTTCGCTCAAAGGTATATATAATGACCTTAAAGACTAAAACGAAGAAAAAGAAGGATACGAGTGTTGAAAATTACCAAGATAATTGATAGTAGACTTTCAAGAAAAAAGATAGCTTCCCAAATAAATGTTGTTCATTTTGAATGACTCAGTAAAAAGGCTTACCTTAAAAAAGGGATGCGGATGAAACCAAGATTGTGTTATCATGGCAAATGAAATATCATAAATTTAGCTCGTAATAAGCCCTTTCTTGAGTTTTAGCTGACTTTAACACTTTTCTATTCAAATGCACAAAATCAATTGAAAATAACTCAGCAATTGTTTTCCAACTGACTAAAGTAACTAATTCATAATTGGTTTGACCCACACTCGCTGCTTCAGCCCAAACTTGGTACAAGAGGATTTTGACAATACTCTATGAAAAGCCTGCTGCTCAATCATCCGTGACAGCAAAGTTATGAATAAGGACTCATTACATAGAATATGAGTTGCTCTTCACTATGAAATATATCTCAAGCTCACACAGGTCATAACTTTTGAATTAGAAGCTACCAAAGTTGGGTATACTTTTTTTTAATACGCACTGTATAGTGTATCTTGCCTCTAACATGTCAAAGTTTTTGTTCGATAGGCACTGTTTAGAATTTTAATATAAGCCAGAAGGACAGTTAAATGAAGAAATGAGCATACACTCTAACAATACAGGTGATATTAACTTTATATTTTATGGCTAGTCTCAAATCAATCCTGCTTATTTTCTGCGTTTGGATGAATATCCCCAGCATTTCCATGGAATTTTAATGCCAAATCAACACCATGTTAGTAATATGAAGAAGTAAGATTTAGATACATGATTTTTTTTTTTTGAAATCAAAGAAGACAATGTCAGTAATAAAGAGGGAGGGGGTTGCAAAAAAAGGCAACCATAAAATCTGGAACATTCCCATTTTTTTTAACAAAAACAATTGCATTGCATTTGCTTAGTATCTTGTCGGACCCGCTGCCCCCCCCCCCCTTTCAGCTGTAGATCGAACCGCCTAATTTAAAAAAAAATCATAACTGTTCTGGCGTTACTGCAAAAGGGGTTAGCTAGACAGGCTAAAAGAATACATATTGATAGAGTATAATATGGCACCGTGAATGGTGAGAGATATCATCGATCAAACATGATTTTCCGAACTTATGTTATGTGTACATCACACAAACAAAACGAAATTTATAAGACAGAATAAATGGGAAGCAAATCCAACATGTCGGCTCAGTGAGTCCCTTGATTATATTGATTGACTACCTTTAATTGCCAAAAATATTTTCTCGCAGACATTTTGTATCGTTGGCTTACAGCCAACTAAAAATAACTGAAACCAGATATCATGATATATGAATGTACTGTACATAGAGTATTTAAAATATTCTCACCTTTGCAACCTTCTTATAAAAATATATATATGAACTTGACTTTTGCGTTTTTTTAAAGGTGAAGAGTACATTGTGTTCTTTTCAACGATACCTTCCTCATACCTTTGCTGTCATGGATGACTGAGCTGCTGCACCACCGTTTGATATTTTTTGGTAAAAATCTATACCAATCTTGGGTTGAAGTAAGGCGTGAGTTTCAAAAAATCATTATACTTTTGATCACTTGCGTATTTGAAGAAGGGGCATGGGGGCAGTTTCCCCCCCCCCCCCCTGACAGATTTTCAACCAAGATATAAAGTATAAACTGAGTTTTCAGTGAAGCGATAAAATTATTGACAGGTAAATATAATTTCAAATCATCAAATCTATGTTAAAACCTTATAACTTATAATGATTTTATTTAGTGCTCGGCCGCATTGCGCCTCGCAAAGCCTTAATATTATAGGATTGGTTTATGGAGCAAAATTTCGAAAATGAAGAAAAGGGTAAACTGGGTTCACATATCTCCTAATATGTAAAGCCCGCTTCAGAAAAATTAAGCGCCGCTCATAATTACGAATTTAAATAAATGTGAAAAAATACTTAAACATATAAATGAATACATTACACTCTAAAAACTAAATTGTTAAATCAACATTTAAAAGGGCCGAGAAGTGACAACTTTTTCAAATGGTAGATTAACTCTTTTATTAAAACTGCTGGATTCAGCCTTTATAGTGTTGTATCCAGCATGTTAAAAGCGTTAATCTACAATTTTGAAAAAGTGGTCACTCCTCGCCCCTTTTAAATGGTGATTTAACACTTTAAGTTTTTAGAGTGTATGCATGCACAACACCTAATGCATCTGTCCAAAAACTGCAATCAATAAAAAAATAACTCTGAATGCTGCTGTTATCAATGATGCTAAAATTGTAAAACATATAATCGTTCCAAAATCAAAAGTAATAAAATCTATTCAAATCAAGAAGGGATGGGAAGAGGAAACGTCGATCGCCCTATCCCACTCCTACCACCCCCTGTGACTGCAAGCCCCTATTCATTTGTTAACTAGAGTAGTTGAACTCTCATAAATGTAGCAGGTTTGCAACTTGAATAGGTTTTAGGAAGTTTTCTGAAGGGCAATCTCTAAACCAGGTGTGTGTTCTTTTGTTTGCTGAGAGGGGAATTGGGCGTGGTAAGGTTTGTCATAGAATAGAGGTTAGAACTTACCGACAGTGTGAGAGAAGAGTTGAGATGCTACTCAATATTTGAGAAGGAAGGTTGTGTGTGGTTTGGTGAGGAAAAATGAAGGCAACAGAGGTGTAATTGTAGACTAGCCACATGTATTTTAGGCAGGCATGTTAAGCAATGTTCCGCACCTAGTAGTTCCCGGCAGCACAGGCCAGGAGAAGCCTTCACCATCCCTCACTTGCTGATTTTTTTTTTAATGAACTGTAAGTTGTATCTCATTTTGTTTCTTTAATGTAGTATAAGTGTGGTAAATTAAGAAATTATAATTGTTAGTTTTGACAACAAGAGCATAGGAAGTAATTGCTAAAGTATATGTTGTACAAAGCCAGGTATTTTTTTTTCTATAATCAAAATGATATGATATGTAAATACTCCATACTCCATGTTGCCTATTTTAATTATCAATGAATGAAAGTAACTGAATTGGATTGATGTACATCAATATTTTGTTTCAACAAGCAAAAAAGAGGGAAAAGATAGTAACAATTTCTATGCATTTCATTTAACAAAATATGTAAACAAATCAGTGTATATTTGATTCGTATATACTAGCACATAGATTGATCTGATATAACTTAATACAGAATTCCCTCTTTAATGTTACGATATACTTTATGTAATGTGCTAGACCAGTAGACTGTATGACATGTTCGCTATCTAATTTAATTAAAGAATAATTATGAACTTTTTTCTTCTGCTCTGATAATTCATTACTGTGGCAAAGGTTAAGTGTTTTGAATAGTTAGTTCTTTATTCTCTGGGCATAGATGGGTGGCTATGATATTTTGATTCAACCTTTTTTATTAGGGACAAGCTGGGCTCGTATCTACTCGTAGCTATCATCAGAATTCTCTCCTTAATGGTATGATATCCTTTATGTTAAGTTCCAGACTGAGTATGACATGTTCGTTATCTAATGTCATTAAAGAATGTGAACTTTTCTTTTGTTCGGATAATTCATTACGTGTGGCAAAGGTTAAGTGTTTTGAATAAGTTAGTTCTTTGTTCTCTGGGCCCTGGGGAGAGATTGGTGGCTATGATATTTTGATTCAACCTTTTTTAATGAGGGACGAGCTGGGCTCGTATCTACTCGTACCTATCATCTTGAACTCGTATGTATTACATTGCAACTGCTATCATCATCCTGCATTGCAACGCGACTTCGTATTCTTTCATCTTTGTGACATCAACATTTGGAACGCCATCACATCACTCTCACTTCCCAGAACCGCACATACACACACACTCGTATTTATCCTTGTATTTCCTTGATTTTTTTAAAGGCTAGTAAACCATGATTTTGTGTGCCATTTTGATGTAAATGACTTATGCAGACGAGCTATTTAACGTGAGAAATGTGCAGAGGGTTTGTGGCAAGGTAAGATAAGAATTTTTGCAGGCTTTTTGAAATAAATTTAGATTATAATATATATTGAATCAAGGTCCCATAAAAGCTCACATACATTGAAAAGCTGAATCATTTGAGTATAACTCATAATTTATATTGATTTAGACTAAAGGAACAAATGCATAACTGCTTTCTCCCACTATTCGTTGCTTGAGCCTTAAGCTTGGTTCAAGGAAATTTTGACAACACTTAAAAAGGACAGCAAAACCCTGAGTAAGGAATCCTTGGAAAAATGCAAATTACCCTTGACCGTGATTTTGAGGGCACGGGAAATGTAACATTTCAATAATAATATAGCTACCAAATTACAAGATATCCATAAAATGCAAAGAAAGGAACAAGGTAATGACTACTGAATAGGCCGGTTTACTAACATATTCAAATTTTATGCATGCTTTTTAAACAAAGGTTGTTCTTGACAACCTGAAAGCTTGCCCGATGCTTGCCCGACATAGCAACAAGTAATGCATGCAAACTGGATTCCTAGTATTGTAGTCCATTTATTAATAACAGGTTGGTGGAATACCTGGTCACTAGGTCCTCCGGAAAGAAACATCCATAAATTTAAATAACTTAGTAAACCGGTCTATTCGTTCAAATAATCATTTTGTTATGGAGAATAATTACCGTACACACTGACATTTGCTGACTTAGAGATAGTTCCACTTGGTGTGACCAACCGACATGCGTATTGCCTAAATACATCGTCTAGAGTCACAGTAACCGTGTACCTAGATATCCTAACTGACGCATTGACAGTAGATTCCAGGAGGAGAATCATCTCCCCAGTCTGTGTGTCAATAACACTGATGTTCTCAGGGGGCGGTAGTGGGAATCCTGTCACCTCACAAACCAGGTTCGTGGGTTCGCTGGGGTTTACCTTGATGTCATTAAAACTCTCAATACTATAAAGAATAGTCGTGGGAGGACTGGTTGAGGTGGGAGGACTGGTTGAGGTAATAGCACGAATGGTAGCAGGAATGGAAGCATGAGTGACTGTAGGTGCGGTTGCAGTATTGGTTCCAGAAGTGGTAGGAAGTATGGGGGGATCTGTAGCAGAAGTGCCTAATATGGCGACAGGAATCGGTGAAAGATGAAGAATAAAACATAAACATAAAGGCGATTTGATTTTTCACATTTGTTTATTATAATCACATGCATATACGCCCAAACACCTTCTCACACCCACCAACTTATATTTTGAGGCGCAATATACAGTGTGAGTCAATAAAAAGGAAACCCATATTTAAACTCCAATATCCTAAAAACGAAATGCAATTGTTGAAATATATTATAACCGTATAATAGTTGATACTGTCTTCTTTAATTTGATACACTGCTCACGAAAAAGTGATGATAGATGACTGAGCACTGGCCCTTTTTGTCTCGCCCACAGGAGGTGAAGGCGAGACTAAGGGATCCAAATGGCGTCCGTCCGTCGTCCGTCCGTCGTCCGTCACAAATGTTAAAGTTTACCTGCAAGACTCTCTTAGCACGCATAACTTGGCAACTGTTGCTGCAATGGCAACCGAACTTGGGTGATAGAAGCACTAGGGGTATCTTCATGTTATGGAGTTGTCGGAGGTCACATGATGAAGTCAAAGGTCATTTGAGGTCATATATTAAAGAGCACCGGCAAGACTCTCTTTTCATATATTAAAGTTTACCTGCAAGACTGTCTTTTGACAAATAACTTCACATCAGTTGCTTGGATAAAAACCTAACTTGGGTCATAGATGCATTGGGGCTACCTTCATGTTATGGTGCCGTAGGAGGTCACGTGATAAGGTCAAAGGTCATTTGAGCTCATAAGTTTAAAGTTTACCTGCAAGACTCTCTTATGACAGATAACTTTGGAACCGTCATTCACTTTTCAACCAAATTTGGGTTGTAGATGCACTAAGGGGACCTGCATGTTATGGTGCCGTCGGAGGTCACGTGATAAGGTCAAATGTCATTTGAGGTCATATGTTAAAGTTTACCTGCAAGACTCTCTTATGACACATAATTCTGCACATGTTGCTGCAATGGCAACCAAACTTGGGTGATAGGTGCACTTGGGGTACATTCATGTTATTTTCGCGAGTGGGCGAGACATTATATAGCTTATGCGCTTGTTTAAAAAGCGTGTCATTATCACCTTTGACCAAGTTTGGGATGAATGTCGTTCATGAGTTACCTTCATAATGTGTGTGAATGCATTCAACTTGAATGAAGACAATTCAAATTCACCTAGGGTTGACCATCCATTTCATTCAAAACAGTGAGCAGAGGCAAATTTGACAAGAATCGGGAAAAATGCTACATGGTCAGATTTAATTAAGGTGTCAAATTATAGAAAACATGACAGGCTGCAATGTCAGTATCTTTGACTAAATATTTACGGATTACAACAATTTGAAGAATTGTATCTGGGTTTCCTTTTTATTGACTCACAGTACAATCTGAATAATTATGTTTTTGCCCTTCCATTTACCATTTTTCTTTTATCTGAAACAAAATATATTTCATAGGTTAAAGTCTTTCCCGTAGAGGGCATGTTTGCAAAAATTGATAACTATTTGTCTCGTCGGAGTTCTACTATCGTGGATTAATACTATTTCACTTCCATTTTGCATTATGACAAGGAGCATCATTAGAAGTCTATAGCTGAAGATCTGCATGGGCACTTCTAATGATTACATTAGCCAATTGCTGGTCTCTATTACTTTATAAGAACCGAATGAAATCAAATCAAAGTAAACAAGTAAATAATTAACGCGATGCGTAATACATGTCCCCGCCGGAAGTGTAGATCTTTGGAATGGCGTTAATTTTTGTAATTTCTGATAGAGAAGAATAGAATAGAATGGAATAGAAGAATAGAGGAGAATTAAGTAGCATTTTTAGTGATTTTGGATAGATTTGCATAAATTTGCATAATTAATGAATTTCATGCTTCTGTGAAGCCCTATCAGATAAAACAAACAGAATCAAAATCCGCTGCGAAATAGAGAAGTAGCATTTTTCACTGATTTTGAATAAATTTGCATAAATTTGCATAATTAATGAATTTCACAATTCCGTGTAGAAGTTTGGAAACCTCCACCAAGCCATATCAGATAAAACAGAGTCAAAATCCGCTGCGATATAGAGGAGAAGCAGCATTTTTTGGGAATAAATTTCCATAAATTTGCATAATTAATGATTTACGCATATCTCACCTCACCTGTCTTTATCAGACAGAGCAATCAGAATCAAAGAAATGACAGAGAAGAAGCAAATTTTAACATTTTGAGCACACACGGACGGACGGACACACACACACGCACACACGTACGGAGCCCGTTTCATAGTCCCCTCGCGAACTTCGTTCGGCGGGGACAATTAATAATAATTCGAAATAGAATCCACAACTTGGGATTTTCCTGAAAGTATTACCCCCCCCCCCCCCCCCCGGACACGAGCAGCCAGGTTGGGTTTATTTTAATTAGACCCACAATACACGCTGTAAGATAATCGGTTTCAGTGTATTATCATATTATATTTATAGACTCATTTGACTGGTCTTCAATCTGTGAGGTCCATTTGTTAAAAAGGGGAAATTTTATACAAAAATTAAAAACATAAGGTACATGTACATTTAATATGCAGTGGGAAAATAAATGATAAACCCCAAAATATAATCTGTAGGCATATCATCATATCAATGTAATACAAAATATACATGGCATGGCAAAACATGGAAATAAAGCCAAACCGATAGATACATGTACATAGCCGTAGTAGGAAAGTATGTGGGCTTTAATTTGTTCCCTTTAATCGCATGAATTCTATACACAAACGATACACATGCAGCTTCCCTAATTTCAAATTACCACAAAGCCTATCCCCTTTTTAAAACAGAACTACTTGTACATGTAAGGGCAAAGCTTCTCATAACATTCGCTTCTATACTCTGATAGCGTCCTTCTCCTTAGTCCTTCTCCTTAAAAGCATATCACTAAAATTAGTATTATTTTTTTCTTATAACACGACAAAGGAATTTTTATGCCTTTGTCATAATTTAAATGCATCTTTATTTTTCTCAAGAACACAGACATCCAATTATTCTAATTATACTAACCTGCATCAACGTCACGAGTGATGGAACTTCGAACTGTAAAAAGAAAAGGAGAATGAACAACAAACATATTTGGTACTATAGATATATAACTCATCATCGATTAAAAAACTCTCTGCGTACCATGGTTTTGTTTACAAAAATACCACTATGTGAAAGATATCGAGCTCTTGAAAAGAGAATGCTATCCAATCATATGCAGCCGCATGCATAAATATTTCGCCTCTTTTAATAATGGAAGATAAGGAATCTGTTTGAAGTATCTGGCTTCCAAAGGTTTACTTGATTAAATTACGACCAGTTATCAAGAAATAAGAACATGCTCCTAATAACTTTAGGTCAAAAAGCAGCTCATACCACCAAATATATCACTAATAATTGTTTGGCTAAAACTACATTAATGGTAAATTAAAAAAAAAAAACTTTAAAAGTTATTTGTACATAAAATTTTTAAAAAATAAATAAACAGTATAACGCCCTAGTTACACAAACAGAATGGAAGTCAAAGAGAAATATGTTTTTTTTTTGTGTGTGTGTGTTTTTTGGTATGATACGTTGCATAATGTGAACAATAACCTTACCAGACATTTACGAATTCACTACATATGCTAAACAGCAGACTCTCGCTGAGAGTTCTGGTGGGCCAATCAAGTGGTTCACTGCCTCTCAGAATAACTGATTGAATACATGCGATACGATACAAAATGTAAAAACTGTCGCCAACATCAACTAAATAAACCGCTCCTAAATATTCATTATCATTATTATTATTATTATTATTATTATCATTATTAATAAAGACCTTACAAAAAGAAAAGAAAAGAAAACAAAACAAAACAACCCAAATATCATGTCATATCTTGACTACGTTTCATAGTCCTTTCGAATATATAATATCAACTTAGATCTAATAACGCAATCTAAATAACGCCTCGTACGCAAAGGGCATAATTTTTTTTAATTTGCATAAATCCCGTTGCGCACGAGGCGGCGTTGTTTCTCTACCGCCAATTTTGCCATTGATTATTCAGTTCAGTAGAACTCATGACATAGTAAAGGTGGGTTTTCACGGGACACGCGAACGATTCGCGAAGGATGCGAATGTCGAAAAAATGGCAAAGTCCAACAGTCGTGTTTTAGGCTCCAAAAGTTCCCCAAACATGCGCGGGGTTCGGAAGCGTCGTCAAGTGTTCGCGGGAATCGTTTTTTGTTTTAAAAAGTTAAACATTTTTTCGAACGTTTCCAGCATCCCGGGTCGTGATTTGTTCGTAATTTGTCTGAAATGTCTGGAAAGATTCGTCACATGCGCACAACCTACTCACGACGTGCTTGATGTTCGTAAAATTTACGTTAAACCCCAAACAGATTCAGATAGTGTGGAACAGCGAAGTTCGTCCAATCATTTCTATTCACGAACTGTTCGCGTACTTCGTGAGAACAGGTGACTTTGCCAAAGAAGCAAACGCGAGCCTTTCACGTCGAGGCCCTCTATCAATTCGCCTACCTGAAACGACGATTAATTTGCGAATGTCACGAAGTATTCCCAAACTACAGGCGAGCTACACACGAACCAAAACCGATGCTTTCAGGAACGTTTTACGAAGGTTTTGCTAACGCGACATTCTCATGGAGTTCGTGACGAAGTCCTCACGAGCGTTTGGCGCATGTTCCCCTCACGTTTGCCGCAAAGCGCATGGCCGAGGTGTCTGACTTCATTCTGCGACTAGACAGCGAACTATTCACGAAGAGACCGATCAACTTCAGACAGCTGTCAGTCTCGTGTTCTTCGTGTAGTGGACTGGCCATAGTTCTACAACGCTACACACGACATTCGCACATACATCGTGAGAACTGCGCAAGAACGGTTTTCGGCTAAATTTTTTGAGACACATTCGGAGAAAATCTTCTCTGAATGTTGGATTTTGCCATTTTTTCGACATTCGCATCCTTCGCGAATCGTTCGCATGCCACCTTAAGCAGTTAGTTAGTGTAGATTGTTACGCCGATGTTCCATCGAAATTCGATTTCCGGACTCATCCGAAACCATGCGCTTTACCATCGCACCCTGCTTCAAGGGGTTGTGTCTGTGGCTAGATATTGAACCTGTTCTGTGCATATATGTGCTTTAATATCTTTGAATGCCCTTTGAATGTCTTATAGCCCTTCTCACACGAGGGGTCATTTCGATTGCTTCATTACTTGTGCTGATGGAGGCTATTAATTAACCCATATACCAGTAACTGACGCCGTGCTAACGTCAGCAAATGACACCCCGTGTGAGATGGGATTAAGACTTTTCCTTACTTTGACAATTGACACCAGTCCATCCTTCCTGACACACATCCCCATCAATGCACGTCCCTGTATCCTTTTCGCAGACACTTTGTTGACAGTGGCAAACTTGCAAACAATTCGTCCCATACGTACCAGGGCTACATTCTGGAAAAAATAGGAAGGCGAAGATGGACAAAAGGATGGATAATAGAAATTGAGATGATATTAGTTATTCAAAAAGAAAAATCAATGGAGGGGGGGGGGGGGCGGCGGCAAGCTTTCGATGGAACAAAGGCCAGTAAGATTTTATTTTTTTCTTCACGTTGTATTCTAAGCTATCGACGATGTAGGATTTCAATTGGAAATCGCATGTATCTGTAGACTTGATTCCCTCATGTATGTTGCAGAAAGATCTAGTTTGATTTATCGCCTTCACAGTGGCGTATCCAGGGATTATAGCTCCTGGGGCAAACAATGAAGCTGTCTCCCTTCCCACCTGCCTAAAGTTATTTACGTTTTGTTCAGGCTGGTGAGCAGGGCGACAGAGCCGTCGATTTTTTATTTTATATTTTATTTTTAACCCCCTAAAATGCAATTTCTAATGGATTTTTCCCTGGAAAATTGGCAATGGAGCACTGCAATCGAGGGTAGAGATTCGAATTTTGAACATTGATAAAACGGGTTTCTATTCACTTCTTTCTCAAATGGGGCGCCAAATTAACAAATGCTATTTTACACACTTTGTAAATATAAATAAATAAATAAATAAATATTTAGTTAGTGAAGCATGCAAATGCGCAACTTCAGTGGGAGTCGCCTCTTCAGTTTTACCCTTTCCTCTTACATGTACCCTTGCATGACTATCCCCGTCCCTCTCACTTTTTCCTACCCTGCACCAGCTGGGAATTCAACGGCCTCGTGCCCAGTTCATGTACTTAGTACTAACAAGCCAACACTCCCTCGAGAATCTATCATGAAAGTTACAAATAAGCAGTGGCCCCGAGTCCCGGTGGCTCCTCTTCGGCAGTAGAGCGGCAGGGGTGCAAAGAATCTGCCGGTAACTTCCCCGCTGCCAATTCCACATGTACACGCTGGAGAAGTTACAAGGACAAGGATAACAGTCAGCGCAACCAACCAGAGAACAGGGGTGGAAGCAAAGTTATCGAACAACCGTAGACGGGAGATAACAGATAGGAACGACAAGGAGAAGAACCCGATACGCAACGCTACAAAGAAGGTAACAACCAACAGTTCGCATGTAAGTAGCCAACCTATGACAAACAAGCCAAACGAGACCTTTTCAAATACTTCCGGAGGTTGCATACCAAGAAGAGAGTTACTGATCTCAACATTGGAACATGGAATGTGAGGACTCTGAGAACAGCAGGTCAATGGGACATCCTTAAGGAAGAAGCGAAGAGATTTAACATCGATATTCTTGGCCTAAGTGAGACTCATCTCACCAGAAAGGATACCATGATGAACACTGATGAATATACCTGCTGTTGAATCTGACCATAACTTGGTGCCAGCAAACCTAAACATTTCGCCTACAAGATCCCGACGTACAAAAAGCCTACCGAAAACATATGATGTAATCAGATCCTACAATTGCGGAAGAGTTTAGAGCTAAGATTGGGGGAGCCTCTGAACCATTACTCCAACTTCAAGACACCGATGCAGATGACCTCTGGACTAAATTCAGGGATACTACAAATGATGTTACTGAGAAGGTAGTGGGATATAGAAGACACAAGCTTGTGAAAGGCCTGCCTGAAGACGTGCGTAAAGCATGTGAACAGAGGAGGAAAGCCAGAATTCTCAAGATAACTAACCCAATCGATAGAAACAAGAAGAGATATAAAGAACTCAATAAAACAGTAAAATACGAAGTGAAAATGTGGAAGAAGAAAATCCTAGATGAAGAGGTGAAAGAATGGAAAATGCTCATGCACAGAACAATAGTCATGAGTTCTTCAAACGAGTGAAGAAGCTAGCGGGAGAGAGAAATAAATTGCAACCATCGGCAAAAGACAAAGATGGGAATGTGAAAACAGCCCCAGCTGATGTAATAGACTGCTGGCAAGAACACTTCAGCACACATCTCAATACTGAATTCCCTCGAGATGAAAACAGTCTGCACTCTATACCTAACCCCCCGACGACAGATAGTCAGTGTGAACCATTCACCATAGGGGAGGTTGAAATAGCTATCAGGTCACTAAAGAATAACAAAGCATGCGGCTGGGACAAAATAGCAGCTGAAACGCTTAAAGCTGGCGGAAGCCATATGAGTAAATTCCTGTTGAAAGTAATAAACGCAGCACGGGCACAAGGTAAAACCCCGGAGGACTGGAGTAAAGGGCTCATTACACCTGTATACAAGAAGGGTGACAAACTTGACCCAGCAAACTACAGGAAAAGTGTTCTGCAGAATGATCCTAAACAGAATACAAAAGGTCATAGATATTCACCTCACAGAAGAACAATGTGGTTTCCGCAGTGGTAGAGGAACGACGGATGCCATATTTACTGTGAGACAAATAATAGAAAAAGCACGAGAGAGACACATATCTATCCACTGGAACTTTGTTGATTTTAAGGCTGCATTCGACACTATCTGGAGAGATGCTCTGTGGAAATGCCTCCGCTCGATCGGTGTGGCCAAGAATCTAGTTGTCCTCGTCGAGAGTATGTACAACCAGACTTTATGTGCAATAATGGTGAATGGTGGGATAACGGAATGGTTTACAGTCATCACTGGTGTACGGCAGGGCTGCCTTCTTTCCCCGAGTCTATTCAACCTCTTCTTAGAAACTGTCATGAAAGATGTCCAAAACTTAGACGGTGGTGTACAAATGGGCAACATGCGCATCAACAACATCCGATATGCAGATGACACCACACTGATGGACCTTGTATTTGATAAACTCCAAGAGTCAACCACCAAACCTGAAGAGGCCTGCAGTAGATGGGGTAGGAAAATCAACGTTTCCAAGTGTAAAATAATGACAAATGACAATTATGACCAAATTACTGTCAATGGAGCTCAAATTGAGAAAGCAGAGAAATTCGTATTTCTTGAAAGTGTAATCCCATTAGTAGCGGAGGACGTCAAGAGACGCATAACCCTTGCGGCATGTGCATTTGGGAGACTAAGAAACACAATCTGGTCAAATCAAGACATCTCAAGGTCACTCAAAGTAAGAATATATAAAGCTCTCATCTTACCCATCGCGACGTATGGCTCAGAAACATGGACCCTGAGAAAGGAAGACAAGAACAGACTAGAGGCATTTGAGATGAGATGTTTGAGATCAATAGCAGGGGTTCACCTGCTGGATAGAATCAGGGGTGAAGACATTAGGAAATTACTACTCATTTCAAAAACCATCTGTCAAGAAGTCTCTAAAGAAGGATGGTTTGGTTGATCGGCCACATCATCCGAATGCCCACAGAACGCCTTCCCTCTCAAGCCTTCTACAATGATTTTACGGCAGCAAGACCACGCGGTCGTCCCCCACTGAGATGGAAGGACCAGATCAAAGCAGATACTGGTGTGCCCCTGGCCACTGCTGAAACTCAAGCCCAGGACAGAGGGGAATGGAGAAGGATCACTCGTGGGAGGGCAAAGGGACACCCCGTCCTATGACCTAAGTCAAGTAAGTCTAATAAATATAAATTATTACATTTATATAGTGCATTATGTGAATACTTAAATCCTATATTAGGGGCACAATATTTAACAAGAGACTGATGAAACTTTCTATAATAGCGAGCACAGCAACGAGAATTAAATTCTATTTGTCAAATTTGAAATACTTCAAAAAAACTATTTTATAAACTATATCCTACACTAGGGTTTGAAGTTACGAGATCCTGGAGCTACATATGCGAGGAAGCAAAGCGACCGAGCTTAAGATAATGTTTGTATTTTAAAAGCTAAAAACAAATTTTATTTAATCTCCGGATCGGGGGCGCATAATCGTTATAAACTATAATTTTTATTTATTTTCTCTTCTTTTTCTTTCTCTCTTTTCCCGTTTTATTTGCTCTTCTTTTTCTTTCTCTCTTTTCCCGTTTTATTTGCTCTTCTTTTTCTTTCTCTCTTTTCCCGTTTTATTGCGCCCCCTTCAAGTGCCGCCCGGTGCACGTACCCACTCCCCCCCCCCCCCCCCCCCCGTAGATACGGCACTGCGCCTTCATTACGGAATTAACGAGCAGAAGAAATAGCGTTTCAAGGATTGCAAAGAATAACCTTTCTATGCTTGGTCGTTTTTCCCGGTGCGTTTGCAAGATTTTGTTTAATTCCTGTCCCAGGAAAAAGTAAATTAAAAATATAGGGTAATGACAGGGTAAAGAAATAGCTTTTTAAAATGTTTGATAAACCAAAGAATAATAACCGATTTTTCGAAGATTATAATGTCGCCCCACTAAGTTTGCTTGTAATTAAGAGAAATTAATGATGCTCATACGTTTAAGTAGGCCAGTATTACAGTACATGGGCTTTATGGTAGGTATCTGTCTCTGCATGATGTTTTAGTAATTCAACCTTGTACCTTAGCATGGCTTGGAAGGAAAATGCTTACTTTGGACAGGTTTTTACAGTACCTCGCCAGTACTTGGGATTGAGGACCATTGAGCTTCGCATGTTATTACAAACTCAGGTTTCCTTCCTTCCTTCACAACAAATACAGATGACAAGAACTAAGTGCATTAATGCTTTCCTAATTATACAGAATTGGATCCATGGACAAATGAAATACAATAAAAATCAAAATTAAAGCTTTGACCCAAAGTGAATTTCACCTGAGTGTATTTGTACAGAATTCTGTTCAAAGCACCGACTGACATATGTCATTAGTAGTTTGCTTCATAATTACCACCATACCATTTTGTGGAGAATCCTTAGTCGTAAAGGCTAAACGCCTCTTATAAAAAGATAACTAAAGTGACGTTTCAAATGACGACGCATATTTTTGTTGAAATTGACACTTTAATACTCCAATGTCAAAGTTATTTATTTCATCCTCAAAGTGTATGTCATTATCATCTTTCAATATAATTCACTTTGCACTCATGATATTCTCAAATACCTATTTGGGATGTAATTACTATATTCCTCTTCACTTAAGAAAAACGTTGAAAATTATACCATGGGAAAGTTTTCATTATTAACCCTAATGTAGGGCCTCGACAATAGAGGTAATCGTCCTGAAAAAAAGTAATCTCTATACATACAACAAGCAGATTGGTCACAGGGAATGCAAACAACCTGTGTCATGTGTACGCACGTAGCATCTTCTTGCATGGATGAACCTTTTCTTATTTAGACAATTTAAAAGAGAATTTTACCTTATGCACGTAATCCTCATCCAGGGTTGTTATTGCTACATTCAAGGGAGTCACATTGTGTAGATTTCTTTTACAGTATGCAGTGCTGTAGGACTCGAGTCCGGACTCGGATTCGAGACCTGTCTCGAGTCCCTATTTCTTGGGACTCGGACTCGGACTCGGTCTCGGACTCAGACTCAACCAATGGTGACTCGTGACTCGGGCGAAATTCAGGCCGGGACCGGCAACGAGACCGGTAATTTTTTTTCTGTTTTCCGCTTTTAATTTTAGTTCAAAAAATTACTCCCAAGGCACGCAAAAAACCCCGCCATTTTCGCGCACCTTGCTCGATTGAGCGGTATTTTGAACATGAACTTGACATCGATCGCCGTAACCGTATGAGCATATGCCCAAATATAGACGTTAAGATTAGTTGTTTTATGCTCGTATACACTCGTTATACACGTATGACACAGACAAGTATTGAACTTGATATTAACCATGTGTACATAGATTAATCTATAACACACATTTTCCCATAGACCACAGCCTGGGATAGCTTGAAATATGGGCAGTCTCAAACAGATTACTATTCCACTTGTATTTCAAGCCAGTATTATGAACTACAGTTTTGATCTTCTATCTTTTTACTTGCAACCTATGTTCCTGTGGCAAAAAGTCAAATGTGGCAAAAAGTCAAAGTCAACAATTTATCATTTTTGGCAGTGTCAAACGATTTTATTACGGTTTAACAATTATTTTCGTTTTACTTGAGTCACTTAGTCATGTAGTCAGTTTCCAAAATGAATGTTAATGTTCCACTTGTATTACAAGCCATTAAGCCAGTTTATTGAACTAGCTGATATATGTAACAAGGGTTTTATTAGGGTCTGACGAGTCACGGCTAGTCACGGCGACGAATCACTCATTTGTGAGCAAGCCTATATAGTTATCCGCATTCGTACTAAGAAAAGTTACAATAAATTAAATTCTCTGACAAATGTAAGTTTTCAATGAACCAGAAACTATTTATATTATAGCGAGTTCACAGTAAGGCATTTATCATCATATGAATAATGTGACGAAAAACAAAATTGCAATTTAAGATGTTCCCATCTTCTCATGTTCTCGGACTCGGACTCGGACTCGGATGTCCAGGACTCGGGACTCGGATACCAGGACCCCCAGGACTCGGACTTGGACTCGGACTCCAGGGACTCGGACTCGGACTCGGACTCGGACTCAGACTCGGATGGGATGGACTCGACTACAGCACTGACAGTATGAGTATTACAAGGGTGTATTATTCACCTTCATGATTTATACATGTTAATGGAAGGGGTAACATTTTGAAAGTGTTATATGGTTGAAATTTGTATAAAGCTATTTCGAATGGTAAGTCAGGAAATATTCATTGTCATACACAGTCAAAAAGGTGATTTTTGTTGATTTCATGGATTTTCTGAATTTGGATACAATTATCAGGTTAAAACACAACCCATAATGCACCAGAATCAAGACCTTGACCAATACACTTAAAAGCTTCAAGCAAAACTATCGTTATTCAGAGCTTAGAAAGAAAATGGTGCCAGCGTTTCCTGTACACCAGTCACACCAACAAGACTGACAAGGTTGACGAGAATTGTTTTCAGCCAGCCCTCCACAAGTAGCTCAGTGGGGGGGGGGGGGGTATCAGATTATATGGGGTCCAGTTTTCCTCCAGAATTCTCTGACAAGCAACAAAAAAAAAATTAAAAAAAAAGACAAAAGACAAAAAGAAAAAGGTTTTCAGTTCTAAAGGGGGGGGGGGGGGCGGCACAATTTATATATTTTTTTTTCAAAAGGGGAGAGGAGGGGGCCGAGATTGTCCCTCACTAAATTCGCCACTGATGGAGAGAACCTTTTGCAGATAATTTTTCATGAACCTGATAACCTTCTTTTTTTCTTTTTTTTTTTTGGTCAAAAGTTCGAACCTTTCTTCCCAGATTCTATGAAACGTGTCTACTCAAAAAATTTGGGAGGGGGCTGGGGGTGGGGGTCTGCCCCCTGCCCCCCCCCCCCCCCGACTACGCTAGTGGTCTGGGGTCGCTTTGGCGGTGCTGTAAGGCTTAAATATTGCGTGCATTTTTGCAAAGCTACATTCAATTGAGGATGTGACAACTACAATAGTAACTCCTACAATCCCAAATTTATTGTTCTATTATAACAATTTACGGGCTGTTAGTTTAGGCGAAAATTTGGCTGCTCGTTGACGGGTGTTACATCATTTGAATTTGAATAGTCATGATAGTGAGATCTGTCATGGACAGAAACAAATGTTTTCAAATATGAAGGAATAACTCCTGACATATTATATATTGAAATGAGTCCACGGAACTAAAACATGAAAGAGGGAAGGTGGATAAAGTGAATCTTTGAATCAGAGATGATTCCGATATAAAATTATAGGAATATACGTTACGGAGTACCTGTTGTACAATTGATTCCCATGAAGCCTGCAGCACAGGTGCATCCGAATGGATCTGGTAGACAGAAGAGTTTTCCCCTACACCCTGGACCGTGATCATTCCCTGAAGAATCACAAGAAAAGCTGCCGTCCTGCCCAAAGCGGTTGCTCCCTAGAACTGAGAATAAAGAGCTAAAGGGTTCGGTATGCATCCAGGATAAAGTTGTGATAGACTATGAGCCTAGTTTTAAAGGTATCCAGCTAATTTTCACAGGCTATTTTAATAGGAACTAAAAGTTATGACAATGAAACTAAAGACTGTCAATAGCCACGCATTTCTCCTTTACGTTAATGGGTATAGGCGTATACTACGTATCCTAAAGGTTGAGAACCTACCTTGTTCACAAGTTGACCCTTTGAAACCAGGAGGGCAAACACACTTTCCTGAGTCTGCATCACACTTGCCTCCATTGAGACACTCAGTACAGCTGTGTTCACATTTTGGTCCCCAACGAACAGCTGGGCATTCTGTTTAAAATTAAATTAATTCAAATTGCATTCTGTGGAGGAACCAGAACGATAACACTTTTAAATATGAAATTTTAAACAGTCAAACCGCAGGTCCCCAAAAAGTGCTCTATTTTATTTCCAGTTTTGCTTGACTGGGTCAGTCTTTGAATACATGATGAGCAGGAATCCCCGGGAACATCTGATTTCCAAAAGATTGAATGGACTGGTTAGCATTTACTGATTCTCATGATTTATACACACTCTTAAAATGTTGGGTAAATTTAGTTGGGTAACTGCTGGTTGGTTAAAAATATTCCCAATTCTGGGCTATTATTAACCAACTGGACACTCGAGTGGTGTAACCAATATTGGTTAATACTTTTTACCTAAATATTGGGCATATATTTACCAACAGTATTTGGTAATTATGGGTTGGGTACTTGTTGCCCTGTAGTTGTGTAATTTTGTCACATTTCCTTTGCCAGTTGGGTAAATTTTGTTGGGTAACTGATGGTTGGTTAGAAATTCGCTTTTGCCCAACTTGTGGTAAATATTTTTACCCAATATTGGGGAAAACACTTATATGAATATTCATGAATTTGTTTTAGTAGCGTATGGTTTGGGGTGGCCCGATTTACTAACTGTCACCGAATGCATGAAAATATAAGGGGTATATAAGAGCTTGCACTAGTTTGCACTAACTAGATAGGATAGGACTAGGATAGGATAGGTTAAAGGGTCTCTGAGGTCAAAAAAAATAATTTGTATACAGTTAGAATGTATAAAATTAACCCCAAATAACTTTACCCGGCATTCTACAGGTTAGCGGTTAAGGAGTTTGAAGAGAATAAAGGTCAGCGTGAACGAACGACGCGCGGAACTCAACTCCAGTTGAGTTCCGCGCGAGCAGTTTTCTATGCGTGTGCGTTTTTTTTATGCGTGCACGTTCGGCGAACGCCAAGACGCGATAGTGGAATTATCGCGATCGCATTATCGCGTTGTCGTCTGCTATATTATGTACAGCGCCGGGGCTGACAAACACTCGAAAGTTGATTTGGGGCGGAAATTACTGATAATATTTAACCCTAATGAAACAACAAATGAATAAAGGATACAACGCAAAATGTTTTTATCTAATTGGAAATTGATTTGGCGCGTAACTTATGGATAATCTACAATCCAAATAAAACAACAAAAGAATGAAGTCTTACAACGGAGAATGTTTTTAAAGAATCAAAAATTGATTTGGGGCGTAACTTACGGGGATTCTGTACCCCAAATTAAACAACAAATGAAAGAAGTATACAACGCAAAATGTTGATATCGAATAGAAAATTAGTTCGGCGCATAAATTACAAAGAATCTACAGACCAAATGAAACAACAAATAAATTAGAACTAAGACGCAAAATACATTTATCGAATCGAAAATTGATTTGGCGCTTAACTTAGGAATAATATACAACCCAAATAAAATATAAAATGAATGAAGTATACAACGCAAAATGTTTTTATCGAATAGAAAATTGGTTCGGCGCATAAATTACAAAGAATCTACAGACCAAGCGAAACAATAAATAAATTAGAACTAAGACGCAAAATATATTTATCGAATCGAAAATTGATTTGGCGCTTAACATAGGAATAATATACAACCCAAATAAAATATGAAATGAATAAAGGACCAACGCAAAATGTTTTTTTATCAATAGAAATTGATTTGGCACGTAGCTAGTGAATAATGTACAATCCTATTAAAACATCAAATGGATGAAATAACGCAAAATGTTTATATCGAATAGAAAATTGGTTCGGCGCATAAATTACAAAGAATCTACAGACCAAGCGAAACAAAAAATAAATTAGAACTAAGACGCGAAATATATTCATCGAATCGAAAATTGATTTGGCGTTTAATTTAGGAATAATATACAACCCAAATAAAATATAAAATGAATGAAGTATACAATTAACGCAAAATGTTTGTATCGAATAGAAAATTGGTTCGGCGCATACAAAGAATCTACAGACCAAGCGAAACAATAAATAAATTAGAACTAAGACGCAAAATATATTTATCGAATCGAAAATTGATTTGGCGCTTATAATTTAGGAATAATAAACAACCCAAATAAAATATGAAATGAATGAAGTATACAACGCAAAATGTTTTTTTATCGATGGAAATTGATTTGGCACGTAACTAATGAATAATATACAATCCTAATAAAATATCAAATGGATGAAGTATACAACGCAAAATGTTTATGGAATAGAAAATTTGGTTCGGCGCATAAATTACAAAGACTCTACAGACCAATGAAACAACAAATAAATTAGAACTAAGACGCAAAATACATTTATCGAATCGAAAATTGATTTGGCGCTTAACTTAGAAATAATATACAACCCAAATAAAATATGAAATGAATGAATTATACAACGCAAAATGTTTTTTTTTTTTTTTTTTTTATCGATTGGAAATTGATTTGGCGCGTAACTAATGGAAAATATATAACCTAAATAAAATATGAAATGGATGAAGCATACAACGCAAAATGTTTATATCGAATAGAAAATTGGTTCGGCGCATAAATTTCAAAGAATCTACAGACCAAGTGAAACAACAAATAAATTAGAACTAAGACGCAAAATATATTTATCGAATCGAAAATTGATTTGGCGCTTAACTTAGGGATACAACTCAAATCAAACAAAATGAATGAAGTATACGACGCAAAATGTTTTTATCGAAATGAAAATTATAAGTTGGCGTGTAATTTATGAAGAATCTACAACCCAAATAAAAGATGAAATGGATGAAGTATACACGCACATTTTTTATATCGAATATAAAATTGGTTCGGCGCATAAATTACAAAGAATCTACAGACCAAATGAAACAACAAATAAATTAGAAATAAGACGCAAAATACATATATCGAATCGAAATTGAATTAGCGCTTAATTAAGGGATAATATACAACCCAAATTATATATGAAATGAATGAAGTATACAGCGCAAATTTTTTTTTTTATCGATTGGAAATTGATTTGGCGCGTAACTAATGGATAATATACAACCCAAATAAAACATGAAATGGATGAAGTATACAACGCACAATTTTTATATCGAATAGAAAATTGGTTCGGCGCATAAATTATAAAGAATCTACAGACCAAAAGAAACAACAAATAAATTAGAACTATGACGCAAGATACATTTATCGAATCAAAAATTGATTTGGCGCTTAACTTAGGAATAATATACAACCCAAATAAAATATGAAATGAATGAAGTATAAAACGCAAAATGTTTTTATCGAAATGAAAAATATTAAGTTGGTGCCTAATTTATAGAGAATCTACAAACCAAATAAAACAACAAATGAATAAAGTATTCAACACAAAACGTTTATGTCGAATATAACATTGGTTTGGCGCATAAATTACAAAGAATTTACAGACCAAATGAAACAACAAACAAATTAGAACTATGACGCAAGATACATTTATCGAATAAAAAATTGATTTGGCGCTTAACTTAGGAATAATATACAACCCAAATAAAATATGAAATGAATGAAGTATACAACGCAAAATGTTTTTTTTTTTTTTTTTTTTTTTATCGAATTCGAAATTGAACTGGAAAATGATTTGGCGCGTAACTTACGAATAATATACAGCCCAAATAAAACATCAAATGGATGAAGTATACAACGCAAACTGTTTTTATCGAACTGAAAATTCAGTTGCCGCTTAATTTATGGAGATTCTACAACCCAAACAAAACAACAGATGAATCAAGTATTCAACGCAAAACGTTTAAATCGAATAGAAAATTGGTTTGGCGCATAAATTACAAAGAATCTACAGACCAAATGAAACAACAAATAAATTAGAACTAAGTCGCAAAATTCATTTATCGAATCGAAAATTGAAAGTGAAGACGTTCCTGAATCGATATATCGTTAGGTGAGCTATCGTGATCGATCGACTTTGCTCAAGTCTTATTTATATTAATTTTTTGGGGTATTTTATTTTCAAAAATCAATATCTCCTGTATCCTGTCACCGTTGAATGTCGTGTTAAGTTTTCTGGGGTTGATTTTGTGTAAGCTAACTATACACAAATTATTTTTTCAGGCCTCAGGTACCCTTTAAGATATAGGATAGGATAGCTTAAAATAGGATAGGTTAGGATTGATTAGGTTAAGACCCAGAAGGACGTAACAAGCAGATTTCTTTTTTTTTTTACCTAGGTTGGAGGAAAAAGGAAACAATAAATTGGGCAGCTGAATTTGCCCAACCACATGATATTTGTTACCAAACAGCTGAACAAATAGAGGGTTGGGCAATCCTATTGGGTAAGATTGGTTGGGCAATAATTACCCAACTGAGAATATAACCAACAGTTGGGCAATTGTAGAGTTGGGTAAAATCTAATGGGTCACCAACTGATGGGCAATTTAATTTGCCCAACAACATAGTAAATGGATTGCCCAACATCAGTTGGGCAAATTTTAACCAAAAGTTGTGTGGACAGTATGTTGCCCAGTGTTGGTTAAAAATTGGGCATTTTTTTGCCCAACTTTTTTAAGAGTGCATCAAATAAAAGAGGAGGAATTAGAGATTCATGACATACTCTATTTGTCTATGAAAAATGTGACAAAATTGGTGAAAAATGATGTTATTTTATGACCCAAAAATGGAAATGAAATGAAAAGTAAACCTGTAAAAAACTCACATAGTTTTATTATGAGCCAGGCTGAATTTGACATGAGTGTAAAGGGCAATATCTATACTTTACAAATATTGAAATAATATGTATGTACACTTACTGACAGGGTCAGGATCCAGCAAAATGTAACCAAAGTAGACATTGTGTCCTTCAAACAGTTGATTCCAGCTCTCTGATTGGTTACTTCACAAGCCCTTTCCCAAAAATAGATCCAACATGTTTGTCACAGCCAGGACCATGTTTGCACAAGAGGTCAAGAGTTCACCCAACAGGTGGCATGTGGTTTCAAATATCGCGCCATAATCTTGCAGGGTGGCCTTGCCAGCCAATCACAGTGCTAGGATTCTATGGTCTTGACAATTTCAAGGATAAATTATGTACTTGGGTTGAATATTGCTGGATCCTGACCCTGTCATAAATATATGGATGTTTTGAATATGATAATGTAAAACATGAAACTTCAACGCTTCGATACATATGCGTTTTAATAGTGGCTCATATACTTTTTATGTGTCTTTTACTGACTTGAAATCTTATAAAGAAAAGTATTTTCTGTCACTATTTTATCACTTATTTTCAACTACTTATCCTTTGAATTAAAACTTAAACATGGTATGTCTGCATTGATAAACTATCCATTTATCTTTTCAGAAAATTTGATGAGCATAGCATTAATATTTCTTGATTTAATTAACTTTGAACATGACCATGCAAAACAGCCCACTGGCTACAAGGAGAGTGTGCCATTTCAGGCACTGGAAATAAAATCAGCCCTTTTTGCTCATTTGCATACGACCTGCGGTCTGACTGTAAAGAGTTGCAAAACGCTTTCAAACATATTCATACACGACTGGTAGCCCACTCGCTCCTTGTTTTGGTTTTGCTCGCCATTGTGAAGCAACAATAAGACTGTTTACATTTTTGTCACGAATTTGGCGCCTCTAGACAAGGCGCGCTTTTGTGGCGCGTTTCCGAATGCGCGCCTCCGTTTGCACACGGAGCGCATAACACGCGATTGTGGAAGCGTGTACTCATGGAAATTGTGTCATTCTCTCGTGGCTTTTGGTAGAGGCAGGACCTGTTGATTTGGACAATCCAAAATCCCCATCCACCATCCCCAATATCTGTGCCCTGTAACATGGGAAATGCGATTGGTCTTACGATTGATTCGAATCGTAAGTCTAAGGCAAATCATGTACTGAAGAAGTTACAATTGACCGTGGGATTTATTGTGTCTCTTTATGTTGCAGGCCCCTGATTTAACAATGTTCTTGATATAGCAGAATAATATCCCTGGACCCAGCTCTTTATACCATATCGTTGTTGTTATTTGTTGTTAACTTGATTATATATAACGGCATTTCTGCTGTAGCATGGTACCTCAGTCCGGAGCCTCGTTCGATTTTATATGCGGGGTGGTATAACTGGAGGGAAGTGATGGGGCCCGGTTGGCAACACTTTTGCTGGAATCGTTGATGAGAGCTGGGAATGGGTGGTGCATCCGGGTTACATAAAAAACTTCCCCGTCTGATCGGGCATTCCTAACGGCTAGCAAGGGGGCTCGTGGCAATGCAGAGGGGACATTCGTTTACGAGAGGGGGTTTCTAGCCGTGGGTTTAACCCTTCTCCGGCTACACATTTGGATTTCACATTCAGTGTATTTTGAATTTAAGGTTTATGTATGGGATGCAGATTACATTTATTCACATGATTCCTCATTTTCAGCATAGATTCCAGCACTAGTTCTGTAATTGGGTTGGATACTCAAATTTGTGTGTACTACAATTATAATATTTGTGTGAATCCCAGCTCTTTATACATGTACCATATCGTGTTTTTTTTGTATGTTGTTAACTTGAATATGTATAACGATATTCTTGCCGTAGCAGGGTAACTAAGGAGCCTCGCTTGTTTTTACATGCGGGGAGGTATACCTGGAGGGAAGTGATGGGGCCCGGTTGGCAACACTTTTGCTGGAATCGTTGATGAGAGCTGGGAATGGGTGGTGCATCCGGGTTATATAAAAAACTTCCCCGTCTGATCGGGCATTCCTGACGGCTAGCAAGGGAGGCTCGTGGCAATGCAGAGGGGACATTTGTTTACGAGAAGGGAGTTTCTAGCCGTGGGTGTAACCCTTCTCTGGCTACATGCTTGGAATTTACATATTTTAATTTTAAGGTTTATTTATGGGATGTAAATTACATTTATTCACATGATTCCTCACTTTCCAACATAGATTCCAGCACTAGTTCTGTAATTTGGATGGATACTCAAATCTGTGTGTACTACATGTAGAATTATAATATTGGTGTGAATCCCACCTCTTTATACCATATCGTTTTGTTATTTGCTGTTAACTTGATTATATATAACGGCATTCCTGCTGTAGCATGGTAACTTTAATGGTACTGAGAACCTCGTTATACCAAGGAGTTATTCCGCTGTATATACGGTGGGTTTAAAAGCATTCAGTGATTGTGTTGTTATTTACAGGAGAATTGTATTTCCCAAGGGAGTGCAGGGTAAAGCTGACAAATTAAAAGATGCGGAGCAAAATACTAGGTCGCACAAACATCTGCGGTTTAAAGGTGGCTCCGCAGTCGTGGGCCGTGAGGGAATTTTGTCCCAGTCATGTTTTCTCAGATCAAGGGTCTGAAGATTGGGTTTTTGCCCTCACCTCATCCGAAAGGGGGTCATGGAGTGGCCTCGGGGGGCGGGGGTCTAAACAGGCATACTGTATACATTTTACGTAGTGACGTGTTGTATAATTGCATTTAGTGCATGCTATATGAAGAAAATCACTGTTAAAGCTATGGGTCGGTGACCTGGACAGAATTTATCAATGTGGGCCTTCATCACACTTACATATATTAGCAAGAAATTATATTACCATTCGTAAGACAAGTAATTTCAGGAGCCTCGCTCGATTTTACATGCGGGGATGTATACCTGGAGGGAAGTGATGGGGCCCAGTTGGCAACTTTTGCTGGAATCGTTGATGAAAGCTGGGAATGGGTGGTGCATCCGGGTTACATAAAAAACTTCCCCGTCTGATCGGGCATTCCTGACGGCTAGCAAGGGGGGCTCGTGGCAATGCAGATGGGACATTCGTTTACGAGAGGGGGTTTCTAGCCGTGGGTTTAACCCTTCTCTGGCTACACGCTTGGATTTCACATATTTTGATTTTAAGGTTTATGTATGGGGTGCAGATTACATTTATTCACATGATTCCTCATTTTTTCAGCATAGATTCCAGCACTAGTTCTGTAATTGGTTTGGATACTCAAATCTGTGTGTAATACAATTATAATATTGGTGTGAATTCATGTACCGCCATGGTAAATGATACATGTGGAAATGACAGTAACCAATGTTAAATAAAAGCCACGAAAATGCACAATTCGAACGGTTTGTCGATTTCTCATTTATCAGCCGTGAATATATATATATATATATATATGTATATATATATATATATATATATATATATGTATATATATATATATATATATATATATCAGGGGCGTCGATCTGTTTTTCGGATGGGGGGGGGGGCAAGACAGCCTATCGTAACGATGATCATTTCGCACTCAATTCAGTCATCAGGGGCGGCGGTGCATCTTTCAAAGTGGGGGGGGGGGCACCAACAAAAAGGGGCACCTACAAAGGGTGGAAACAAGGCGGAAAATATCACTTCGAGACATTAGTTTACCGGTACATTCTGATCAATACACAACCGAGGATCATTTTCGACACGTCAATGTTTGTATCTTAACATGGTTCTAGATAAGAACTACTTTGCAGTTGAGTGTAATAGCCTAAAAATTTAATAGCAAAAAATTTAAGATTTATTTCTAACGCTGAAGGCAACGGGTGTTGAATTATATACAGCAATTTCCTAATATGATAACAAGATAACAGTAAATGCGAGCGAGCGTAGCGAGTGAGCTTTGGAAAAATTTAAGAAAAAATTGTCCTCGTTCCTTTTATAATTTAGGAGCACTGCTCATTCTTGTATAATTTAGGGCATTGGGCCCCTTCTACCCCCTGCTCTACTGCCTCACTATTGTGCTGATATCAGTAGGGGAATGTATTATTATGAAGCCTCTCTGATTATTTGGAGCTATATGTATAAGGCTCCTTTGTGGACTTTATACATACCCATATATCTACTTTATATATACCAGTATCTACGATGTCGCATTTATCAGAAAACAAAAGGAGCACTAATTTCTGAGGTTAAAAGGGGCACTTATCAGAAGGTAAAAAGGACACTTATTAGAAAGAAAAAGGGGCACTATACGAAGAAAAGGGCATTTATAAGCTATGAAAAGGGGCACTTTTGGGGTACTAGAAAAATTGATGGGGCACTGTGCCCCCTGCCACCCCCCCCCCCCCCCGGAGCGCTGTCTCTGATCATCATAGCATTGATAAAGATATCATGGTAATTTGAAATATGCATATCGATATCATGAACAGAAAATGGAATTAAAGATCACATGGAAAACGATAAAATGATGATCTTACATAACAGCAAATTGAGTGGAGAAGATATAACACAAAATAATAGAAAAAGTAACACTAATAAAATATGAATAAATAGAGAAAAAACGAAATAAATATGAAAATTTAAACTTTAAATTGAATTATGTATGTTCAGAACGTTTTTTAATGGCGTCATGATTTTTTGGGAACGCCTCTTAAAAACAGCTTCTCCACGGTGAAATGACGCAGTAAAGATTAGAGAATTTGTGCGCGCGGCGAAATTGAACTCTGTTCTTGTAAAACCTTTTATATTTCAATGTTTGGAAGGCATCATTTCCTGAGTTTTGCATCAGTTTTTCATTACTTTATTTTACACTTCCGGAATTATTGGGGGGGGGGGGGCAAAATGATATGTTCCCCCCCCCCCAATATTTTCTTGGGGGGCAATCGCCCCCCTTGCCCCCCCCCCCTCCAGGATCGACGCCCCTGATATTTATATATATATATTTATGCCTACATTTATATGTTACTACAAATCTCTGCATACAATTTTAATGTTCAACATCCATATACATGACTAGTTACCTACACTTAGGGGCATGGCGCTTTTACAGCCTCGCTGAGGTAAAATGCGCTGTAGCATTCAGAGAATTTCTTCCTACTTACTAATGGGTCGAGTGTGGCAAATGTAGATCAATATCGCCAAATGACGTTACCAGGTTACTTTGACAGGGATTCGAACCCCATACTGTCTGAATCATAGTGCGGTAACTATCAACTAAACCACAGCCCCTCTAGTTATGAACTGGCAGTTTGGTCCTTAAAGCTAAAATGATTCGCATTTTTATGATGAGAATAACTGGATCTATTCATCCGGTTATAACATGCACCTGTGGAATTCCGTATTGGGAAAATGGATTTTCTAGCCGACTGCCTATACAAATGATTGATGGAAATTTTGTTGTTGTCCTTATGTAGTCTTACCAGTGCGTGACTTTTGATATTTGGGTGAAACAAAGTGGAAATAGTCATCGGTCGTACGGAACACAGGAATGTCCTAATACTACACTTTCCTAATTTCCAAAATTTCACATAGAAAATAGATGAATCGTGCAGTGACCATTTCTTAATATGAAATTATTTTTGGCTAGCACAAAACAATTCCTGATTATTCATTTACATGTAAATGATATTTGAGGTGGATACATGTACTAAGAAAACTGCCAAAATGTCCACTCTTTTCTAAACTGAAATCATCCATTTAAATTTTTAAGGGCCTCGATGACGTAGACTTTATGAGCATAAAGTTGGCTTGCTACATCACCCGTGTATGTACCACAAAGCTTTCATAGTTCTTTCAGATTTGGCAAGCCGCCGCGTAAATCTCTGCGTGTAAGTGAATGGCAAGAGGCCATGGAAGGGGGGGGGGGGGGGGGTTAGAAACATAGCTCGGTGCACGCATTCGTAATGAATGATCTGTATGTTATAGAGTAATGTCGAGCAATATGTTTATCTTAACAAATTTCGATGCGGATTTGATGCCTTTTTGATGCCTTTGATGCCTCTAAATAGGGAAATTGGAGGTGCCGTGGTATAGTGGTTCATTCAATTGACCCTTAATCAAAGGGTTGAGTGTTCGAATCCCAGCCCGACACTAACGTCCTTTGGTAAGACATTAATCCACATTTGGCTTTCTCCACCCAGCAGTGGCGTAATGAGCCAAAAACTTTGAGGTGGTTGAGCAAAGGCATACGGGGCACAATTTCTGAATACTTGCGAGAAAGCGAAGCGAGGGAGTAAAAAATTGACTTTTTTAAAATGAAAATTTAATTTTGTCATATATCCAGTAGATAATTTGACATTTTTTCTTTCCTTTGTGTGTGTGTGTGTGTGTGGAACTTCTCTCTCTTTTTTTTTTTTTTTTTTTTTTTTTTGGGGGGGGGGGGGGGGCTGCCGGACGTATGAAATTTGCGTGCGCTCAGTTAAGTTTACCACTCGAAAATTGCGGAGACGTTTGCGCTTGAGTGCAGGACTTGCGCTGCCGAACTTAATGGGCCCCTGTCATCAAAATGCAAGTGGATACCTGTTGGTTTGCAGTCCTACATACATCTCATATTTTGATATTTAAACTTCTAAATATGTTTCATAGATCTTTAAATATTTTTTGAAATAATTTTCTACCACCTGCTAAGCCCCACCCACTTAAAAAAATCCTCCAGACCATTTGCCCCCTGTGACATCATCTGTCAATGATCAGTGAGCTAATAGCGATTTTGCAAGTGAAATTGGTATTTAACTTTGTCAAAGCTGACACTTGTTACAATACAACATATAATAACAACATAGGAGTTGCTATGTCAGACATGCTGTAGCATCAGTAGGAAAACAAAGGCAATGAGGAGGTATTGTATGAAAGCATGCAATTCTATTATGAGTGTGTGCTGAGCTGGCGAAAGTTACATTCCATTATTTTACAATATAGACGGTGATCCCCCAGCTCAGCACACACTCATAATAGAATTGCATGCTTTCATACAATACCTCCTCATTGCCTTTGTTTTCCTGCTGATGCTACAGCATGTCTGACATAGCAACTCTTATGTTGTTATTGTATGTTGTATTGTGACAGGTGTCAGCTTTGAACAAAGTTAAATACCAATTTCACTTGCAAAATCGCTATTAGCTCACTGATGACTGACAAATGATGTCACAGGGGGCAAATGCTCTGGAGGATTTTTTTTAAGTGGGTGGGGGTTAGCAGGTTGTAGAAAATTATTTCAAAAATATTTAAAAATCTATGAAACATATTTAGAAGTTTAGATATCAAAATGTGAGATGTATGTAGAACTGCACACCAACAGGTAACCACTTGCATTTTGATGGCAGGGGCCCTTTCAGCCACAATAAAGTAAAGAAAAAATAAAAATCCGTAGTTTTTTAGGGGTTTCCGTTATTCCGTAATCATCTTCGCATTCTGTACTAAATACCGAAAATACGTACTAGTTGGCAGCTCTGTCTAAATTATTCTTATTAAACTCAAACTACGAGTATGTGCTTTCACCTGTAGTATCTTTATTAAATTGTTAAATGTGACCAAGGATTTGGGCATTAATTTAAGCAGAAACTAATACCGCGCTCTCATCGAAAAATCAAGAAATCACAGTTGATCCTCTTTGACAACATGAACAAAATAATAACTTAGCTATTTCCTAACAACAGTATAAAATGAACTATTGAATTTTCATAGAATAAAACCAAGAAGGTTTATAAAATCTATAGATGTTACTTACTACGAACATGAACCACCATTATTGCATGTTCTGCTGCCAATCTCTTTTCATTTTCAAAACATTGATAGGCACCAGCTTGGTCACGTCTCACTTGCGGTAAAGTAAGAAAAGGTTTTCCTTTGCTACCCTGGATCGAGGACCCATTGAATCGCCATCGAAGTTTACTTTTTTCTACATCAGTGTCAACTGTGATATTAACATTCTCCCCAGCATGTGTAGTCAAAGTTCTGTGTTGAGGCAGGATAGTTGCTGCAAAATGAATAGAAACAATATATGTTGTATAAAGTAACATGTAATGCTTCTCAAAAAAGTTTACAGTTTGAAAAAGTCTCCCTAAATGAATATTTCAAAATAATTTCAGGGAATTTTCATACCTGTGGATAATAAGATCTCTTCTATCAAATGACACTGAAAATTTGAGAATTTTTTATGCTTGAGTGACCAAGTATGTATGTTCGTGTGTATGTATGTATATGTGTATATGTATGCACATGTATATCTTTATTATTAGTGCGCCTGGTGCATCCAACTTTCAAGCCTTATTGGCTTTTACGTTTGCACCATTTTCCAGTAAACTATTATGTTGATGGTTATGATTTATTGTCATTATTTACATTTTCATTGTAACCATTTTAATTTATATGCATTTTCATAATTATTATATGTACTTTTAATGATATTCCATCATTTTTATCTTGTATATATATTTAATGTCATGTTGATGGAAATAAATGATTTTCAATTCAATTCAATTCAATTCAATTCAAAAAGCCACACATTTGTGAAAGGGTGCAAAATTTAGACTTGACCAAAATCATTGGCAGGAGAAACGGGGGGGGGGGTAGCTTTTTTGGGGGGTTTTTTGTTTGCTTTTTTGTTGTTGTTTGATTGATTTTATTTCTGCCTTCGATAGCATGATACAAAATATAATAATATTACAGAAAAAAGTATATAAACACATTGTCAGATATTAAAGGAAACCAAAACTCAAGTTGAGAATCAATGTTATTGGAAAGTGAAAATTCAGAGAAGCACATTACAAAAAGTTTCATTAAAATTGGTTAAAAAATGAGAGAGTTATGGAAGTTTGAAAAGTCTCGTTTTACTTTCTATGGGGATCCTCAAATTGGCAAAATTGCTTCAAAATGGCTGATTTTGTGAACAACTCTCCATTTATTTTGTACACAGATTTTCAGATTTTCCCCATTATCTCTCAGGGTGCTTCTTGTCTCCTCCTGAATTCGACATATGTGGTGTAAAATACATTTTCCCATTATATATGTTGAGCTCAGAAGGAGATTAACTGCACCTTGAAAGATAATGGGGAAAATCTGAAAATCTGTGTACAAAACAAATGGAGAGTTGTTCACAAAATCAGCCATTTTGAAGCAATTTTGCCAATTTGAGGATCCCCACAGAAAGTAAAACGAGACTTTTCAAACTTCCATAACTCTCTCATTTTTTAACCAATTTTAATGAAACTTTTTGTAAAGTGCTTCTCTGAATTCTCACTTTCCAATAACATTGATTCTCTCCTTGGGTTTTGGTTTCCTTTAACAATTTACTTCTTGAATACAAAGAAAAAATGTATTATGGAAAATTAACAATTTGCAATTAACAGGAATTATGAACGAAGGAGACCGTCATCATGAGCGAGTTGCTTGATGTCGACGGCGGCCTCAAAACCAAGAGAAAAGTATCCCTTCCACGTAAACACATAAGCGCTCCTCTTGACATTAATTTGTCCCTTATTTATAATAATAATAATATATCATTTATATTGCGCCTTTTCATAAAGATACAAAGCGCATCAACAGTGAAACACATAATACAAAACATAAACAGAAAAATACAAGCCTACACAGTAAACAGAAAGAAAGATTAGAAAAGATGAGTTTTTAGACTAGTCTTAAATGATGCAAGAGTTTTACATTGCTTTAACTTGGGGGGTAATAAGTTCCAACACTTGGGGGCAACAACTGAAAAAGCTCTATCACCTATTATTCTACCAGTTCGGGGGACTGTAAGTGTACTACCAGTGGATGATCGTGTATTATACATGGATGTGTGCACTTGGAGTAGATCAGATAAGTAGAGAGGGGCTTGACTGTTGAGACATTTATAGGCGAGAGTTAAAGTCTTGTATGTGACACGATTATTAACACGGAGCCAATGGAGATCATTTAAGAGAGGGGAGACATGAACTGATTTAGGTTTGCAATGGATGAGTCGAGCTGCTTTGTTTTGGAGAAGTTGAAGGGAGTTAAGATCTTTGAGCAATATGCCATTGAGGAGTGAGTTACAATAATCTAGTCGGGACAAAACGAGAGCTCTAATGACCGCATGACATGAATCTTTATCAATGAACTTCCTAATTCTACTAATGTTACGAATATGGAAATTAACAGATCGGGATACATTAGCAACATGATCAGACATATTCATATGCTTGTCAAAGGTAACACCTAGTATACGGACAGACGGCAGAGGGTTAATGATGGTATGTTCATCGATCTTCAGTTGGACGTGCTGTAGGAGTTGGTGATGCTTGGGAGATGCCGCAATCATAAACTCTGTCTTGTCCTGATTAAGTTTGAGCTTATTGGCAAGCATCCATGATTGAACATCAGATATGCACTGTTGTAATTTATCCATCAAAAAAATTCATTTCTAGATATAGGTTGGCTTTTTTCGTGTGTATGCTTTGTTCTACTTTGCAGTTTTCCCCAAGTTTTACTTTTGTTTCATTCACACGTATAATGTATACTATGATTTCATAGTTTTTTACAACTGCCTTTATTGTCATCTTATTTAGTCGTGTTATTTATATTTTATAATACGATGTATTATGTATTTTTCTCATACTACGAAAGGGGGTCAATAGAAATAAAGTTCAAGTTCAATTACCGAACGAAATGAGGATTTTTCTGTGCGATGTTTGATGCCCTTTGAGATGAAGTTGCCCTCATCTTTATAGGGATTGCCCTTAGTTTTATACCTATTCATGACAATACTTATTTATCCGTTGTGCCCTTAGTTACCAATTAATGACAATGCAGATGCATTTTTGTAGGCCTGTATTTGTTTTTCTGTCTGTGTGTGCTTTCTAGACGACGTTTGACCCCAACCCTCCTGCGAAAGTAATAAATGCACCGTCCAAGCTTAGTGAACGAATGCCCTCCCGAGGTTAAACTGCTCCTTCGTGATCTGATGTGTCCTTAGATTATAGCTTTTTATGACACACAAAAAAATTCATTTCTAGATATAGGTTGGCTTTTTTCGTGTGTATGCTTTGTTCTACTTTGCAGTTTTCCCCAAGTTTTACTTTTGTTTCATTCACACGTATAATGTATACTATGATTTCATAGTTTTTTACAACTGCCTTTATTGCCATCTTATTTAGTCGTGTTATTTATATTTTATAATACGATGTATTATGTATTTTTCTCATACTACGAAAGGGGGTCAATAGAAATAAAGTTCAAGTTCAATTACCGAACGAAATGAGGATTTTTCTGTGCGATGTTTGATGCCCTTTGAGATGAAGTTGCCCTCATCTTTATAGGGATTGCCCTTAGTTTTATACCTATTCATGACAATACAGATGCCATTTATTTGATAGATAGACCTAGTACATCGTTTTTTGAGTGCTTTCCTCGGTCACTGCAGTTTTTCTAGAAGAAGAAACCAACCAAAGAAGGCTCTCCTTGGCGATATTTTAAAGCCTCTCATGTAAATACTACGTGTTACAGAAAGGAAAAAAAAGACACTTTTGATAGTCAATAAGTAACTCAAAAAGTTGTATTTTGTATCAAACTGAGGTTCTCACATTGTAAAGTTGAAGTATGTCACATTTATTTGGAGCAAGTTTAATGACAATTCTCTGAATATTTTTTCTTAAAACAATGCTCTGAATATTCAATTAGACTTTCACTTTTTGGAAAATCAAGTCCAAAAAATCTGTGTGTATCAGTAATTAATTCAGAAAGAAAATACTACTGTGCATCGAACCTGTCATTTCTGCCCAGCTCACAGCGGGCCAAAGTCGAACCAAAGTGCGCCAAAATAGGAGTTTGATCATTATGATTTTTCTAATTTTTTTTTTCAAGTCCTGTTGGAAGGTAACACCCTAATGAAAACTTCTGAGCAATATTTCTCTTTTGCTCTCATGCTTTCTTCTCTCTCTTAAGCGAACCCTTCTTTCTGAATAATTACACCTTTCCTCCCTCCACTAAATTGATCTCTATTCTCTTCTAACTCTCTTTTGACCCTTTCTTCCTTTTCTTGCTAAATATTACCCTGAATTCAGAAAAGTACAGATAATTTAGTTATAAACAAGTGTAATAATATGAACAAATCTGTAATGTATTATTACTTATCTGTTAAAAAGCATTTGAATTGTCATACTATTATGCCATAACTTATCATTCTGCAATTACATTCCACTTGAAGGATTAACCATAATGTTCATACAGCCCAAAACTGCAATAGATATGTCATAAATTTGCCTGTACTCCACTTTCAATTCTAAAATAATTCTGGATATTATATTAATCTGCAGCATTATCGTAGTACACGATGATTTATATTTCATATGTATTTATAAAATTTGGTAATTATCTAGCCTCCAGACAATAGTTTGCCTCCTCTGTGTATTTCTATCATTCCCCATGTATTTTTCAATCTATTGCAATTAAATTTCAAATCATAATGTATACTTGCATTGCAATTTTTAATATGAAAGTATATTAACATTTTTAATGTTACATGCAAGATGTTTTTAATGATATTCTGGTAAGATTTAACCTTTTGAAGTTGAATTTTAAGTCACATTTCATTTCATTTCATTTTGTTTTCTTCATTTTTTGAATAGTGGATTATCCATTATTCCCTTCTTGTTTTTTCCAAGGTCTCAATCAAACAGATATTTTCACGAATTAATCAACATTGATGACAGGTAGTTTCATCCGAATCCGATGTAATTTACATTTTGCAATTTTCAATACTTCACTGTAATTTTCTGGACGATCATTTGTTTTCATTTGTATAATTATATATGTATATTGTGCAATATCTATTATATTTCTCGGAATGGCATATGCGGGTTCACATGCCTACGGGCAACAGAGAAGAATTTCTCTTTTGTGAACCCTGACCCACATGCCATTCCGTCTTATCTTATTCTATTTTATCTATTACTCTGTATGCATATCTTGTATTCGTTTTTATGGTCTAATAAATAATAATAATAATAATAATAATAATAATAATAATAATAATAATAATAATAATAATAATAATAATAAATAAATAAATAAATTTGAAGTGTCTGACTCTTTTCTTAAAATTTAAAAAAAAGTTCCTTTTTACGGAATTATGTTTGAAAGTCACGGCTTTGCTGAATCCATGATTTTCACATGTCGGAAAAAGGTATCAATCTGTGATTGTTCATGGTTCTTTCTAATAACCCATTTAACAATATCAGTGAGTATTATTCCGAAAGCTAATTGATATTCACTACTAATTTCGTGGTAAACTTGCTAAAATGGGTAAAAAAGAAGAAGATTTTTAATTAATATACAAGGAAAATATTAACATTAGTGCCGATACCCGCTTTAAAAATTATAGAATTAATGTTCCCAAGGTCTAAACTTTACATTGATATTAAATTTGGTTGCCAATTTTCTATCCATATGTTCCTACGTATGAGCAACATGTACTTCCTATTGAAATTCTCGGAAAGCGCCCTCTACAACCCAAATATGCTTGATAAAAAGTGAGCCATCGTAGAAGGTTGTTAAATTATAAATTTAGAGTTTATTTGCGGTCTAGTACCCTAAATCACCCCCCCCCCCCAAAAAAAAAAAAAGAAGTATTGGTGATGGTTGTCTTTTAAATAGCCTAGAATGGATGGCCGGAGAAGGACCTCTTAAACTGCGATCTTTCAGAGACGAAGTGGTGGTGGAGGGCCAAACAAACTTATTACCCAAAAATCCCTGAATGGCGTTTAACACGACCTCAAGTGTCCTTCGAACACCAGGGTAAAGTACAGAAAAATGAAATGCTTCAGGTTGAAATGAAATCGATTGTTCTAGATATAGGTTGGAAATTCATGGAATGGATATTTACATGTTTATACAGATGGATCCAAACTGGAAGATGGGAGGACAGGGGCAGCCTTTTATGTGCCTCATTACGACGTGGTGCAAAATTTTAGATTATCCCATGTCTGTGTTATGAGAGGAGAACTAGTAGCCATACTAATGGCACTAGAGTGGATTAACACATTTATGGAAGCCTCATCGGTGCATGGTAATATTTAGTGACTCTTTGTCAGCTTTACAAATGATCGATTCATACTGTATTAGATGTGCTATTGTTAATGAAATGTTATCCTTAATTAATATTTTGAAGTTGAAGGATGTTTGTGTTGCCTTTGAATGGATTCCATCACACTGCGATATTAACGGCAACGAGATCGTAGATCGGGCCGCCAAAAAAGGAGCCATGAAAAAGTGTATAGACATAGTTTTATCAAATACGAGAAGTGAACTAGCAGTCTCTTGTTTGATCCATTATAACAAAGTTGGCAAACAGAATGGGACAAAGCCGAACACGGTAGATTTTTGTATGCCTAACATAGCGACGTTGTACAAAGCCCATATACAGACATGGCTTGTCTCGCAGAGAAGCATGTTTGATAGAACAACTAAGAGTAGGTAAATGTAGGGTGAATTATTACCTTTTTCAAATTAACCAGCATGATACTGGTCTCTGTGAAGCGTGTCAAGAATTTGAGACGATTGAACATTTTATTTCATATTGTTCAAAATACGATAGTGGGGGGGGGGGGGGTGGGGGTGGGGGGCTGATCTGATTTCACTCATGAATGCACTGGCGTAAATTCAGTTTATGCAGTGGGGGTATGATCGCAATATTGAGGGGAAATTTATAAAGTTTAGGGGCACCGATAAAAGCTATTTCTGAAAAAAAGGGGGCACCTACAACGGGATAAATATACAATCTCTAAACATTGTCATATATACCCTACATTGTGATTACATTTATAAGGATTTCAATTAGGTTTCTCTCTTAGATGCTCTAATATAATTAACTTAAGCATCAAAGTTTGCAGTTGGGTTTGATGACCTACGTATTAATGTGTGAGCGAGCAAAGCGAGCGAGCAATTTTTTAAGATCTGTGAGGCTGCATGGTGATCAAAAACATCTTCTAAAGAGAAAAAAAGAAGTTCTGAAAGGTATTTAAACACAGTCTTGGCATGAGAGACTGAAAAGACCTCTGATAAATAACATAACTATATCAAATATAAATGTAAGCGAGCGTAGCGAGCAAGCCTTGGCGAAATTAAAGTAAAGTTGCTCTAAATCGCTATAAATTAGGGGCATAAATTATGGAGCAAGAAAAAAGGGGCCCTTATCAAGAACGATAATGGCATTTATCAAAAAAGAAAAGGAGCAGGAGTATGTCACATTAAAAAGAGCAATTATCAGAGGATGAAACATGTGGTATTTGTCGCAAGTGAATATAGGCACTTTATACCAGAGGTAAAAAGGGCACTTATGAGAATGGAAAAGGGGTGTTTTTGTTGTTGTTTTTTTTTTATAAAGGAAGAGGGGCTCTTATCAGAAGGAATTGTACTACTTAGAAAAAAAAAGAAGCCCGTGTTAAAATGAATTAAGGAAAACTTATCAGAGGTGTAAAGGGGCACTCATCAGAGATGTTAAGTGTCATTTAACAGAATAATAATAATAATAATATACCATATTTATATAGCGCATATCACAATATGTCCCTATGCGCTGTAAGAAAGGCAGAAGGGCCACTTGTCGAATTAGAAGTGGCACCTCTCATATTTGAATAGAGGATATGGCCACAGGTAAAGATGCACTTATCAGACGGAAAGGGGGTAATTCTTGTATCTGAAAAGTGAGAATAGTTCCGCGGCCCATATATAAAGAGTGACGGCTCTTAAAAGAAAGGATTAAATTGAAAAATCCTAATCTGAAATCTGATGTCTAACCCAATTTTCACTCGTGAATTATTGGGTTATATTATGTGATAATAATCGTTTTTTGATAGCTTTTTAATTCATCATCGATCCTCTTACATAATTGATCTTGAAGTAATTTAGTAAAGAGACATTTTTCCATGGACGATTGGAATTAACTCCCCTTTTTAAAAATTTCTGATTGAGTGCTCGCGTATCTTGATATTATAGCGAATAATTACGAATTTCTACGCTTTCTAACTTAGGAGATGGGATACTAACATCTTACCATACTAACGATAACCATTAATAACACCATGTTAAAAAAAAAAAAGCAGTTGCTCGTGGGCTTTCCGAAGCTTACGCCAAACCTACGAAAGTGACAGGCGCGAATAATCTGAAGAGATTGACTTGACATGATTGAGGAGCGCCATCATACCAAGCACCAACCAACCAACAAATATCAGACACGAATTTTGGCGCACTTTGAGTTCATTTTCGGCCCACTGTGCAGCGTCATTAATGATTAATGACTCTGGTCCCCCCCCCCCCCCCCCCCCCCCCCGCAAAAAAAAAAATTAATGTAATTTTAGCTACAATGGACAACGGCAAAATGGCAATGGCGCAGCTGAGTTGACACATGGAATAACTGCAGACTTTAATCTGAAAATGCTGACATTTGTTAGTTTCATGTTCTCGTCATGTCTTTCTTGCGCCTGTAAAGCAAAACAACGAGGTAAAAATCATTGATAGAATATAAAATCTCTTCACTTTTGTAATAGAGAATGTTCACTGTTCATTCCTCTACTTGCCCTCTCCACACGAGGTCAAGCTCTCCTCAGCATGTAATGTACGGCTTTCTGTACCATCCTCTAGTTTCAAGATTCAAGATATTTTACTCAACCATAAAAACATACAAATTATAATACAATAGAGATATGGAATATGGTAAGGACCAATAGAAAAGTAAAATGCTTGTGAGGATTGCCCTTTAATAACTTATTCTGTCTTGCCTCAAGTGATTAATCGATTGAGTGATTGATTGATGGATTGGTTTATCTTTCTTTCGAGATCATCTGTGGTCCTTTTCTGACACTGAAAGTATCACAGCATAAATATGAAAACACACCAAAGGGTAATATTTCAAAAAAAAAACTCACTAATGTAATAATTTGCTGAAACAAGCATTAAAATGTTGATAGCATACGTCAGAACTTACAAGCAACAAAGCATAAATGTCCTTTCATAAGCTACCGTAACACCGTCAGAATATGACAATTTCTAAGCCTTTAAACCTCATTTTGCTGATACAGCTAGAACAGATACTTATCCTTGTCAATTCTGGATTTTGTACCCTTACACAAAAGTGGCTTTTGCTCACTCAAGCGTGAAATTTCATCAGATTTCTTTTTGCTTTCATTTCATAGAAGAGACCATAATCTATCCACAGGTATGGAAGTTTAGAAATGTTTAAATATTTTTGTGGGGAGACTATAGATGGAATACCGAAAGATCTCTTACAGACATATTTTGATACAAAGAGAACAACATGAGACCGTATTTAACATGTTTCTTTCCAATTTCCTTTTTGCTACCAATACTGTACACGAGCTTTAAAGCCTTTTTCAATTTGCCTTAGTTCCTCCTGGCAACATGGTGAAAACAAAATTAAAATATTGTACGGCACGTTTATGATAATTGAAGAAAATGTGAAATATACTTACCACTATGAAGAAGTACGACAGTTGAAGCAGTGTATGTTAATCCGTCAACTTCAGCAACTGCAGAAAATGCTCCCACTCCCTTGGTGTCAGTAGATTGGTTGAAGTATAACTTTTTTATATTATCGCCCTCGTTTACTCTGACGACATAGTTTTTCAGTTTATTGCCCTTTTCAATCCGATAAAACTCGATCGTGTCTCTGATGCTCGCATTTTTCTCTCCTAGGTACGCACTGATAAATTGATCATCTGTGTTGGCAGGGTCTAGTAGGGGATGATTGGTGACCAAGGTAAGGTCCACGGTGCTCCCTGAAGAACAAGCAATAATTTAGGATAGAGTTACTAACAGTACGTTTTTATGTGTAAGTCTATTTACAAATATATCCCGAAACAATTGTGTAATCTGTTTGATTTTAATTATAATTTTCATTATTGTCCAACAAGATCTGTGAGAGACATTCATATTCCTAGAAATAGAACAGTTGTGTTTCAACGAAATATTAGCTTTTCTGGTCCCAAACTCTGGAACAACTAAAATGACTCCATTATATGTACAATTATAGTGAGTAATGCATATTGCACCCCCCCCCTTTTTTTCCCCCTCTCTTACTCCTTTTTCATTTTCTTTTTCTTTTTCCTTTTTTTTTATCTTTTAGAATTTTCGTGTATGTTATAATTGTATAATATTATGCAAACATGTATTGTTATGGCGACCCCAACACAAGCCATGTGCTTCGTGGAACCCTCGCCTCCTTCCACCATGTTTTTATCAATGTAAATTTCATTTTGTACTTATTTGATTATGAGAAAAAAATGAATGTGTTTTGAATCTGAAATCTGAATCTGAATCTGAAATGACAATGAATTAAAGGTTTGTTTTTTTCTTGGAAAAGTGAGATGAAATTATAATATGTCGTACGGGACACACACAAAAAAAATCATTTTCTTTTAATTTCAGTACATGTATAAAACTCTGTGAATTGCGTGGAAGATCATCATAAACCTTCTTTTTAATGAGTCCACATTATGGGCGTCTCAATACTTGTAAACAATCCCGTAAATATACTGCATGTATTAACGGCAGTGCTTTCCAATAAAACTTGGGTTAGGACTAAGGGTCATGGGCCACTGGAAACCATTTGTCTATAATTGTTCTGTGCAAATTTGTGGTTGGAAGTTTCTCTTAAAAACTATAATATTTCATTTTTTCATTTATTTATTTATTTCCATCAATAGTTTAAAAAATACATACAAATACAAATCAGTACAAAATATAAAATTACAAGATAGAGGAGACAGCAAGAAAAGCAAGGAGCTTTATAAAAAGCTGCCACCTTTGGTATATACATAAATAAATACATAAAATGGGCATATTGGATTGATAAAATGTAGATACATGTATAATATGGTCAGTAATATAGGATTTGAAAGAAAAGTTAATCAACCAGGACAAACCCTACACAGACAATGTATGATGCCAGACAAAGGGCCTAATATTGTTCGAGTAAATATGACTTATAATTGCGTTTGAGTGAGTTTAAAGATGGACTTAACTTTATATCTGGGTGCAATTCATTCCAGATCTTGGAACCTTTATAAAATACACTTACTAAACCAACATTTGTTCTATTTAGAGATAAATGATAATCTGAAGAACTTCGAGTAAAATAAGAATGGAACTGGTTATTGGATTGAAAATGTTTGGCAATCGCCAATGGAATACGGTCATTATGAAGTAAGAACATAAATATTACAATATTGAATTTATTCAAATCAAACACCTTCAACAAACCTAATTCAGCAAAAATAGGAGAGGTGTTGGCAAGATAATGAGCATGATAAATGATTCTTACGGCCCTTTTTTGAAGTCGAAATAAACGTTGCATAGAGTAATTCGTTGAATTGGCCCAAACAATATTGCAATAGAGTAAATGGGGTGTTATAATGGCATTATAAATCATGCGCAGTATATTTGGGGGGAAATGCTTCAATTTATACAAAATGCCAGTACATTTGGAAATTTTATTGCACAAGATATCAATGTGTTTATGCCACAGCAACTTCGAATCGATTACAATTCCAAGAAACTTTACGGAATCAACAAAATCAATCCTATCTTTGTCAATGGATATTATCAAATTACTTGTTTCAATATTTTTGTTTGTAAAAAGCATGCATTGAGTTTTTTAAATATACAAGGCCAATTTATTAGTAATTAACCATTCATTAACTTTCTGTATTTCAATGTTGAACTCAGCAACTAAAAAATTAAGATTGCAATTTGACATAAACATACTAGTATCATCTGCAAATAATATTAGTTCTAATTTACTTGATACATTGCACACATCATTAATATAAATCAAAAATAACAAAGGACCGAGTATAGAACCCTGAGGCACTCCACATTCCAATCCGCCAAGATCTGAACAGGTATGATTGACTAATACATATTGACCATGTTGACTGCGGTTCGTTAAATAGCTATGAAATAACTGCAAAGAAACACCTCTTATACCATAATTTTGTAATTTATCCAATAAAATAAAATGATCTAAAGTATCAAAAGCCTTACTCAGGTCTACGAACAAACCAATTAAAAATTCACTTGAGTTAAAAGCATCTCGTACTTTAGAGACCAAGTCAATAGCCGCATGGGATGTGGAGTGTCCAGGTCGAAAACCATATTGACAATTCGAAATTATTTTATGTTGATTTAGGAAAGTTGATAAGCGATTATATATACATTTTTCAAGTATTTTAGAAAATAATGGTAAAACAGATATTGGTCTGTAATTATTTACTTCACTTTGGGAGCCGCTTTTAAAAACCGGGACAACTCGTGCAATTTTTAGCTTTGATGGAAATTTTCCAGTTACAAGAGCACAATTAAAAATGTCAGTCAACGGATAACATATAATATGAATGATATGCTTAACTACTTTAATATCAATTTCATCATAGCCAGGGCTTGAACCTTTATCGAGAGACTTCACTATATCAATGATTTCACCAGGTGTTATTGGATTGAAGAAAATTGTTTTAGAATTTAATTTTAGATATTGCATGTAACTCCTGTCTGAACTGTTATTTTGAAATTTGTTTTTCAAGGACATGCCAATATTTCTAAAATATTCATTGAACACTTGAGATATTTCTTGGTTATCATAAGTTACTCTGTCGCCAATATTAATACTTTCTATTTCTGTTTGTTTCTTCTTCTTACCTAGAGCTGTATTAATAATTTTCCAAGTTTTCCTCAGATTAGACTTAACTTTAGAAAACAAATTTTTATAATAAACATTTTTTGTTTGTTTAATTTCATTATTGACCTTGTTACGAAAGCACTTATAAGTTCGCTCCCTATAAACTGAAGGATTTTTAATATATTTTTTATACAAGAGATACTTTTTATTGCACAGTTTCCGCAAATGCTCATTAAACCATGGTTTATCTTTTCTTTTTTTTTAAACGGCTTTGTATCTTAGGGAAATGAACATCGTATAATTTCTGAAATTGGCACAAAAAATTATTATAATTAATATCAGCATCATCTGTGTCAACATGCCACACAGCCTCAACCAAATCATGTGCAAAACTCTGAATGTTACTATCTTTTATGATACGCGTTGTATACACTCGGTCACTCATATCAAAAGTATTATTACTCAAACAATAGATTGGAAAGTGGTCAGAAATGTCTACTAAAATAACTCCAGATAATATAGAACAAGTATCATTTGTGAACACATTGTCAATAAGAGTGGCCGAGTGATCAGTGATGCGTGTAGGTAAATGAACAGAAGGAAACATTGATTTAGTCAAAAAAACTCAGTGGCTTGTGAACAAGTTTCAACACTGAGCAAATTAATGTTAAAATCACCAGTAAAATACAAGAGTTTGTTTTCTTTATTCACAGAAAGTAAAACTGAATTAAGTGATTCAATGAAAGATTCAAAACGTGAATTAGGTGGTCTGTATATTACAGCAAATATAATATTCTTGGGTTTAAGCTCAATTTCTAAAAAGATACATTCAATAAACTCTGAGCAAATATCTAGATCATCTCTATGTAGAAAAATAATATCGTCTCGAATAAAGGCACCCACTCCACCCCCTCTACGTTCAGGACGTGAATTCCCAGTAAAAATATAACCTTCAATATTACCAGGTAAATCAGTATCTCTTAACCAAGTTTCAGTTAAACCAATGGCACAAAAATTCAAATCAATGCCATGTAAAAATGAATATAAATTATTGAAATTCTTTTTAATACTTCTACAATTAATATGTAAGCATGAAAATTTGTTTCCAGTAACATGTCTAGTTTGCTCATCACTAATAAATTCATTAAATTCCCTTGGCAGTAAGTATCTTTGATTTGGAACATTAGTTTCATCATCGTTTTCAATTGGAGATAATAAATCATTAATTTTCAGTAAATCTACATCTTTCAAGATATTTTCATATAAGTGTCTGTCAGGCATTATACAAATGAAAAATCACAATACAAAGGCCCCAAAAGAAAGAAATTAGGACCTCAAAATAACAAACAGGTAACACAAAGGTATCAAGATGGATTTGTTATTTTGAAAATGAATTGAATCCACTGGGAAGTGGTAATCTGTTAAGATATCCATAATGCATTTAAAAAAAAAAAAAAAAAATAGGTGTTGGGGAGAGAATGACTTTGTTTTTGAAGTAATAAGCATTTGTATGGCGCCGTCTATTTAAGTTCTACCCTGAGGCGGACAAGCAAAATACAAGTGAAGAGAGAATTCAGATGAGTGCCATGTCCCTGTGCCAAGTATAGTTTAATAAGATAAGTTTACAAGTAAGGTTGGAATTCATCATAATTGGATAAATGAATATTTAGGTTCCAAAATAATGTTCATCAGCGATGTATCTATAGTATATGGTAGAGTCGGTGCATGCCCCATCCCACTCCCTCCATTTTTATAGAGGGCAAAAAGAATCAATAAATTTCGAGAGGTTATATCGGGATGCACGTTTGTAATATCTCCCTTTCCCGATTTAAGTGCAAATAATCATGTTTAAGAATAATATAACGTTGGCAAACATCTTTCTGAGCTATTACCAATGGCATGGTTTGCGCTAACGTCGTGAACATGATGTATTGATTCATTGTTTCTCAAGCAGTATATTGTTTTACACTTACGGTACAGATAAGGTGATTTTATACTATGTGCATTGTAAATGTTTGTGTAGAGAAAAATATTGAAAACTCGATCGAACATGTCTTACCCTGGCCTATTTCCTTCCTTTATGAATGTCTGTTTCCTGTTACTGTAGCAACAGATCCGGTTACCATGCCATTGCATGAAAGCATACATTCTGGGCATGCTTTTCTCTAATATTTTTTCAGGCACGGATTCAAGCAGAATGCATTCATTCGAGGTGTCTCGATTTCCTTTTATAATTTTCGTGGGTTACGTTAAAGTTCTCTTGAGTTCTGTTATGATGGTGGGGGGGGGGGGGCATTCACAGCATCAAACCAAATCAAACCGAACTTAAACTGTATGTTGAATACTACACATCTGCCATATTAATTTGGTAGTAAAATTTGACAGTTGGGTAATGAGCAAAGACAGAAAAAAAAAATCGAAATTATCCCCGACCACGTGTCGAGCTACAGAAAACGGGTTTCTGTAAATGTTATTTCCAGCAAGTGTTTGTCAGTTTGATTATATTATGTAACTATATTTTGCCAATCCAAACCACCCATCTACTGCATCAAAAAATGAGAATTATTTGAAAACATATTCTCTCGAAATGCCAGAATATGAATGAATGAATGAATGAATGAATGAATGAATTTATTACCATTTCTGAAACAATATATGAAACATATTTACAAGGCATTTACAAATGTGAATGGTAATGGGAGACCACGAAATAGCTGAAATGGCTAATGAATATGTGGTTCCCTGAAAAAAATTATGTAAATGTGATATAACTAAAGACTACTTAAAACACTAAGTAATTTTTAAGAATACAAATACTCTAACAAATAAGGTCTTACAATATAATCAGTAAAAACTGTAATTACTGGCAAGAAGAGTATTTATATATTTACACACACGCAATCAACATCAATAAAAGCAAAAACAAAAGTTTGTTCATTGAGTGTAAACAAAATACCTTTATCTATAAAACTACAGGTTATATATTCACAGACACCAAGGGAGGGGGGGGGGACAACAAAAACAACAACAAAAAAAAAACAAGTGATACATCACTCTAGATATTCCATTAGCATCATTTCTCTTAACTTCCTACAAAATGTTTTTGACAGAGGGTTTCTCTTTAATATCTAAGGGCAATAAATTCCATATTCTAGAACAATAGAATAAAATTGACCTCTTTCCATGCTCAGTCTTTACTTTTGGTAAAATGAGACTTTTGCTATCTTTTTGTCTCGTATCATACCTGTGATCGAAAAACTGGCAATATTCATATACGGAATGGGGAAGTTGTTGATGTATTAACTTATACATGAAGGTAGCTGTTTGAAACCTGTGAAACTTGTAAATATCTAAGATTTTCAATGTGAGAAATAAAGGCGCAGAGGGTGTCATAAATCCACCAGAATAACCAGAACTAAAAAATATTTTTGAGGTTTCATTAGCTTTAATTATTCGTTCTCAGCACAAATATTATGTACAGCCACGTTTACTTTTACCATACTGACATCTTGACAATCAGCGTTACATACTGTTATTTATGCAAATGTTCCTTCAATTATTCTTGTCAAATGTTCACTGCTAGTATCAGAATTATTGGTAATTAATATAATAACCTTGGATATGGCAAACAGATTACATACAGATGGATTCATGTCCTACAAGGTTGTGGTGATTGAGGTGAAAATGACTTTACACATTTGTATCACTCACTATTTTGTCTCGTACATTAAAAAGTTAGTCATTGTACTGGAGGCTTCTGGAAGATGCAACAAGAACAGCAATTTGAAATAACACCTGCATTGGAAACCACATTACGTCTAGCCTGCCTCGCATAAATTGGTATCAAGTCTTTCTTGATACCAGGGGCGTAGATAGCGGGGGGGGGGGGGGGGAATGGGGGTATGCATCAACCAAACTTTTCGGGTGGGGGGATGGTGTGTACAAACATCCCCCCAGGTTCCCCCCCCCCTAAAAAAAAAAAAAAAAACATTAACAGCAACAACAACAAAAGTGGTGGAAAACATACATTTCTATATTATGTTGTAAATAAATATAATTTGATATATTATATCTATTAATATTGTTTTTATATATTCTTTATTGCGATATAAATGTTATATATCTATATGTACCATATTGTAGATTTATATGAATTTATTAATATTTATCTACAATGCTGTCGTGGCTTCCGACTTTTCCGATATATTTTTACACCACTAGAAAGTGAAAACCATCTACTTCAAATTATACAACATGGGTGTTGATCTATTTTTTTTTAATGAAGTGGGGGGGGGGGGATGTTGGCCTGCATGTGTTACCACCCCCAAATATATTTAGAGGTGATTTTTTTTTTTTCGAAGCCACAATGCAGCAACATTATTTAAATTAAAAGTACATGTAATTATTCTGGATTTAGAGGAATCGGTCGGTAACTTTCCTTTATAATGCAATTCTGCAAAACTGAAATGAAAATATAGTCACAAGAATCGAATGTGATGGAAAAAGAGGGAATACATCACACCCAATATTTATCGAGGATGATGATGACCTGTGTCATCATCACCCAACTATACATAGAAGAATTATGAAATGACAATCATAACATGTAGGCCCGGTCAGAAGCACCGCTCCGGGCGTTGCATGTGGGCACAGTGCCCCTTCTTTTTCCTTTAACTTCAGATAAGTACCCCCATTTTTCTTTCGAGTAAGTCCCAGTTCCATATATTTTAAAGTGCCCATTTTGATAATTACACCTCATCCCTCACCTCACCTTTGATAAATGCTCCTATTTCAACGAGAGCAGTTTCCCCCTTTTAAACCCTTTTATTCCTTTTAATGTAACAAGTCATTTTTTCTTTGTAATATATAGACACTGATTTAATTTGTCTACTTTATATAAGAACATTTTCCAGTTCTTATAAATGCCCCTTTTCAAGTGTTATAAGTGCCCCTTTTCACCTGTGATGAACTGCCTTTTCTACCTTTTCTACACATTCATTTATTTTTCTAATAATTGAAGTGTCCCTTTCCCCATGATAAGTACACGTTTCCCTTTTCCATAACATGTGCCCCTAATCCAAAGTGACTTAGAGTCAGTATTCCCAAATGCCCCCTCGCTTCGCTCGCTCGTATTAAAAGTATAGCTTATTAAATAAATTTTTACCTAGAAATTGTGCAATTACAATGTAATTGCTGTTGTCTGCTCGCTCGCTCAATATTCAAATCATACTACAAAATTGCAAAGCATGATGCTAAAGTTGTATCTTGGATATGTAAAGAGAAAAACCATATACATATTTACACACCCTCACCCCACACACACACTTGTTTTCTCTATGATTGGATTTGGTTGTGCGCACTTGGAGAGCCGAAAATAACATCTCATTTTTTCTTATTGTAAAGCGCCTTGAGCATGATTTTATGGAAAGACGCTATATAAATACCAATATGTACGTATACATATATATATATATATATATATATATATATATATATATATATATATATATATATATATATGTAACGATAGCAAAGTCGTTAGCCCCTTCAAATTATTCTTTCTTCTTTCCCTCTCTATCTAATCTCTCTCCCCTTCTCTCTCTATGAGTGAGCCCCTTCGATTCTCTCTTCTCTCCCTCTCTACCCAATCCCTCTCCCTCTCTATCTTTATCTCTTTGATTTGTTCCGGACTAGCAAATTCTACATGTGGGGTATGGTGGTAGAAATATAATCTTGTTTTTCTCAAAAAGTCCAGTTCCTGTGATAGGGCGAGTAGGGATAATCTATCCTTGATAGAATATAGCTTATGAAATGACCAGAAGTTATTATGTCCAGGCCGGTGGAAGAGGATTATCTTCCAACCTGTGTAAACAAAACTGAGAGGGGCTTAATTAATACAACAGATGGTCAGGTAGTCCAAGTGGTCAAAGAATGTGATGGTGTGGCAGAACTATTCTGACCCCTCCTATACTAACTACTGACCAATCATAATTTTAGTTTCTTCCCTCATCCTGTTTTCTATAAATGATGTACCAATCAGCTGCAGACTGTTATGAATGTGTAATTAGGTATAAAAACCAGACCCCAAGCCTGTTTTACTCACTTGGCTCCTCATCCTTCCCAGCTCCCATCTTCTCCCTCCCGTACATGTACATCTTCAACTAATATTAATTTGTGATTTCACCAAAGTTTGGACAGTATATTCCCAAGTCGTGTGTCCAGATTATGTACAGTATTGCCGTCAGAGTGAACCTTCAGAGCCCGAGCCAAGTCGATTACAACATCTACTGTGAACTTTTATTCTGATATGAAACAACTTATTCAAGATACATCGAGCAACATCTACTTCTACCGTATTTGAAAAGCAGGTCGCCTGATTATTCCTGCTAATTAACTGAAAAGCAAGTCGCCTGATTTTTCCTGATTGTTCCAGCTAATTATTTTGTTCCTGATTTTTCCTGATTCTTCCCGATTGTTCCTGATTCTTCCTGTTTCATCCCATAAAGTAATTTGTTCCAGTGATGTACTCGATCATGACATTGTTCCTGCCGTTCCTCTATATGTTGCTTGTGTTCCTGTCCACCGACGCCACATCCAGTTGTTATCGACAACATCCTCCGTCAGTAAGTGCTACAACGATTCGTCAGTACAAGTCGCGATATCGCGTAGTTAAACAACCGCGTTGCATGTAAGTGGCCACCGTTAACACCCCCCCCCCCTCATTAACCTCTTCCTATCCTTAATGTCCCGCTAATATGTTAATATTTTAAGTTAGTTTATCATAATTATTGATTAGGGTAAAATATGGTCCATTTGATTTGATTTAGATTAAGAGTTTATTGATAATATTTGTGAAACCAGTTAGTAATTGTTTTATTCCTTAGTTGTTAATGATCCATATAAATAAAAGAATTATGACACCTTATTACACGTTGTGCCCCAGCGCTTTTATTAAATTGTTTATTAATTTTCCTTATAATTCATTTGGGATTTATTCATTTTATCTGTGGTCTTTTGCCTAACCCCTCACCGAGTTGGAACCACCCGCTAACAGACCAAGAAAATACTTGGTTCCTTCTCGGATCCTCTACTCCACTGCCTATACAGTGAAGGAGGGGTAGCAGGGCGTTAGATATAAATAAATATATGGCCCTTGGGGGAAATCATACCCCCCAGGTATGAGGACCTGTCTACGCCAATGCTTGATACTAGATTGAAATAAATACCCCTTTCTACTCTCACCAACCTTTATAGAATGAATAATGCAATAAAAAAGATTTAGAAAGTGTTCCTCCTTTTCCTTCTTTCTATTCGGATATTTAGACAAATACGATAGTAAATGCTGTAATTCGAATGCCAGATTTTCCCGAGCCTAATAATGGCTTAATTCAATGGTATCTGTTCCATTCCAAGAAAGATCTCCAATTTGTAGTAAAAAAACAAAGTTGTTCTAAAAAGGTCTTCTGCTACGTAGTTATTACATTGTGCTTTCTTTCACTTACCATTTCTAGAGCACCAGAGGGAGAGTTTGGTGGAATATTGTAAACAAAGGCCGAAGACCCGTTATTTCCCCTTTTTATACCCTCTTCCGCATCTGATTTCGTTTTTAAAGCGTTGTTCCCAACATTTAATTTGACGCAATAGAATAGTTCACATTAATTTGGCGTTTTGAAACATCACACCATCTCCACAAGCATACAGTCGTTTATTGAGGGGGGGGGGGGGAGGGGAGATGGAGGCTGCAATACAAAAATTATGAACAATTGTTTTCTTTCTTGAAAACATGTTTGCCTAATGAAACTATTTCAGAGTTTGGCTTGGGAAAGTCCACAGGAGTGGATGTCTACTAAATTTTAAGTTTGGTAGAAGCCTAAACTACATGTTGTAATACCCCCATCCAATAAAAGTGTTCTGTATTTCTGAGTCATTATTGAATGTTCATCAATATAATTTTGTCGTCGAAGTAAATTGTCATAATTTATTACTAACATATATATATATTTGCATTGTACATACATGTATACATCGGGATTAGGTCATATATTCAACATCATTGTCGGCTTAGTCAGAATGAGTTTTCATTATGGGTACAAGTCATTTAGAAGTCAAACATTAACAAAGGACATCGGCAATCTCGTTGAAGTAGAACACCATCACTAGATAAATATTTGCATTTCCAAGGTTACATTTTTTCACCTATATGTATGTCTTGAGAATCGTTAAGTTCTAAACGAAGGAAAATATTTTAGAAATGGATGTCAATATACTATTAACACATGGTTGGGAGTGCGTTAGTGCGATCTGGCAACACAAAGGTTTTTATCGTGGTGTACTAACGCACGAGGCGTAGCCGAGTGTGTTAGACACCACGATAAAAACCTGCGTGCTGCTGGATCGCACTAACGCACGAACTCACAACCATGTATTAATAGTTTTATAAAACGGGTCTTACAATCTTAGTGTTTGATCAGGATTAGCCGTGCGTTAGTCCCCTCGCCGTGCGTTAGTACTTTTTTTTTGCACGGTCACGTGGTGTTATTTGACCAATCAGGATGGCTACATTCTTGAACCCGTTTTATAACAAACATTAATGCATCTGGACAATCTATTTCGAAATAAAATATAAACATAATTCATGGTGCAAATACGCACACATATATACACACTCAGTGTGCGTATACAATTTCTTTTCTTTTTTTTGGGGGGGGGGAGGAAGAGGCTTGGATATAAAAGACTAAATATTATTTAGCATATGTACTAAAAACTGTTAAGCATATGTTCACATGTATGGACTTTTCTTACATTGCAACTAAAATTCAGCATGGTCTGTGATTAGCATAGGAATACAACTTTTATCTTGACCACCATGATCACAGGATGGTTTTCGCAGAGCGTGACCTGAATGATCGCCATGCCAAGTTTGACAGCAGTACATTTAGCAAAATCATCGGTTATTTAATTGTTGTTCCCAGAATGGTAGAAGATATAGTTCATTCATCGTTCACGCTTTTGCATCATTAAAGAGACTGGCTGGAAGCTATTTGGAAAGGTTGTTATGAATAACATAAAAAACTACAACAAAATTAGGCCCGGGCCTTTTACACAATAACATTTATAGATCAACATGATCAAGGGGTGTATTTACTACAACAATTTATCCACCATTACTGGACTACATGAATTCCAAATACTAAATTATCCCTCGTGCAGGTCTATTTCACCTCGGCCAGCGGCCTCGGTGAAACAAAACTGCGCTCGGGATAACTTAGTATTTGTCGTGCACATAATCCAGTAAAGTGCATGATAGACCATGCACTATTTATATAATATGAGATTGCACACAGTCACGTTAACATGAAAATATGTTCCAAAGTTTCAAACTATCTCTATATGTAATGCTTGTATAATCAATGAAAGGGTATTTCAAGAGCAATCTTTTTATGCGACATTACTACTATGGTACTGTTCAGGGGCGGCGCTACAGGGGGGGGGGGGCAGAGGGGGCGACCGCCCCCCCTATGATTTTTCAAGTAGTGAAAAAAGAAGAAAAAAAAGAAGAAAAAAGAAGAAAAGGAGGAAGAAAAGGGAAGAAAAGGGAAGAAAGAAGAAAGAAAAAGAGAGGTCTTAAACATATAACTCTATATTACCCCTGTTATTTAATGGAGAAAAAATATGACGTCATCTTTAGGTCGTCTTGCCCCTCCTATCAAAATACCCTGGCGCCGCCCCTGGTACTGTTTCATATCGTTCCATACCTTCTATATCGTTGCTGTTTATAGGAACAAGGGTCAAGATACAAACACTGATAATATAAGGGAATCACATTGTTAAGCTGTTTGGGAAAACATTTTACCTATATCTAAAATCACAAAATTACAAATTTGTTGATGCTGAAGAAATAGTTGGCGAAGTGCAGGCTGTTTCCGCTCAGGCTATTCAACGACTCATAATTGATATTCATGTCCAAAAGAAGAAACGCCTATAGTGTGATATAGATTTAAGAGAAAAAAATGTTCTGATTGACAGAACATACTTATGGCTGAAATGTTGAGGCTGGGTGTGAATGGCATTTTTTGTTGGCTATCATTAACAACATTTACAGATATGCAAAGTCATCGTTGCAGTTTAAATGCCTGGAAAATGTTAAGATTTCCTTTTAAGTGCAATATAGGTGTACGTTAGGGAGAGAATATTTTCCCCTTGTTATTTGCTATGTATTCCAATGATTTTCAAAAACATTCTTTGAGGGACTTAGTTCCTGAGTAAATGATGTACATATTTGTTAAGATGCTAAATAAGTGGAAACATTTTAAAAACTATATTGTCTCCCAGCAGCGAGGCCATCTCGTCGGCATCTCAGGAACAGTGAAAAACTGATAGAAATCAGATGTAGAACAGAACGCTACCGGAAAAGTGACATATCCTACATTGGTTAAGGATATTTAAAGGGAAGCGGCAGATATGTTCAGATATTTTCTTATTACTCAGGTGCATGCATAAAGACACAGAGTCGCCATTCACATCACTTTGGTTTCAATCTGTTAAATATAATTTTCATTACGCAGGCTAAACTGAGACTATCTGACATATTCCAACAGGATTGGAAATCATTAATGTGGTCTAACCTATATCTGTACAAATTACAGGATGTTTAAAAATTACCTCGAGAATGAAACATTCTTCTTAGTCCCAAGCCAAAGAGATATTATTACTCTCAGCAAATTTTGTTGTAGATCGGATACATTACTGGTAAATAAGTGTATATTTTGAATCAAGTTTGTTGGAGAAATGCAATGTTCACTCTGCGTATCTTCAATTGTAGGCAATAAGTTTCACTATATCTTCGAATGTTATTTTTTCAGAGGGAAATGTGTATTCATTTATCAACAAAATATATAAAAAGTAGACAAAGTGGGTTACAAATATACCAATTATTTAATTCTGCTACCAGCTTAAGAAAATAGCAAAATTTGCCAAAGCTATTACGATGCAATTTACTCAGACATCAAGATAAAAAAAAGTGGAAAACGCCTTTGATACAGAAAGTAAGAGATACAGAACTGCATGTACTCTTCGTCTTGTAAATGTTTCATTTGTTTTAGTCATATTTATAGTTATATTACAAATATAATATTCATGTAAAATGTTTATATACATGTACAACGTTTTGCATGTTTCAGTCTCAGTTTCAGTTTCAGTTTCAGTTTTATTTTCATTTCCAACAGAACAGTGATTTTAACAAGAAATCAAATATACAATTCAATATTCAATAACAAAATACATTTTACATGGTTTAAAGTTATAAAATAGAAAGTATACATAAACATCCAGTATAATATTTTTTTTGTTTTTGTTGTTGTTGTTGTTTTTAAGTTAAACCTGTGGAAATGGAGGGATCCACTGAAAAGCAGAGCTTGTAGAATGTGGATCCCTCGAAATAATGACAAACGTAATTTTTTTTAACATGTAAATATATTGACCAGAAAAAAATATGAATATACATAGATTACCAAAAAGTGGCAAAAAAAATGATAAATCCGTAATTTGAAAACTTGTTACGACACGTATGTAGTATGGTGAACATAATAAAAAGAATTATAAGACAACATAAAATAAAGCAAGGGAAGAGAGAAATACAAAGATATTAAATGTTGCTGCATATGTGAAGAGTAAAGAAAAAGAGAGGAGAGGTGGATAGGAGAAGAAAGGAGAGAGAGAGAGAGAGAGAGCGAGCACACGATGTGCATACTACAGGGGTAGTGACCATAATAAGTTACATATAGCTGTATAGAGCGTAAAGAAAGACGTGACGGGAAGGATAAATGCATTAAAAAGGCGAGACATGATTTGACAATGCACTGATATTAATTTGTATTGTAAGAAAGTATGAGAAACAATTTCAATTTCCTTTTAAATGAATTAAGTGAGGGGCAAGTTGAATGTCATTATGAAGTGGGAAACGTTCCTCAGAAGTTTTTAGGGGGCAGTCCATCCTTCCGGATTGGTACTCTCATACCACCAGTGGGGGGGGGGGGGGCGATAGAGTCAATAAATCTAATCTTATCTTATCCATATAAGAATAAAATGAACGAGTGACTCCAATCGGGTAACAAGGTAATCCTGACTTCTGCCTTACTTGCCTTTTCAAACTGTCATGGATGTCACTTCACAATTATTATGGACCCGCACCGGAAAGTATCTTTCACCCGGCCTCGCAAACGGGACGACGTTCCATGGCCGTAAAACCTAGGATTCTTGGGATTGGAGCGAATCCCCCCCCCCCCCATACCCTTGAAAAAAAGTAGTATTGATTCACGTGCATAACAAGACATTGTAAAAATGTGAATAGCACAAGATGTATGCTACAGAATATTGAATTATTTAGATTTTGTTACAAAAACAATTCATTTACATACGTAATTTTACTTTATCCCCCTTCCATGCTTTTTAAAGATCTGGCCCATTTAAGTGAAGTTGTAATCGATTCGCACTTTTCAGTTCTTTTCAAGACGAAACCTGGTTTCCTTTGACATTGATGATTTTTTAAAAGGTGCCAGAATTTTTACAGAAATCCTTTCAAAGAAAAGTTTTAGGGACAGTTTTGCGTTAAAAAAAAAAGATCTCTTTTTTTATTGTTGTCATCTTCGATTAACTATAAAAGTCAATTCTTGCCTGGAAAAATAACAGAAAATGGGAATTTCCCTCTGTTTCACCATGTCCGATATCCTGCTCATAATTGCCTACATATGTTCCACTTCAAAGTGAAAGTTCAGTCAAATCCATTATATGCAAATCAGAGGCGTAGCGAGAGTCAATCATTAGGCATGTTCGGGGGGTCTGAAGCGCAAAGAAAGCTAAAAGATACCCAGCGGAAAGACGAGTCTCTTTTTAACATTGTTCTCTCCCTCCCATTCCATTCTGTGTTGCCTTCATTGCTTGACATTCTATGATGAATGAGCTCATTACCTCAATGCTACAACTTGCCAATTTTTTGTCAGTATAATATAATTAGAGAATGTTGAAATTGTGCTATAGATTTGATGTAGATAATTATAAAGGCAAATGGGTTGGCCGGAATGCTGAATTGTTGAATAAATTATTGTACAACTTTAAACAACTTAATTTAAACAACCTAGATGTTTTAAACAATTTTTTTTTAAACAACTCTTCAAAATTTTTAAACAACGCTGTTAAAGCCGGTCACTCTAACAACTATTGTTTAAAATGTTAAACAACTAAGGTTGTTTAAGCTTTAAACAACCTGTTGTTTAAAATTTTAAACAATTTTTTTAAACAACGGCTTTTATAGGTTGTTTGAATTAAGTTGTTTAAACACACACAGTTGTTTAAAACATTTTTTTTCACAACTATTGTTTAAAATATTTGTTGTTTAAAAAAGATTATTTAAAACATCTAGGTTGTTTAAAACTTTTTGCACAACTGTTGTTTAAAAAATACATTCAAAGTTGTTGTTCAAAATAATTGTTTCAAACATTACAGGGCCAACAGATGTGTTCAAACATGCATGGTTGTTTAAGGCTGTTGTGCACAAGTAAGTTCCAAATGCCAGAGCTGATTGATACGTTCAGAGGTAAGCATTTAGACTAAATACAGTCAACCTCGCTTAAGTCGACGTCGCATGTGTCGAATAGTCGCTTAAGTCGAAAAAAGTCCCAAATTTATCCTCATAGACTTACGTGTGTTAATTCTGTGTATAAGTCGATGTTTGTAAGTCGATTAATCGCTTATGTCGATCAAATTCTCAGAACAGTTCCAAAGAAAAACATTCAATTTACACCGCACAAGTCGAATGTTGTAACCAAGCACTGTCAAAAGCATCACAAACACCGATCGATTTTATTTATCGACTCCAGACTTGCTGGCGCGGCCTTGTAGAGCCCACAAATGTAAAAATCAACCACAAATGTAAAAATAACCACAAATGTAAAAACATTGCACCCGCAAATGTCAAAATAACCACAAATGTCATAACATGTCAACCACAAGTGTAAAAATAACCACAAATGTGAAAAAAAAATCGCCCACAAATGTAAAAATCTGTTTAACCACAAATGTAAAAACATTTCGCCTACAAATGTAAAAATTTCCATTTTTACCACAAATGTAAAAACTCATTGCTTGCATAATGCACCTATGTAAGATCAGTTATTATAATGGTAAATTGCCACTTAGTCTAATGCCAATTGCTCTAATAGCCAAATGGTCTAACATCATTCGGTCTAACAACAATTCGTCTATCACCAATTCGTCTAATCAACATTTCGTCTATAGTCAATTCGTCTAAACATCACTTGATCTAATAATCAATTCGTCTAATGTTCACTTGGTCCAGTACCTATTTCGGCTAAAACCAGTTGGTCTATCACCCACATCGTCTAATCATCATTACGTCTAATCATCGTTTGGTCCAATTCTCAGTTCGTCTAATAACCGTTTGGTCTAATGTTTATTCTTTATATGACCATTTGGTCTAATAATACAGACAAATAGGTTAGCCTGTCATAGTTACATAGGTTTATTGCCACTTGGTCTACAGCCAGTTGGTCTAATAGTCAATTGGTCTAACATCATCCGGTCTAATATCAGTTGATCTAATACCCATTTGGTCTAATACTACAAATAGGTTAGCCTGTCATAGTTATATATACACTGCATGGGCCGTAGAACCGGGCCCCGCACGGGGGGGGGGGGGGGGGGGGGGGGGGGTAATGGGGCTGCAGCCCATTCACTTTAGGAGTAGACATGTTTCATATAATTTTGTTTAATTATTATGTACAGTATATATATTTCTAGAACAGATCACATTTTAAAGATAATACATTGTAATAATGTTTGGGAGCTCGCTTCGCTAGCTCGCAAAATGTTGAAAAGGGTTTTTGGTACCCGGGCAAGAGGCGTCAGTCCCCAATTCCAAAAAACGTTCCATTTCCCTGCATTGTGGTACTTGTAGTAATGATGATAATAATGAATAGAAACAGAATGGCACAATGAGAAAGAGATTAAGGGAGAATGAATATAAAAAGTAATATAAGGAAAGATGGAAGTAAAGGTTAATCGATGCATATTACAATACAATAGGAAGGATCGAAAGTTAATGGAGAAAAGGAAAAAGACATAAGACGATTATAAAAAAAGGTCAAATTAAAAAAAGAAGAATAGGCCTAACATAACGAAATTAGAGATGTAAATATATATATATATATATATATATATATATATATATATATATATATAAAGAAAGAATAATGCAAAACAGGCAAGATCATAGAAAGATAAAAAATCAGCTGATATTAGACCGGATGATGTCAGACCAATTGGCTATTAGACCAACTGGCTGTAGACCAAGTGGCAATAAACCTATATAACTATGACAGGCTAACCTATTTGTCTGTATTATTAGACCAAATGGTTATATAAAGAATAAACATTAGACCAAACGGTTATTAGACGAACTGAGAATTGGATCAAACGATGATTAGACAAAATAGTAATTAGACGAAGTGATGATTAGATGATGTAGGTGTTAGACCAACTGGGTATAGACAAAATGGCTATTAGACGAAATGGTGATTAGACCAACTGGTTCTAGCCGAAATAGATATTGGACCAAGTGAACATTAGACGAACTGATTATTAGACCAAGTGGGTATTACACCAAATGTGTTTTAGACGAAATGATTAAACTAATAATTAGACCAACTGGTTATTAGACGAAATGTTGATTAGACGAATTGGTGATGGACGAATTGTTGTTAGACCGAATGATGTTAGACTATTTGGCTATTAGACCAAGTGGCATAAGCCCAAGTGGCAATTTACCATTATAATAACTTATCTTACATCGGTGCATTATGCAAGCAATGAGTTTTTACATTTGTGGTAAAAATGGAAATTTTTACATTTGTAGGCGAAATGTTTTTACATTTGTGGTTAAACAGATTTTGAATAGCAGAATTACCGAGTTAATTATTCATGCAACAGGTAACAATACTTTTATCAGCGACGTTAGAGAATGATATGCTTCGTCGTGAGACGCTATAAAAATTGTACTTTATCAGAGACACATCATAATACGTTTTCAGTCCTTTATCATGAACACTGATTTTCAAACATCATTTAAGATATAAGAGCATGCATCTGATGAATTATTTTACCAGCGTCAGGATGATATGCATCGTCGTTAGAGTGAAAAGACTCGATGTACTAGTTTAAAATTCATGTCGCTCACGACGACCCGAAAATAGGCCGTCCCGGAAAGTACACCATTTGATGACGGATAAGAAACCATACTTCCTCTTTTTAAAAGAAAATGCAGTTTTAACGCATTTTGTTTTATTTTCTTTATATTGGATATCGGTATCAGCATCGTCTGAAGTGTAAAAAGAAAAGGGCTCATGCCTCGGATGTTCTCATTTTCTGGATGTCTGAACAACAAAACCACGGCATGCATGGGATAAGAATTGTAGTGTAATGACAGTGAAGCCACTAGCCGCGCCGGGGACAGCGGCGCGTGCGGCGGGTGGCGCGGGGACAACGCGTAAGTTGAATTTTCTTCGACTTTCGCACAAGTCGAAAATCGCCTAAGTCGACGCATTTTACTCAGTCCCGTCCCCGGGGGGGGGGGGGGGGGGGGGGGGGGGTACTCACGTATATTGGGTATACGGGGATGTGCCGCTGGGAAGGGTGACTTTTTGAAGAAAGATCCTTAGACATGGGTCCCCTTTTCATTAAAAAGATCCTTAGACATGGGTCCCATTTTTCCCCCAAAAATCCTTAGACATGGGTCTCTTATCCCGGCTCTTATCATTTGTTTCATTCCTCTCTTTTCTCCCTCATTTGTCCGGGAAATCCTTAGACATGGGTCCATTTTTCACAAAAAATCCTTAGACATGGGTGCCTATTTACAGCAAAAGGACCCTTGGATGTGGGTATGGGTCTGGAGTTCTCAGCCGCACACCCCCGTCCGATTATAATCTGAGTACCCCCCCCCCCCCCCCCCCGGGGTCCCGTCAAGATCGACTTAAGCGAAGTTATATTGCAATCTGATCGAGTTTATACTCAAGACATATTTGTGCTGCGGTGACATCTACATGATGTCTAGATCTAGACCACATCCACAAAATAAATTATGATGTAGACCTGGAACTTTGCAGCGCAGCGCAGTTTAAGTTATTTGCATAGGACCGGACCCACTCGCTGGAAACAAACGAGTTAAATGTAGTCTCATGTTGTTCTCCTTGTACAAAAAGGATGTATGTATATGTTCATTCATTTCCTAGCAGTTAAAAGAAGTACAGAAAATAGCCGGATTTCTCCATTTCTTTCGTCATTTAAGCATTCTCATGTTTTCAAATGTAATTTGTTGTTGAAAATGATATGTAGTCATCTTATCACATGGGTGAAGAAAAAAATCATTGGACAGTCCTTAACCTTTTCATATACTGTATCGTTTCAAATGTGTAGGAGGTATTCAAAGTAGCCTTTCACATCATTATGTCTGTTCTTTTTATTTTATATAATCTTATTTTTTCAGCTGACCATTCACTTTATTATTTCTTCCTTTTTTTTTTTTAATAATCTCAGCCCCCCCCCCCCCCCCCCCCCATAGGAAATGTGCTTACGGGGCTCGAGGAACCCCACGTCATAGTCAAAAATCGTTCCGCGGCGCTTGCTTTCGTTTATCAACTTTGTTTTGTTCGATGATTTTACCTTTTTTGTAGAATATGTATATCATTTTTCATCATTATCATTATTCCTGATCTATGACATATATATATCATTTTTCATCATTATCATTTATTCCTGATCTATGACATTGCAAGAACAAGACTTTACATATTGTTTCTAAATCTTATCATATAAAAACAATTTGAAAATTCGAAGGGAAGGGGTGCATTGTTAAATCCTTTGCTTAAATCGCAAAAATGCTTTTCTATTGATGAATTCGAATTACCAAATGTTCGCAATCCGAAGCTCAAGTGAATTTGAATGCTCATTGGGTGAAATTCTAATATGAATGCTCATTCTATCAAAATGTATGAAGAAAGTAGATGCGATCACTTGCCCTAAAAATCAAATTGAATGCTAATTTTCGGCAATTGAATGTTGATCTTGATGGGCATTCGAATTCACATGAAATCGAGCAACTGTGCATCAATTTGGCTGCTGTTTTGATGAATTTTACCGGGAAAAACTATATTAATATACAGTTTAACTCATTCCCACATTACACGCACCAGCAGCTCATTTCACTTATGGAAAGTGGGGAAAACCTTTTTACAACGGTCGGTTCGTTTCAGTTTCCCAACAGTCTAGAACTCAATACCTAAATACATTTGTCCATGCATTTCTCTCTCCCTCTTTAAAAGAAAGTTAAAACAATATTTCACTTCAAAACGTACTTGACCCTCAACTCTGTTACTCTTGCTAAGATGTACTAATGTATATTTTGCACATCAAACCATCAGCATTTCTTCTATGTAATTCATATTTTTATATATATCTTAAATTTGTTTTTGTACATTTCCTTTTTCTTCAAATTTATATCGAATTTGTATTCGCATAGAAAGATAATAATTATTTATGTTTAAATATATAGCCTCTAACCACAGTTACACAAAGGGGACTTGTCTCACAAGGCGAACACAGGCTTTATTTTAAGTTACCTTGTTTCATTTTCTTATAATTCAATACAATCGATACTCATATCTAACTGTTATTCAGCTGTACAATACTTAGACTGAAAATGAATACGAGGGATATTTGAATGAAGGAATAGCCCACAGATAACAAAACCTGTCTGGAGTAGATTATTGTATAACAAGTGTCTATGGATTTTTTTTGCAAGGGACTGGGAAAAAACAGCCTCGTTACACACAGTGCTAATAAGTTAAAGGGACAGAGCGTGTATGTGTGTGTGTGTGGGTGTGTCTGTCTGTGTGTAATTGGGTTTTTACAGACGTGTATCAATCACATATGTTATTTACGTCTGGGACCGACCTTTTACGTCACCACCCGAAAGACGTGACTCAGTCTCGAACCTGGGTCCGCTGAATCAGTTTATAACTTCCACTGTTAGCTAGATTACAGGCGCACGCCACAACGCCCAGTGGTTGGGCCATGAGTCTTTGTGGGGGATTCTACAAGTGGGGATAGGAAAGATCCATATCTTGTAAAGAATCATAAACCCATATCCTTATCAAATATTGATTATAAGATCATTTCTAAAGTTTTAGCTAAAAGTTTTGTAAGATGTGCTAATAGATCAATCATGAAGGGACGAAATATAGGTGAAGCAATTAGAATAATAGATGACATGATGTTTCATACGTCACATACTAACATCGGGAGGGGGGGGGGGTCAATATTCTAATGCGATTATCTGCTTGGACTGTTGAAAGTAACATTGCCACAATTCTATAATCATACATTTATTAGAATTTTGGAAGAATACTACAGATTTTCAGATCAAATATGAATCATTTAAAGGGAATGAGATATTTTTAACAACAGCTTTATATGAGTTAAAGGGAAATGCATATTTTACGAAAAATTATTTGAAATTTAATAAAAATGACTCTAAAACAAAACAGACAATTTCTAAAACAATTTTAGTTTAAAAGCTGGAAATGAAATATGAATAGAAATGATAGTGATAATACTCAGGGGGTGAAAGGAACTGCTTTTGTATTGGGAGAAAGAATTATATCGATAAATGATATTGTATCTGAAAAAAAAAGGAATGCAGCATTTTTTTTTTTTTAAACTCTGTAACACCAGATATTTTTGATATGATAAAAGATGAATATGGTTTTTCTTATACAGATACTGAAAACATCTTTAAGATACCAAGACAATATACTTCAAATAGTATCCGGACACCTACCCCTGGACAACCATCCCCCGGGTAACCACCCCTAGGATAACCACCCTCTAGGACAACTACCCCCTAGAACAACTACCCCCTAGGGCAACCACCCTCTAGGACGACTACCCCCCGGGACAATTACCCTCTAGGATGATTACCCCCCGACTAACTACTCCCTAGGGCAACCACCCTCTAGCACAACTACCCCCGGACAAGTACCCCCCAGACAACTACCCCTAGGGCAACCACCCTCTAGGACAACTACCCCCCAGGCAACTACCCTCTAGGACAACTACCCCCCGGACAACTACCCCCCGACAGCTACCCCCGGACAACTACCCCCAGACAACTACCCCTAGGGCAACCACCCTCTAGGACAACTACCCCCCCCAGGCAACTATCCCCCGGACAACTACCCCCGACAGCTACCCCCCGGACAGCTACCCCCGGACAACTACCCCCCAGGCAACTACCCTCTAGGACAACTACCCCCCGGACAACTACCCCCCGACAGCTACCCCCGGACAACTACCCCCCGGACAACTACCCCCAGGAAACTACCCTCTAGGACAACCACCCTCTAGGACAACTACCCCTCGGACAACTACCCCTTGGACAACTACCCCCTAGAGCAACAACCCTCTAGGACATCTAACTACCCCCAGGACAACTGGACAACTACCCCCAGGACAACCACCCTCTTGGAAAAGTACCCCAAATTGGACTTAACATCACATTGAACAAGATTGTGCTCGTTCGCTACGCTTGCTCGCCAAAATAGAATTAATATGGCCTTTAGCAAAATTTCTGCCCCAACCTGCAGCAATAAAACCCAGATGATATACCAAAATTTATTAAAAGAGAAATGTTTGTTTTCGCTCATGCTTGCTCGCTTAATTGTTCCTACTCCAACTTCCAACAATTAAACCTAGTTTATCACATTAAAAAAAAAAAAAACTAATTTATGTATACTATCATTAAAAAAAATTGTTTGTTTTGTTTTGTTTTTATTTTTATTTTTTGTTTGTTTGTTTGTTTGTTTGTTGTTTTTTGTTGGGGGGTGGTGCTCGCTCGCTACGCTCGCTGGCCAAAATGGAAGTACCACTAAAAGCACAATGAATACGACTGAATACTCGTACTCTTAATTGTAAAATATTGCCTTAGATTTCTTCAATGCATGAAGGCAGGTATTCCCATGTGCAATATCAACTCTCTATTGGACGTTTTGCATGGTCAACAATTAAAGGGGGAGGGGAAGGAAAACAAATATTCCAGCCGCCGTTACAAAGCTACCACCCAATCGAGTATTAAAAGAAACTGGCATTGTGGTTTTAAAAAATAGTATGGGGTATACAATCATGTTAAGATGGATGAGAAAGCAACCTAGATCACAATGTTCGGAAATTTATGCCTTTTCACCATCAAGAATTTTTTGAATACTAGCATAATGACTTTTGAAACATTTATTCCATCAAAAACGCTATCATAATCACGGAGAGAATAATCAGATCTTCACACTTTTGAGACACTTAAGATTATTATGAAACAACACAATTTTGACACGCTCATTTCATTGGCATTTGGGGCAGGGAGCACTGTGCCCCTATTTTTGGAAGAAAAAAAATTGGGGCAAAGTTCTGGCAAATTTCGGCAAAAATTTCAATAAATTTGGGCAAAATTCGACAAAATCCTGTATTAAAATACCTGACACTAAGAAAAAATTGGGAAAATTAATTGAAAAAGAAAGAAAATCATGTTTACACACGACATGATTTCCCGGAATGCTTTTTTGTATGTTTCACTTTCTGTGTATTATTTCAGTAACTATTATTATTAAGAGGAATCAAAAGACATATTTGTTGGTATTGTTATAACCTTGGATAGCTACAGCAGTTTTAATTGATTATGCGCTATACAAGTGACAGTTATAATTATCATTTGGGGCCATAGATTCTGTCTGAATTTTACTCGCAGACCGTTGTAGATTGTTATTTTAAGTTCGCCTTTTTAGTAGGAAACACGGCAAGATATTGGATTTATTATTCGTGAAAATACATAGGCCTACTTATACTCACTCAAACCCTTGGTTGTAACCCCCAAATTTCCAGAAGATCTTACTGTTGGAGAGCAACCTCTTATACCCTTCCCAGTTGGTATTTAATATTGAATATATCAAAGAAATTCTCAGAACGTTACCTTTGAAAAAAAAAATCACAGAATTATCCGCCCAAATTTGATGGAAAAATTCAACAGCACAATGCACCATCAAACATCGAGTTTAAACACTCAACTTTTAAAACAAAAATGTAACACCAGGGGAAATCTCGCCCCCCCCCCCCCTGCTCATGGGTATAGACACATTTAACTCACGTGGTGAGGTGAATTTTTACATTACAATGCATCAAAATCCTTCTATTTATAACCAGATTTCCAAAAGTTCTTAGCGTAGGAGGTAGATACCCCCTCCTCTAGATACTCATTATATCCTTACTGATTGTTGGTCACCCCCCCCCCCCACATCCTCCCTTGGCCGAAATCAGTTTAAATGCCATCGAGTACCTAGGAGTTGTAACTGTTTGGGGGGGGGGGGGGTAGTTGACCTACATGCCATGGGTGAAGAGTATGTTGTCACCCTAAGTCGTTAATGTCCGGGGGTAATTATTTGGGTGATAGTTACCTTAGGTGGTATTTGTCAAGAAGATGTCCATAAGAGTGGTTGCCCTAGGGTTAGTTGTCTCGGGGTAGTTGTCCTAGAGGGTGGTTGTTCTAGGGGGTACTTTTCTGGGGGTTGTTGTCTGGGGGTAGTTGTCCTCGAGGGTGGTTGTCCTAGGGGGTAGTTGTCTGAGAGTAGTTGTCCGGGGGTAGTTGTCCCAGGGGGTGGTTGTCCTAGAGGGTGGTTATCCTAGAGGGTAGTTGTCCGGGGGGGGGGGGGGGTACTCATCCGGGGGGGTACTTGTCCTCGAGGGTGGCTGTCCTAGGGGGTAGTTGTCTAGGGGTAGTTGTCTAGGGGTAGTTGTCCGGGGGGGGGGGTGGGTAGTTGTCGGGGGGGGGTAGTTGTCCCAGGGGGTGGTTGTCCTAGAGGGTGGTTGTCCGGGGGGTAATTGTCTGGGGGTAGCTGTCCGGGGGGTAGTTGTCTGGAGGGAGTTTTCCTAGAGGGTAGTTGTCCGGGGGTAGTTAGTCGGGGGGTAATCATCCTAGAGGGTAATTGTCCCGGGGGGTAGTCGTCCTAGAGGGTGGTTGCCCTAGGGGGTAGTTGTCCTAGGGGGTAGTTGTCCTAGAGGGTGATAATCCTAGGGGTGGTTATCCGGGGTGGTTGTCCAGGGGGTAGGTGTCCTAGGACCACTTCAAATAGCAGATTAAGAGAGTTTCAATGCAAATAACTGTGTGGAATTACAGAAATCATCATTTGTTTCGTTTTGGAAGTGTGTAAAATGTACGATGTAAATGTACGATGTAAAACTGTGCATTTAAATTGTTGGAAGTGGAAATAAATGAAATGAATTAATGAATTGTTATAACCTTGGATAGCTACAGCAGTTTTAATTGATTATGCGCTATACAAGTGACAGTTATAATTATCATTCGGGGCCATAGATTCTGCCTGAATTTTAATCGCAGACCGTTGTAGATTGTTATTTTAAGTTCGCCTTTTTAGTAGGAAACACGGCAAGATATTGGATTTATTATTCGTGAAAATACATAGGCCTACTTATACTTACTCAAACCCGTGGTTGTAACCCCCAAATTTCCAGAAGATCTTACTGTTGGAGAGCAACCTCTTATACCCTTCCCAGTTGGTATTTAATATTGAATATATCAAAGAAATTCTCAGAACGTTACCTTTGAAAAAAAAAATCACAGAATTATCCGCCCAAATTTGATGGAAAAATTCAACAGCACAATGCACCATCAAACATCGAGTTTAAACACTCAACTTTTAAAACAAAAATGTAACACCAGGGGAAATCTCGCCCCCCCCCCCCCTGCTCATGGGTATAGACACATTTAACTCACGTGGTGAGGTGAATTTTTACATTACAATGCATCAAAATCCTTCTATTTATAACCAGATTTCCAAAAAGTTCTTAGCGTAGGAGGTAGATACCCCCTCCTCTAGATACTCATTATATCCTTACTGATTGTTGGTCACCCCCCCCCCCGCACATCCTCCCTTGGCCGAAATCAGTTTAAATGCCATAGAGTACCTGGGAGTTGTAACTGTTTGGGGGGGATAGTTGACCTACATGCCATGGGTGAAGAGTATGTTGGTCACCCTAAGTCGTTAATGTCCGGGGGTAATTATTTGGGTGATAGTTACCTTAGGTGGTATTTGTCAAGAAGATGTCCATAAGAGTGGTTGCCCTAAGGGTTAGTTGTCTCGGGGTAGTTGTCCTAGAGGGTGGTTGTTCTAGGGGGTACCTTTCTGGGGGTTGTTGTCTGGGGGTAGTTGTCCTCGAGGGTGGTTGTCCTAGGGGGTAGTTGTCTGGGAGTAGTTGTCCAGGGGTAGTTGTCCCAGGGGGTGGTTGTCCTAGAGGGTGGTTATCCTAGAGGGTAGTTGTCCGGGGGGGGGGTACTCATCCGGGGGGGTACTTGTCCTCGAGGGTGGCTGTCCTAGGGGGTAGTTGTCTAGGGGTAGTTGTCTAGGGGTAGTTGTCCGGGGGGGGTAGTTGTCGGGGGGGGGGGTAGTTGTCCCAGGGGGTGGTTGTCCTAGAGGGTGGTTGTCCGGGGGGTAATTGTCTGGGGGTAGCTGTCCGGGGGTAGTTGTCTGGAGGGAGTTTTCCTAGAGGGTAGTTGTCCGGGGGTAGTTAGTCGGGGGGTAATCATCCTAGAGGGTAATTGTCCCGGGGTGTAGTCGTCCTAGAGGGTGGTTGCCCTAGGGGGTAGTTGTCCTAGGGGGTAGTTGTCCTAGAGGGTGATAATCCTAGGGGTGGTTATCCGGGGGTGGTTGTCCAGGGGGTAGGTGTCCTAGGACCACTTCAAATAGCAGATTAAGAGAGTTTCAATGCAAATAACTGTGTGGAATTACAGAAATCATCATTTGTTTCGTTTTGGAAGTGTGTAAAATGTACGATGTAAATGTACGATGTAAAACTGTGCATTTAAATTGTTGGAAGTGGAAATAAATGAAATGAATTAATGAATGAAAGTAATCTATACTTTCTTTTCTTTCTTTCTTTTTCTTTTTTTTTTTTTTTGTTGACAAGAAGGAAGAGGAGACGTACCGCCATATATTTTTTTTGAATGTGAAAACTCTCCTATGAATAACTGTAATAATATGTTTGACTTTTTATATATATATATATATATATATTGGTAATTTAAATTGGGAAGAGATATTTTGGGGGAATAAAATTAAGAGATCAAGGAAAGGAACAGTTAGTTAACCATTTTCTATTTTTGTAAAGTTTTTAATTTTTAGGTGATGAGAAGGAGTTTACCCATAACAATGGCAGAAATTAAACGTAAATTCAAAGAAAAAAATGGGAAGAAAAATTAGTAACTGAAGGATAGCTTTGGGGGGGGGGTGAGGTAGAGCTAGAGCTAAGGCGTCATGGTATTTCTCCCCCCCCCCCTCTCTCTCTCTCTCTCTCTCTCTCTCTTTATTTATTTTTGAAATCGGTCCAATAGGGCAGCATCCCCTGTTTCACAGAATTAGGAGGGGGCGGCGAATTAAAAGGATGATGACGTCAGAGATGGCTTAATTGTTAGTTAGAGTGAGGGGAGAGGAGGGGGAGGGGAACAGGGGGCGTCCTATTTTAAGCAAAAAATCACTGCTTCGATTCTATAACACCCATTTTACCCTTAAGATTTGACCCATTAATAAAGGGAAAGTCTACCCTGGTATTAAGTTGATTTGAATAAAAGAAGAGAAATGAGAGAAACAGATTAATGAAAGTTTGAGTAAAATCCGATAAGAAATAAGAAAATTATGAATTTTTAACATTGTAATTTATCAGACATAAATTGGCAACTCCGTGACGTATCTTGCGAGCTACTCTCCCACTTGCTCAGTACAGAAAATCTCATCAATTTTCATCTTCTCAGTTTTGGATGAAGGAATATATTTGAGTAAAACATATCAGCCATGATTATATCTAAGGTTCATGTATCACTGAATATTTTCTTTAGAGAAAATAGAAGTTAATGATTTTGGGTATTGGGCAAATGGAAGAGGAGCTCGCAAGATACGTCACGGAGTTGCCAACTTGTGTCTGATTGATCACAACTTCAAAAATTCATAACTTTCTTATTTCCTATCGTATTTTCCTCAAACCTTCACTGATCATGCTGATCTGTTTCTTTAATATGTCTGCTCCTTTTAAAACCAACTTTTAATCAGGGAGGAGTTCCCCTTTAAAGTTACTTAAACCATCTAAGTCATTGACAAAAAGGTTGTCAGCCTAACCGTAGCCGTTGGGTTAACCCCCAGAGCCCACAAAAGAGACCCCAAAGTCGGGTCGATTTCACCCCATCTCCCCCATGCACCAAACTTTGTCAGTAGGAAGTAGTATGACAGGACATTACAGATCACAAAAAACCTGACCAAAATTTCCGCCAGGATGGGGTGTCAGACGGCCCCTAAAAATTGGGGTATATTTTTTGGCTTGTACTAAGCAGTCGGGTCGCTCGGTAGAATTTTTCGAACATTTTCCAGTAATTTTATGTATGGTATCTGTTTTTTGAGCAGCAAATAAAAAAAAAAAAGGTGTAGTAGTGGTATTTTCTTTTTTATCCTTTTGTAATATTTTTCTTTCCACCTTTCCTTTCAGTATGTTATTCTTTGATTCTTCTTATCATCTCGTCTCCCCTTTTTTCTTGATGGTACTCTTTATAATTATTCTTTTTATCCTATCTTTTTTTTTTTTTTTGCTTTCATCTTCATTTCGTGCACAGCACAAGGTACAGGGTTCGAATCCCACCACGACACCGTCTTTTGGCAAGACACTAATCTACATTTGCCATTCTCCACCAAGGTGTAAATATGTACCTGATATGCTTGATAGCCAGTGGCGCAAATCCATTTTGAAATTGGGGGGGGGGGGGGGGGGGGTCATCACATGATTAACTTTTGTACCTGTCCGAAATGTCTGAAATTTTTTCTGACACCCCCCCCCCCAAAAAAAAAAAAGTTTATCACATTTTTGGGGTCTAGTTTTCCTCCAAAATTCTCTGTCAAGCAAAAAAAAAAAAAAAAAAAAAAAAAGGGGGGGGGGAAAAGGTTATTCAAAAGGTGGGGGACATGTCTCCCTGTCCCCCTGGATTTGCGCCCATGTTGATACAAAAAACACCAAAGTGCCCTTTGACAACGCTTTGCCCCTTAAAATGCTCTGTATGTAAAGCAAAAACATTTTCTTACCTTCTGACTATGATAACTCAAAAGTGTTTTATGCATTTCCGTTCAAATTTTAGTAACATAATTTTTAGTGCAATAATCTTCTTGTGGTGCTCTTTGATATTAAATGGTCTTTTGCTTAATAAGTTATTAAACTGTGAAAAATGTATTGCTTTCTCAAAAGAAGTCAAAAAATATTGTCAGGATAATGTAAACACACCCATTGTCAATTTGCACTTGTTTAACTAGAAATAGCAGACGATAGAGGAGCTTGTCATGTATCCGTATATAGTGTCTGCCAGGCCGACTATTCCTGTGTTAATTACACAGATAACAAGCAAGCTCTTCTATTATGCCTTGTCAGATGGTCACTGGGTGTGTTTCTATAATCCTGACAATATTGTTTGCTTAGCACTTATTATCTCCATTTTGGACGAGTAGTACAAAACATAATAATAAAGAGAACTGGATAATTAACATTAGCATACGAGACTGGTATAGAAATATATAATGACTTTAGCAAGGAAACAGTTTTCATTTTTTTACAGCATAAATTAATGTATGTATTTTCTATTTTAAAAGTTGCAATGGCATATCGTTTCAAAAAGATAAAAGTGTGTAATCATTTACTTACCATTACTTGCAGCAGCGAAATAAAGCAAAACAAGCAAGAGTCCAGAAAGGGACTTTCTCCAACAGAGTAGTGAAATATTTTCTGTAGACGCCATCATTTTCATGTGGTCACAAAAAAATTAGTTTGCCACTTAAATCAAATCAAGCCCTCTGTTACCAATACATATCCATCATATCAAAGTCCAAATCAAATTGTCTGCAAGTGGGCACAGTACTGGAAGCAGGACGTAAAGGGTCTTTAAATTTAGGTTTCACGTCCCAAAGTTAATCTTTAAAATTGTCCAAGATCACCTTATAGCTCTTCAGAAACAGTCTATGTACATTACTAAAACTTTTCAGTCCACTTGGGCACGATATTCGTTTTGCAGTTATTTATTCCCGAGTTATGACAATGTTTCAGCTAAAGCAAGCGGTTGCGTGTTTTGCTGTTTGAGGAATCACAATTGAACTATATGTGCATGTTCGAACTCTCTAATCATGACATGTGGATGTGGCTGTATTGAGCATGAAGTAAGATCACCGGGTGAGATGCAACAGTTCTTCCATTAATCGATTATGCCCTGTTGAAGATCAAGACTTTGATGAAGACTGCGTTTATGTCAGATCATTGAGCTCATCTCATCCAACTTAAGGTTTTCAGAACATACGGTCTGCAATTGTTTGTCTAACAAATATCAGCTAGGCAACTTGATCCTGTTCAAGTCATATTCAAGAGTACTGGTGTATTGTTTCCTTGTTCAGAAACTTAGGACTGCAAAACTATACATCACCGATAAAGTGTGTGTCATGCAATAGGCTTTCCATATGAAATCATCCAGTAATAAGAAAGCTTGGTTGAATGTAATTTTGCACAACTGCTTTTTTTGTTGTTGTTGTTGTTGCCTTTATTAGGTCTATTCTGATGCAGACAAAAAACAGCAAATATAAATCAGATCCACCTTAGCTGGTGATCGCAGACCGAATGGAAGACTTCATGACTTCTGCAAAATACTTCGATTACTCGTTATAGCCTTGACAAGACTCAAGAGCGAAAAGTATACAATTTCCTCGTTGTTTCACAATTTAATTCAGGTCTGTTCTGATTTCCTTGTTATCGAAACGTGAGACTAGATCCGTCTATTGGTATCACGGAAATCTCTTAAAGCATATAACAACATGGCAATCGTACCAATGCGTTTGACTCTACGTCGTGGGTCCAGATAGCTAGTATGGCACAACCGGAAGCGTGCCCCGATAGATTGTGTCTCATCCCAGTTTTGCAGGAGTTTTACACCATGTTCAAAATACCACATTGGTACCGGATATGAAGGCGGAAGCTGTCGGAAACTGTGGTAAAAGTTCCAGTCGAAGATTTTGTCCTTCTTATTTGAGCGAAGTTTAAAAGGAGTACACGTGATAATACTACTAGTCCACTAGTAACCTGACGTCATCCTCTTTGTTAGATTTAGGTTAAACATATGAAAAAGAATGAAGAAAATTTCGACATATGGTACGAATAATCTATTATATATATATATGTATATATATATATATATATATATATATATATATATATATATATATATATATATATATATATATATATATATATATATACATATCATATATTGTTTTATCTATTTGAACAATACACAAGGTGCTCTTTCAACAAAATGCTGGTATCACAATTTATGACATGTAATTAAGCGATGTTTTAAGGAATTTCTAGTTTTTTTTTTATTATAAGGTATATTTCATTAACACGTCAAGAATTATTTTTCATGTAAAGTTCATCAAGCTCTAGTATTTTGTCGGGTATCCGCGCCTTCTGATAATGGCTCGCATCCTCCTTGGAAGAGTGGCGTAGAGACCATGCAATCTTTCTGGGATGATGCTGCCCCAGACCCTGAAGCGATTTTCCCCCCCCCCCCCCCCCGTACGAGTCAGCTGGGTCAGTTATAATCATTTCCGCGACTTGAATAGAGACAACGTCTGACTTCTCAACATACACGCGTTGCTGAATCAGGTGGATTTGTTCACACTTGTAGGGGTGCGTTTTCCGATACCGTTGGGTAGTATATTGCATAGAATGAATGGCGTGTTTACATAATGATTTAATTCGGTTTGATTTTAATATTATCTTATAATAACCATACCAATAGTCAGATTTGTTAGAATGGTGTAGACTGTATTGTTTCATTTATATCCAATCTTATTTATTTGAGATGAATTAGATGTAGGCCAAAGTGATACAGGGCCTACCAGATATAGATCTATATCTAACTTGTTATAATTCTTTAGTTGTCAGTTTTATTTTTTTTTTTTTTTATCATTCATAAATTAACATTATTTGATATAGATCATCTGAACTCAGTCTTGAAAGATTAATATAGTATAATAATAATACCTGGTTTCTATTTTTGCTTTGAACATACACAAGTAATTATTGTGGTCATGATGCTCTGCCTTCTGAAAAGAACCATTTTGAGTTTCAGTCAAGCAAAACTAGCCTGAAATGTAGGCTGACTGCAAGATCAACCAGGGGCGGCGCTACAGGGGGGGCAGGGGGCGGCCGCCCCTCCTATCATTTTTCAAGCAAAAAAAAAAAAAAAAAAAAAGAGGAAGAAGGGGGAAAAAAGGAGAAAGAGAAGGGGGAAATGGAGAAGAGAAGGCTAGGGCATGCAATTATGACATAACTGTTATAGTCCTATTTGTTATTTCAAGACCCTCGACGTGCGACGTTGCTATATGCGTCATTTTGCCCCCCCCCCCTATTTAAATACCCTGGCGCCGCCCCTGAGATCAACTAAGAAGGGATTAGCAAGTTACAACGCAACAACAGTGCGCGATACAAGTACCCACTATACCACTATTAAATTTAATCAGTTGCTATGGATACGACCAAGATGTCTAACGTAACAGACAATATTAGACAAAAGGACATCTAGACGACGTAGATCTAGCGCTGTACAAGATCTTGTACAGCGATCAGTGTATACCCAAGGAGGTACTAGGCAAGCTTGCCTAGTACACTGTACTTAGTACCTCCTTGGTATAGCAGGAAAATCTTAGTTACATACCGCTACGACAGACGGACCTGCTCATGGCCTTTGTCCAAGTCGCGGAAATGATTAAATCTGGCCCAGCTGACGCGTTAGCGGTACGGGAAAAAAAATCGCGGCCTGGAAGATAAAGCGGATCAAACCCTCCCTGGTGGTTGGTCGTTCCTTGGTGAGGGCTCTCTTGATGCTATCCCACAGGTTCTCAATCAGGTTAGCATCTGGTGATTACGCCGGCCACTGCACCCCGTTTACGCCGTTTTCGCAATACCATTGGTCCATCTGGACAGCAATGTGCGCCCGTGCGTTGTCATCCTAGAAAATGAACGGGTGTTGCGCGTCGCCGAAAATGTAACCAATAGACGGAAAAAAGTGAGAATCCAGAATCGCCCGATATCGGACGTTATCGATGTTCCCATCCACGACAACAAGATTGCCGACTCCATAGATGCCGACACACCCTCAGATCATGACTGAAACTACATTTCTTTGAGTGTAGGTCAGTCTTCCACCGTCCAATCCCTCGCTTTGGTGGCCCACGTGATGCGTATCTGGCGATTGACATGAGATATGAGAATCCTCCCCTCGAAATGCGGGCATGAAGATTTTGGGAGTAAAGGTGTCTTTGTGTCGTCCTCGTTGAGATTCTCTAGCTTACCAATCCTTTCGCTCCAGTGAGCTGCCAAAGTTTGTGTAGAGTCGAATCGGGTCACACGAGCCTGACGCAGGAGGTACCGATCTTCCCGACGCGTGGTCGTTCTACCTCTGCCAGGTCTTAGTTGTATGTCAAATTTGCCTGTTTCTCCATGGCGTTTACACAATCTGTACAGCGTTTGATGGCATACCTGAGATCGTTTAGCAATCTGAGCCACCGAAACCCCCTCCTCCCTCGGGGCGACGATTTGTCGGCGTTGCTCGTCAGATAACTCGGCTGTTTTAACCATAGACTATGTCCACCTTCCTTTTATACCGAAATGTTGGTCATGATTCAGTGATTTAGAACAAAACACCGCTATAACAAAGAATATTCATTTACGTAAAAAGAACGAGTTTTACTATGTTGCAATACTTCTGGCAAAGGAGGGTATTGATTTTTTTTTTTTTTTTTTTTTAGTATGTTGACACTTATGTTCTTAAGACATTTAAAGATGAATGAACACCGAAAATACATTTATTTTTTCCATAAGAAAATCATCCTTATTGCTTAACCCTTACTGTACTGGGGGGGGGGGGGGGGGGCTGCAATTCACGCCCCGCAACTTTCTGACTTTTTTTTTCAAGTCTTGCGCATCTTTTGACACCAAGTTTACAAAAATCGGTCATACCGTAATGGAACAATCACAATGTTACAATACTGTTACCACAATATGATCATATAGTCAACTCTGTGTAAATTATGTGGAAATCGTGTGTTCACTGCTTTGTCACAGCATTTGGTTTCTTACTTTGTGGTTTACCACATAATAATCACATAGTCGAACACATTTTACACTGTTTACCACATAATTAACACAATGTATTTTCTAGTAGAATATGTGTAAACTATGTGTTTATAATGTTGTCACAGTGTGAGGTGATGAATCAGAGTGTTAACACATCGGGATGACATAGTCAGTTCTGTGTAAAATATGTTGAAACTGTGTGTTCATAGTGTTTTCACAGTGTGAGTTTATAAATCACATTGTTAACACACTGTGGTCACACAGTCAACTCTGTCATGTCTGTGTAAAATAATGTGAAAAATATGTGTTAAGTGTTGGTCGCAGTGTGAGTTAATTAATCCCAGTCTTAACACACTGTGGTCATATTGTCAACTCTGTGTAAAATATGTGGAAATTGTGTGTACATAATGTTGTCTCAGAGTGAGTAAATGAATCATAGTGTTGACACACTGTGATTAAATAGGGAAATCCGTATAAAATATGTGGTAATTGTGTGTTCACAGTGTGGTTACAGTGTTTGTTTTTATAAGATGTGGTAATGGTGGTTTACCAAACAATCACAATCATATACAGTTTACACAGCTTAAGCCATGATTAACACAGTGTGTTCACATGTCTTCTTGTACAATGTAAAATATTCAAAATGTCACGCTGTCTAAATTTAACAATGCGTGGTACGGTACGTCGGCATGCGCGGCACCGTCATAATACACGTACGTACGTGAATGCATATACAGTATATCATAGGATCTTTGCATGCTCCGGGTCCGTTGTTGACAAAAATGATGGTCGCACTGGACTCGTGGAGTACGGGAGATCCGGCGAGAGGCCCCCGAAGCATGGTTGGGAGGTGCATAACAGGGGCCGCGGAGCGTTTTTGAAAGTTGTGGGGCTGATCTGATTTTACTCATTAATGATAATTTCGAGCCTTTTTCCGAGATTTTGTTAACGTGTCTACTCAAAAAAAGGTGTGTGTGTGGGGGGGGGGGGGGCTGGATCCGCGGCCCATGCATAAAGCCAGGGTCTTGGCTGCACATGGTAAGTAGAGCTAATATTTAGATTGCAGAATAACCGATACAGAGGCTAGTCTAAGTTACATTTCGGCTATATCGTGGTAGTTGTTGAGGAAACCACTCGTTCATTTGCACGCACACGCTTGCGTGTAGAGTCTTTGGAGAGGAAAGAAGACACCAATGCGTGTGTCGCAATGAAGCGCTTCTTTGCGGAGTGAATGGTGGTTTCCTTAACCACGATAATGCCTACATGACTGACTTCATCGGGACTGAAGCTAATTTTTTATTGAAGTGAAGTTACACTTTCTGTCCAAATTGGATCTGAAAATGAACTTATTTTTTATGTAAAATCACTGAATGTTGACCCTTGCAGGTTTGCCCTTCTTAATGCATTGGGGTTTAGTATAGATTGAAAGAAGAAAACAATGACCTTTTTTTTTTTAAATCTTTAAATTGATTTTTAGTCTTCTACATTTATTTTTACCCCCCCCCCCCCCCCCCCCCCCCCTTATGGAGACTACACCACATCTACATTGTAGGTTCCCAGATGTAACTCCAGGGCAGGTCCGGGCAAAAATTAGCCAGAAAGTCAAGAACGTGAGGGCTGCCTTCAGGAATGCCGACTGGCTGGCTGAGAAAAGGAGGAGAATGAAGGAAAAGAGGAAAATCAAGGAAATAACAAAAGTTAAAAATGAAAGAGACAGGCAAGTGGACCTTAGAAGACTGGTCTATTTTTTTAAAGCTGAAAAAGACTCCTCCCCCCCTTTTTTTTGGGGGGGGAGGGGTGTCTTAAAGGGGCTAAAAGTTTGACATGCATATATATACCTGGATGTAGTTTAAAAGATGCATACATTAATTTACTAAATATGATTTGGTCTCAAAGGATGGTGGGGTAGCCTACTTAAAAGAAAATTGCTGCTCAATGAAAAATAATTTAAGAAAATCATCGGGGGGGGGGTATGATACCCACCCTCCAGTCTGTTTTAGGCTGTCTCAGTCTTTTTAGGGTTGATCTCCACCCAATTTTCATCCATTTAGACATCAGCTTCTCGGTCCACCAAGGCATAAATTTGTTAAAAATCACTCACAGTAATTAAAAAAATTGCTTGCCAAGGAAGAGCTTCTAAAGCTTCAACTGAGTCTGGTTTGTAAGTACTAATTACTAGTTACTGTATATAATGTAGATTACGTAATGTTTTGTGGATTCATTGAGTATCAGGAAATCATATACCTCAAAGCCTGTACAATTGATTCATATTTGGAGATAAATCCTTTTAGCCAATGGTACATTGTTTGGAATATAGTCATTCCGAGATACCAAAGTACTTTTATTATTATTATTATTATTATTAAAGGTACTGTGAAACATTGTTTTTATTTGTAATAACAAAGTGTCAAATTCGGATTTGAACTGTTAATGATCATTTGCATATCTATTATCAAAGCCCAGGAAAGGCAAAATTTTGGGGAAAGATCATAAAACGGATGCAACATATACTATTTTGTATGAAAGCGTTTCAAGAAATGCTTCTACCAGGCCAGTGATATTGTTATTTATTTATTTATCCATTCATTTATTACTTTTCTATCATTTCTTGGCCGAAACTAGTCTGTTAGCATTGAAATTTTCACAGATTTTCCAGAAAGCATAGGTGATCAAACTGATACATTATTCCCGCATCGAACTTTTTGAATTGAATTGAATTGAATTTATTTCCACATCTCCATTTAAAAAACATTCATAAAACATGTCAAATATATGTACAAACAATGACATAATACAAACAAGTATACAAAGAATAAATGTAAATGTGGTGGGATCAAAAAAAGTTTGGTAAAAAACTTGTAAACATGATCCCATTTCACATGAAAACAAAAAAATATACAAAAAAGGTAAAGAAAAATACAATCCTAAAAAAATGAATTTAGCACAGAGTATTGTAAATTAATATTTAAAAATCATAATATTCATAACAGTGTATTCTTTAGCAATAGATACTCTTTAAACTTGCGTTTGAATGCGTTGAGAGATTTAGTGTCCTTGATATGTTGAGGTATGTCATTCCATAAAAGGGGTCCTTTGCATGTTATTATTAATCTAGTAAAGGAAGTACAACCATAATCAACCCGATAGTCAAGTTTACCCCTAGTATTATAATCATGAAACTTGCGCCTTAGCACATGACAGATAAGTTAAACAGTACCTTTAAAGGTGTGTGCCGACATAAACTAAAGAATTTTTTTTTTTTTTTTTTTACTCCAACTCTGCCAGTATCTTTCATATCCAGATTCATATACCAATTTAATGTATGTGATAATATAATACATTGATCAACAGATCAAAGAATAATAATAATAATAATAATTGGATTTATATAGCGCCTTTTCCAAAGGAACAGTGTATTTTTGTTTTCTCTTGTTCTGCATTTAGTTTTTTATGTTCATAATCTGTCATACTCATAAGTTTAGATGTTATATTTGTTAACATCAATCTTAGGATGTGTCAGTGTGTGTTGAAATGAACCAAATTATTATGTTTGTGAAATGCTATTAGATAACTCAGGTTTGAAAAAGTGTGTTGTTTGATTGATTGTCAAATTTACCTAACAAATTTTGCCTTTATAAAACAAGGCACTTTCACATGATTTATTGAATTTTGAGAACTTCTTGTGTTTACTCATTGATTTTTATCAAACATTATTTTTTTTTAATTGTAATTTTTACCTTAGAAGCCTGTTATGTTTCTGAAGCGTATTTTTTCTAGTTAAGACGATATTTGATCCTGTTTGTAATATTGAAAAAAAAAATTACCATCTGTTCATTTTCTTGTATTTTATGACTGCCATATGTTTCTTACAAAATAATTTTTAGAAAAAATTATCTGAAAATTCTATTTTTACAGTATATTGTGTTTTGCTCCTTATATCACTGCATGGAATGGTTCCAAGCTGTGCGATTCAAAAAGCAACCAGTGCACATATTTTACATGGGTTGAACATTAATCTTATAAAACATTAATCTTATAAAGCATGTGTAAAGCATAATACAAGTTGAAATTCATTACTCTTTTTCTTGCTCTTTTCAAATTGACAAATTACTGGAAAGCTAATGAGCATCATTCGAAATGACAGTAATGGAAATTGTGTGGAAAATTAAGTTTTGAGTGTTCTTAGCATGACAGGTATGTTCTCCATGCAGTCTCGTACTATTTGGTTGCTTTCATAGGATGATGGACCAGATATATGCCACATTGTGGCACTTATGTCGCACTGTGGTAGACTTGTGGTAGACTAGAAGCCTGCACTATAGTCTGATACATGCCACATAATAGAATATGTGGAATATACCACAGTGTAATAGATTATATGGTGGTACCACAATGTGGTGGATATCACAGTGTGGTTAACTATGTGGTGGTACCCCAGTGTGGTAGACTGTGTGGTGGACTATGTGGTTGGTATCACAGTGTGGTAGACTATGCGGTAGTACCACAGTGTGGTGCACTATGTGGTAGTACTATCGTGTGGTAGACTATGTGGTTGGTACCACAGTGTGGTAGAATATGTGGTGGTACACAGTGTGGTAGACTATTTGGTGATACCACAGTGTGGTAGACTGATGGTGTCACAGTGTGATAGACTATATGTTTGATACCACAGTGTGGTAGATTATATGGTTGATCTCACAGTGTGGTTGTGCTATGTGGTGACTCTGTGGTGACACTGGGGGAATATGTGGTAGCTATTTATGTGGTCATAACAATGTGTTATGATTTTCACAGTGTTCCCACATGTGATTTTGGGACATGTAGTAACGTTTTGTTATTGCCATACTGTGGTAACACTGTGATAATGTCACAGTGTGGTAATTACACAGTGTTACCACATGTCCCAAAATCATATGTGGCACACGTGTGGTTCATACTGTGTTTGACGCTGTGGTACACAGTGCGGTTCTTTATTTGATAACACTGTGATTGTTCCATAACGTTACTGAGTCACGTGACCTTTTGTGACCTCATGTCAGCCCGAAAACTGAGGATTTCTGAGTTTTGTGTACAGAAATGAATGGGAAACTGCATTTCATCATGTTCCTCCTTTTATCACCTATAATTTCTTCTTTAAGCTGTAATAATCATTTATTCTAACCATGCTGACTGAATATTGGTTCATATAACACTCTGAAACAGCAGACTTAAAAAAACAATAAATACACAAAAACATAAGAAATTCGTAAAACAATAGAATACATAAGAATAGAAATAACCTTTTTAAAGATAGGTTTAGATAGAACTTCTTGCATTAAAATTTTATCTCCAAGGCCTTTCTTTCCTTGATTATCAATCGAAATGGGTATTGATGCATATAATTTGCATAAATTATAATTACTATATATTAAATTTTTAAAAAATATATAGATTTACATAAAAATAACAATGGATTTGAATTCTTTATGCGATTCTCCAGGTTCGTGCAAAATTTCGTGGCAGGGCAGTCGGTCATGTCGCGGCCGAGATTAGAGGGGGGGGGGGGGGGGCCTCCGAGGCCCACAGTTAGAGAGGAGCTTGAAATAGCCCAGTACAGTATAGTAAGGGTTCAATAGTGCAACATGGGAGAGACAGCTTTCTCTTCTTTAATCACATTTTGACTTTGGTTGATTTAAGTTTACAGTACTTGGTATTGAGAGAAAACACAAGTGTTTGACAGTCTCAACAAACTTATATCAAGGGCATGAAACAACCATGTTATTCAATGTGTAATATGGTGTATCAATTCTGTAATCTAAAAATGAAACTAATGATAATCCCCTACTTTATTGCACAATAATACACTTATTTTTCGCTTTTCACATTTCATATTTTCAGAGAGAAGTAATTTGATTCATTGAGGCGGCACTGTTGTTCTTGGGGAAAACATAACAAAATATTTAGTATATTTGTTGGATGAATCCATATCAAAATTCATCCTGTACACCATTGTGATATGCATCCGCCTGTGACGTGTACTATTTATCTACACAAGCCGCTTTTACGATCAGATATTCAGAACGTGACATTTTTAGGGGCATTCACACATAGAGCAATTAGTAAGATTTGAATATCAATATTTGAATCGAGATCTGAATCTCACTCTTTTCCATGTTAGTGAATCCAAAAATCTCACTAAGCCGTGATTCTGATCTCGATCAGAAAATTAAAGGAAAAACAAAGAATACATTTTTTTAAAATGGAAACGGAAAGAAAGAGAGAAAACAAAGAAATACATCAGGAAAGATAAATACCGGGAAAAGACGAAGAAATCCTTGAGAAAAGAACAGAGGATAGAAAATAGGAGAGGAAAGCAAAGAAATACTTATAGAACAGAGGATAGATTAAAGAGAAAAACAAAGACTTAGATAAGAAAAGAAAAGAGGATAGAAAGAGAAAAAACAGCGAAATACATATGAAAAGAAAATAGGATAGAAAGAGGAAAAACAACGAAATACATAAGAAAGAGCAAAGTATAGATTGAAGAAAAACACAAAAATACATAAAGAAAAGAGGATGAATTGAAGGGAAAGCAAAGAAATACATAAGAAAATAGAAGAGGATGTATATAAAGAGAAAAAAGAAAGAAATATATAAGGAGAGAGCAGGGGGTAAAATAAAGGAAAAACTAAGAAATAAATAAGAAAAGAGGATAGGAAAAAACAACAACAAAGAAATACATAAGGAAAGAGCAGAGAATAGTAAGAAATGTTTTTAAAAAACACATAAGGAAAGAGAAGAGGATAGAAAGCTAAACAACAAGCCAATACCCAATGAATGAACAGAGGATAAATCATTAAAGGGCAAAAAGATTCATAGGAAAAGAACAAAGGATAAATTAAAAGAAAAACAAATGAATACATAAGGAAAGAGAAGAGAAGACAAATAGAAAAGAAAGAACAAAAAAGAAAAGAAACATAAGATGACAGGAGAAAACAAAAGACTGGACGTTGTGGCGTGCGCCTGTATTAACAGTGGAAGTTATAAACTCATTTAGCGGACCCAGGTTCGAGACTGAGTCATGTCTTTCGGATGGTGACCTTAACCCATAGACTACGAGAACCGGGTGGCCCTTGTATTAAGCCTATGGGAGTTTGAGAATTCCGTAGTTAACGGGTTAAAGGTCGGTCCCCAGACGTAAATTATCATATCTGATTGATACACGTCTGTAAAAGCTTAATTATACAAGGAAATACCTAAGATTTTTGTTTTCTAATGACAGATAAGATGAAGGAAGAAAGGTCAAATCGGAATCTTGTCTCTATTCGGGCATGGGCAATGCGGGTCTAATAATATCGATGCTATTCGCTAGTGAGATTTTTTTTCAGACGTGTTGTGAATGGTAGCAGTAAAAGCGAGATTCTGATTGCGATCAGGATCTCGCTTTTGGGGGAACGTGTGAATCATCGATCACTACAAGTGGATAAAGCAACGCCCTCTACAGTTGTTGCGACCGGTCGCCATGTTGGGGCTCGAAGGAAAACACCGCCGCTGTACTATTTCAATACAAATTTATGCAGTTTTAGAATCAAATAATTAAGCACTGTAAAGTTGCACCGTTTAAAGTTGCACCGTTTTAAGTTGCACCGTTTTAAGTTGCACCGTTTTAAGTTGATGTACAAGATTCATATTTTTATGCGGTTTCATATATCTATGCATGTATTTATAATATTTCTTTCCTGGTTGCGCTAGCTTGGTCGGGGAAGAAGACCTGCGGTTCATGGTTTTATTAAGTTAGCCTTTTCCATACCCAGGCAGCCTAGCTGGCGTAGCCAGTATTTTCAATCAATCATTTTCCTTTTATGTAGGAATATTCTGTTTCCTCTTGATTTATGTTGCCAAATGAATAATAATAATAATAATAATAATAAGTCTTTTTCCATAAATTAACTGCACAAACAGGCAGAACAAGTTTATTCTTACGAATTCCACAGGTGATTCAATATGAAAATCAGTATAATGTCTTTTTTTGTTATTAAAAATCAAATCACGTATCTTTTGCATAGGAGTACACTGGGATTGTAATCAGAACACGGTGTCCCACATACTGTGTTTGAATGTAACATTGCTTTGGTTTTGTTTGCTACACATAACGCATTAAACTGAGGAGGGAGAAAATGGGGTGCAAAATGAATGGTTAGAGAGAAGAAGGTATAATAGGCCTAATGAAGGAGAAAAAAGCGAAGGAGACTTTAATATTTCAAGGATAGCGTATCGGATGGAGAGAAAAATAGGGTATAATGTAAGAGAAGGCCACCTGAGAAAGATGACTCGGGAGGACTTAGCAAGCCAAAGTGAAAGAGAGAAGAATGGGAGAGGATTATGAGAAAGACTGAACGAAAAAGAACTGGAGATGAGAGAGACTGGTTCAAGATGAAGGAAAAGAGACTGGGGATATAATAAAGAAGGACAAGGAGATACTACTGGTATTAAAACCTATAATGAAAGACAAACTGAAGGAAGGAAGGATTGATAGGGCTGTAATGAAGGTTAAAGTGGAGTGGAAAAAGCTATGATAAAGGAAATTCATAAAGAGGGAAGGATTAATGAAGGAGAAAGAGATGATTATAATGGAGGGAGAGAGAGAGAGAGAGAGAGAGAGAGCATGATTGAGAAAGGCAGAATTAGGAGAAAATTAAGTGATACTACTTGCCAAATGACAAAGCACGTTGATACGCACAATCCCCTGAATAACAAAATCTGTCAATTTTATGACAATGAAACTTGTTTTTGTGGAATAATTCTCAGTTTCTCTAAGCACTTTCTTTGTGCTTTCACACCGTGTAGGGCTCCTAATTGCGGTTGTGCGGCCGCATCAACTGCTCGCATAGAGCCGTGCGTACAATGCTGTATCCACGTGGTAGAGATCGATGGTGTGAATGCCCCTATGATTATGTGACCAGGGGCCTATATTAAACATAAAGAGATCAATCAATCTTACGATTGATATCAATCGTAAGTCTATGGCAAACCATGTACTGAAGAGTTACAATTGATCGTAAGATTTATTGTATCTCTTTATGTTACAGGCCCCAGGACTTCATCAACACGAGAGGGCAAGTTCATTGACTCGGGAAAGTAGAATATTCAACAGGAAGATGGCGCTGCAGGCAAGTCTGATGCAGAGCCCTTCGTACACAGAGTTTGGCCAACTCAACAATAGGCGCCATGTTGTAACCTATGGTTGTAACCCAACGACCGCGCGCACTCGCCTTGCGTGTGTATTACTGTATTAATACATGGGGTATGGTGGGGAGCCATATGTCTACGCACCCTGCTAAGATTTTGATCTGAAAATGATCAACAATTCCTTTAATATTTCCCTAAAGAAAAAAAAAATGAAATAAAGATTAATTTTATATTATTTCTGATATTCTAAAGAGTAAGTTTGCAAAAAATCTCAGTCAAAATAAGAGCAAGATCACAATGCTATTTTCACAAGAAACCGCAGCCGTGTTATTTCACAATTTATTACACGAAGTTCTGGAGTTTTGACGTGAAAGACATTTTGAGGCTTGTGAATAGACTGTCTGAAATAAGACCATTTTTCCAATATTTTGACTCGTTGGATGCATATCAGTTTTGTAACAGGTGCATAATATAGGTTTATTATATAAATATAAATCACAAAGATTAATCTTGCAAAGTTATTGGAGCAAAATAATCCATTTAAATAGACTCTGGTGATATTGATAAATAAATCATTCATATTTTCGAAAATACGTCAGCTTTTGAACATCTTCGGAATTTATCGTCATATGACTAAGCATACCTGAAAGACCATCTTATTCATACTTCACTGTGTGTAGTAATTTGTGCATATTACCGTGGGGGGGGGGGGGGGGGGTGTCTCATTGAGACCTGTAACATCATCCGCGTAAATCACTTTCTGAAAAGCACTCTAAACGGGGATTGCAGTAGGAGTAGTTTTAAAAGAAGACGCCACTGACAAATTTTAGCACTTTTACAATTTTTAATGTTATAAAACTAGTCAGATTAACCAAAAAACTCATCGCTCAGGTCAATAAAAGAGTAGATCTCGATTTTTTAAAAATAAATATTACAATATCTACTAGTACGATCCGCAAAATACCTTTACGTCACTGCAGCACAACTGCAAAAACCACTGCAAATTACGGTAATGCCAATATGGAGCAATACACGGATCGCTTTCACAGCGCCTATAAAAATGCTATTTGTGAGACAATTATGTATGACAAAAAGAAAATTTTATAAATTTTCAGTTTTTTGTATTTTTGAATATTATCTGCTGAAAAAATAAAGTGCTTTAGCAGAATTTTTTCACAATTGATGGAATTAATAAAATTAAAATTGGCACTACTGTTTGTCGTCGTTCGTACGTGCTTCCCATTATGCGTGTACTTTAAGGCACGCGCGGAAAGCTAAAGCCAATATGCAGCTAGCTGTATTGTTTACGTTCGCGATAGCAAGTATACATTAACATAAATTTCTGTTTAATCTTCAAGGAAAATCTGATCACATTCTTCAATAAGCTTGTAATATAAGCTAAGGAGATGAATGTGGGATTTTCTGGTCGAAGAAATGGTCCAGAGGCATATGACTTTAATTTACTCCCCGTCTTCGCCGTGGCCAGGGCCATGATCGTGCCAGTGGCAGTGATGAGGAAGAACAAGACTCCGTCCCTGTGCCAGCTCCACCGGTCCTGAGGCAGAGGCCTGCGCCAGCTCCATCCCGTTTGACGCAGGGTGTCGAACGCTGGTGTGAATGTACATATTGCCAGCGCATGCCAGCTGAGATAGAAAATGTTTGCTGCCGGGAAGTGAAGTTCGAGATAATGACCATCCCAGAAGATGTGACATGCATCACACATCATGAGGACTTTGAGAAAGTGTGCCAGAGTCCGGCAATTCTGGAGGTGGCTTAGACCGAAAATTCTGTCTCTCGTTTGTTAGCTCTTCACTTAGAGACAGAAACGGTCGTATCACTCTGCTGTGCAAACCGAATACACATTGACTTACACACTAATAACAGTTTGAATACGGCTGCAAGATTTTCAAACGGAGAATACCTTGGACCCTGAATTACCTGAAAATGGAGCTTTAAACGGATTATTCAGTCAAATTGGTAAGTTGAGCCGATTCCTTAAATAGTAGCTAGAGCCTAGGCCTAACCAATTCAATAATGATATGTAGATCTAGATATATGAGGAAAAATCAAATTATTTCTGGGTTTGTATCCCAGGCACACGGCTTGTAGGTTGGTCTCGAACGCCGAAACGTCAAAATGGTCTTCACAGACCACTCGAAAACGGGAATAAATGTACGTTTTCACGTTGAATTTGGTTGTTCCAATGTTCCTTATCCATACAGCACACCTTTCTCTATCCTTCTTCGGATCAGGGATGGCAAGAAAGGTTTTTCCCGGACAATTTTCACGACGATTCGAACAGTAAATCGCCTGGCACATTGGCATTTTTGCAACTCCACGAATACTATTGTACTGTATGCATGCGAATATCGTCTACTTTTACGGACGCGTAACGCACACGCATTGAGTGGTAACCATAGACGTATAATAGATTTACTAGACGGAAAGCAGCACGCGCGGAAATCATTACGCGAATGGAATTAGGCCCCGCCTCTTTCGGATCATTTGAAGAGCCCGATAAGCACCCGATACGTTGCATTATTCATATTTCTTGTGCGTGTCAGTTTATTGTGAAACTTTGATTGGATGCTAGGTCATGAATATGTACATAATTCGATAGTATCGATCAAAATTTACTTGACCTCAACTTCGTCAATTCAAGACCTATTAATTATGCAGATTATATGCCAGACGTCATCCGCACGAAATGAGAGATGTTAGTTCAAAAGGACAGGTGAGTAGAGGTCAAATTATCATTAAATTTCGTACATTTAGTTTATTAATAAAAATAACTTGTACAATTCTAGGTGATCTACGATAATTTATCTATAGATCTATTTCAAAAGGATTCACAAGAGTTGTGTTGAAAAAGGATTGAAACAATTTTCTCTCGAAATTACAGTTCTAAATTTATCGTCGAGATGTAGTTTGACACGGAGATCGCTGTCCTCACACGCTGCGGCTCATGACAGCTACCCGGGCAGTCACGGGTCAGTTTCAGCCACTGGCGCGGTGGCTATTTCGACAGCGTCAAAAATTCAATACATGCAAACAAGTTGGATCTAAGAAGATCTAAACAGATCTAACGTTATTAAACTCTAAATGGTGATAGACTGTATTGCATAACCATAAGCTTAATTTCCTCATGTTGTTCATCTGTATGGTGCACACAAGCGTATTCGTTAGTCCAACTACGAGACTACGGTTAACGTTAGATTTGGAATCTGTGACTGTGTGGTGACTGGTGGGATTCTACGATATCGATGATTTTGATAAGATATGAATTAGTGCTGATATAAAATCATTAATGTTACACGAGGTTTACTGTTTTGAACTCTGAATATTTGTTGAAACTTTATTCCATAAACCGAAGTCTGAAGGATAGTCTATCTTGAGTAGATGTAGACTTGGCTAGGCCTAGGGCTAAAGCTGTGCTTGGCCTTGGGGGACAAAGTCAAAGAAGATCTAGATCTCTAACCATGTTTAATAAGAACTCTGTTCAACTTCACTTTCACGCCTGACTTTTTTTCGTTCTTAAAAGACTTGGATCTACTATATTTGGTTCAATTCATGCCATTTGGTCAATTAAACTGACTTAAATTAACTGGAGTCTGATAGAATATGATTTTTTTTGGGGGGGGGGGGTGGAGGCAAATACATTTGGGGCAAAAATTCAGTCTGGTTGTTAAAGCCAGTTTAGGGATCCCTGTTCAAAATTTCAGACACACGTCACTAGAAAGTTTTGTTGCTGAGGCTGTTTCTTTTTCTTTCCAAGAAACTTATGTAGCTTGAATGCACCTTAATAAACATAAGATAGCTGATGATTATTGAATTTTGACCTTTGAAAAATAATGGATTGGAATTTATTTGCCTGATAAAAACAATTATTATCAATGTAGCTATGACTGTAACAAGGAAGACCCCCCAAAAATGACAACTCTTGTTTTCATTATTTTTTTTTTAACAGATCAAAATGGAAAGGAACCCAAGAAATGTTATTCAAACATTGCGCAAATGCAAACTGACCATACATGATGAAGCAGAAATCTAGCCTTCCTAAATTACAGGTAAGTTTACAGAACATTTCCTGAGTATCTATATGCTTATACATGTAAAGTGTAATTTGAATCATTTTATGATTATCATAAATATTGTAATTTAACAGGAAACAAGGAAATGAACTATAGAAGCAATTAGGGCTTCCAGGGGTCCCTAAATGTGTTAGTTAAAAGCATATTACAGATGGCCTTACTAGTTGCCATTGATTTTTTAATAGCTTGTCCTTAATGCAAACATTTTAAACCATTACCAACAAAGCCCAGCATTGTGTGTAAGCATGGAAAAGAAAGAGAAGATTACACTTCACATTTATTCACAATACAGTCTGTGAAAACGGTCTCTTTTGAGCTTTGATCTATGATCTGAATTAGATGTATTTAGATGTTTGAGAAGATTTTAAAAAAAAAGTCAGAATTAGTGGAGTACAAGTATTTCTGTGAAATATATATTGTGTACCTCTAAATTACTTTCATTTATACTTGCACTTATAAAATTATTTATTTATCCTCTTTTTACACAGCATGATTCTTTACAATGGATGGTGAAAGAATATTGAGATACACAATCCAGAGAAATGAACAAAGAGCAGATATACTGACCTGCATGCTCAAGCTTGGAGAGGTAGGCCTTTACTGTGCATAATTAAATTTTGCAATTACCCCCCCCCCCCCGCAAAAAAAAAGTTTTCAAAAAATATATCAATATAAAAAATATATATGATAGGCCTATATCAGTAGTACACAACTTGAAGAGGAAGCAAGTTATTTAAAACTATTGTAATTTCCTTTCCCTCTCACCTGAAAAAGAATTTTTAGTCAAATATAGGAATTTTACTTAATTTTTATAAGGATTCATCATTTCCATTTTCATGCTTACAAAAGAACTTAATTTTAATGAATGTGGGTAAAATAGCTTTTTATCAAGCAATATTCACTCTGTTTGAGTCATGCATATATACATATCTGGCACATTGCAGTCCTTTCTTATTGTTTACGACCTTAATAGTTTTTAATTTGTTCTATTTTCTCTTTTCATTCAACAGACTTACGGATTACCACTACAGCTCTTCATTCCTGTAAGCTAGATCAGCAGTCTCACGAGTGGATACATGCAATGAAGTTGGCGATTTCATTCAGAATAAAACAATACAGATATCCCTAACAAGGGTTTCTGATTTGGAGGATTTTTGTTTGAATATTGCATTTGCTGAAATTCTAAAAAATAAGTGCCTTCAGCTGAATGAAATTTAACAAAACCTAGATTTGATTTATGTCAGTGACCATTTCAACAGTATAATAGAATGAAACAGTTGATATGCAAATTGCTTGAGAACTTGTGAGAAAAACCAAATATTCATTCAGTGATATACTGTACTAGTAAGTGATATGAAAATTTGACTTACCACTAGACTTCTGCAAGGATGTGCAATTTCAATTTTTTTTTTTTTCAAATTATAAACTTGTTATTTGAATTGATATTTATTGTTATTAAATAGACAAAAAAAAACAAAGGATTTAGTTCATCTCTTTTATCATGTTAAGGGGATGGAAAGTCATCTATCTAGTTACCTTTAACATTTACATATTCTGAGAGCTTTTTATTTCTAACTTGAATTCTCATTTTAGTGATAATGTTCATGTGATATACTTTTACATAGAGTATTCAAAGGGGGGGGGGGGCAGGGGTTCCATAACTAGAAATGTTAAATGAAAAGTTTGTGTGAAAGGTAAGCCAGAGTTAGAATGGAATGAGAAAGATAAAAAATGAGAGAAAAAGCAGTGGTATCGCTCGAGGGGGTGGGGGTGGAAGGGGGCAGTATCAGATTTAGGGGGCACTTCCGGCCCATGCCCCCCTTGATACAGAGTGACATACCTTCAGTATACAACTTCAAGATTGTACCTCCTCCCCCCGCCTCCTTTGAAATGACCTTTTTCAACTTGTCAGAGAATTTTCTGCAATGTGTGCCCCATCTTTTACAAAATCCTGGATGCACAACTGGTGTGGCGGGATGGCAATACACCTTAATATTTGTAACGTTTCAAACTGTCAGTATTTTGGCATGTCCAAAAATATATAAAAATATAAACTTCAGTTTTACTTTTTCATTGTTGGAAATTTGTGGGAATTTTTTTTCTTGGCACAGTTACTATTGCCCCATTCATAATTCTCTAGCGACACCCCTGTCATGCCTGCGTATGTGAAAGGGAGAGTGAAGACAATAAGCTTTGACTGGAATGGTCAATCATAAGTTGATGGAAATGAATAGTATTGTATAAGACTTGTGATTGAGTGGTGACTTACAGGCATGAAAGCTGGAAAGGAATGGCAACAGTGGCGTCTGGACCTTGGCGTCAAGAGGGGTTAAAAAAAAAAAAAAGGGTTATCAATGGCGACAATCCCCCCCCCCCCAACAGCCCTCCAAAAGTCGCTCGGGGGGGGGGGGTCGAGAATTTTTTTTCGCCAGCCCTCCAAAAGTCGCTTAGTGGATCGGGGGGGGGGGGGTTATCAGATTTTATGGGGTCCAGTTTTCCTCCATAATTCTTTGACAAGCATTAAAGAAAAAAAAAAGAGGAGGTCAGTTCCGAAAATTGTTCGCCAGCCCTCCAAAAGTCGCTCAGTGGGGGGTGTCGAGAATCTTGTTCAGGAACCCGATAACCTTTTTTTTTCTTCAAAACTTGTCAGGTGGCACTCTGCCCCCCCCCCCCCCCTTGCCCCCGGCCCCCTTGGGTACGTTAGTGAATGGCAACATATAAATTTTACTCACAAATGCAAAGTAAAAGTTAGAAGATAATTCTTCCCGGTATTTTGATTGTTCCAGTGGCGCTCAGTGAGGGGGGGGGGGGGGGGGGGGAGTTATCAGATGTTTTCCTCCATAATCATAATTCTGTGACAAGAAAAAACAAAAAACAAAAAATTCTAAATTCTAAAACTCTGCTTGAAGGGAGACCCGTATTTTTTTCTTCTCGCCAGCTCTCCCAAACTCGCTCAGTGCGGTACTTTTTTCCCCCAGCCCTCAAAATAGATGCTCGGAGGGGGGGGGGGGGGGGGGCGGGTTATTACATGTTTTCCTCCATAATTCTCTGACAAGCAAGAAAAAAAAATTATGCCCCCTGCCCCCCCCCCCTCCCCCTCAGCTACGCTAGTGGATTGTTCCTTTTAATAAAATAAAAAATCCCTTTCAAAAAAGAACAAATGTACACTTATATTATTTTTAAAAAATAAAAATAAAAAGATCATTTACATCAAGACTCCCCAGCCCTCAAAATAGACGCTCGGGGGGGGGGGGGGGGGAGGGGTATCACATGTTTTCCTCCATAATTCTCTGACAAACAAGAAAAAAAAAAGGGAGGAAAAGTTGTCGGGGGCACCCTGCCCCCCCCCCCTCCCTCAGCTACGCTAGTGGATTGTTCCTTTTAATACAATTCAAAATCCCTTCTAAAAAAGAACAAACGTACACTTTAAAAACAAAAAATCATTTATATCAAGACTAACTAAAAAGTTAAAGAAAAACCTCAATTAACTAAAGGACCCCATTCCCTCACCCCCAAATGAAGATCATCCTTTCTGTTGTGAAAACCATCCCTGAAAAAAAATCCTACACTGCAAGAGGGGTTTTTTGTTTTTGTTTTTTTCATTATACATATATGTTTCATTTATTTATTCATTTATTTATCATTTATCCTTTATGCATATCAAATGAATATATTTACCGGTATTAAGTATATCAACAACAAAAGAGACTTATGCCACTGGTGACGTGTCAAGTACTTTACATTTACTTTTACATTATCTGTATCCATGATTAGATTTGATTCGGTCTGTCCGGTTACATTTTTAGCTTTATTTACTTGTTTACAAATTTGCAAAGCGATATATTTTTATTCGGAGATCGATTACAATTAAAGTGCATTGACCGAGTACCGTCTGCCACGACGCTGATTCGCCGAATCTGTACGTTGAAGCGATGAATACATTACCATAAATGCATATATTACTGAATTTGACCTTTCTTACTGCGCATGCTCTAAGCTGATGCGCGTAATGTGTTTCATACAGCGTACAAACTAATGCTACTCTCGGGGAGCATCTTACAAAATGAATCATGCATTTACGCTCATGAATTATGCAAAGGTGCTTATCGGGCCTTCTAATGGACCCCGACAAGATGGCGGAGCTTTAGGGGCCTGGTGGAAACTCAAAGTGCTGCAATGACGTCACAGCTTTGGCCGACCCGAGCTAATTTGCGTATCGACAGTGGCAAAAACATACTTTTTATGTCAAAATATACGCACTTGTAGGCTGTTCAAAAATTACAATTTAGATACTGATTAGTTCCTAGGGACATGCAGAACAACATATTTTTTCAAAAATTGTCAATGGCGTCTCCTTTTAATACAAAAAAAAAAAAACAACCCAAAATCCAACAACAACAACAACAGGGAAACCCGTTTAACATTTCTCACTTTTATATCCTTAACTCTTTCATTGCCGATGTCACATTTATGCGACAGATGGACTTGTCATTTTTATTCACCAATTGCTCAACCACAGGAAAGGTATTTGGTGGACAATGTATATCAAAATTTTCAGCATAAATCAAGCATTCTAAATATATGATTATAATTATATGCTACCATAGAAAATTTTCCAGAGATTATTGCAGAATTTTAAAAAGATATTACCTTATTTCAACGTTAAATAATAGTAAACAAATGAGAAACCAAAAATTAATGGACAAATTTGAAAATTTGAAAAGTAAGCATTGATAACATTTTAGTAAAATTTTGAAGAGAGTTGAACTCCTTGGCACAGTAAGAGTTAACGGCGATTTCCGAGGATCTTCTTCTTATCACCTCTGAATTTGATACCCTTTTTCTTGATTTTTGCTGTTTTTGATACCATAAACGCGTAACCCGGGTTACGCGCCTAATGCTGAAAAAGTACCCTTTTTTATCGCGGATGATGTACAGGTCTCAATGGGACATGCCTCAACAAAATTCAAAATGGTTATTGGCATAAAAATAGAGTCGCGAACGTACATGTACATGTATGTGGCACACATCCACTCCCCATTACATAGGTGTAGGCGAGGAAGTGGGCTCAAGGGGGCCAAGCCCCCTTGCTCTCATCCTAGAAAACAAAAAGAAAAAAAATATGGATTTATTTCCTGCACGTCAGCACACATCCAATCAATGTTGGGTTCGACCAACTAAAATTATAAAATGTGGCTACTTTGGGTAACCATACAGAAATGTTTATGCAAAGGCCCTGCATACATTGTGTATAAACAGTTCTCCGACAAAAAAAAAACTCTTTGTATACCGTGCACTCAAACACATACGAGGTTATCTTATACCATGATACCATTTCATCATGATACGTATAACTGGCACAGAAAATTTAAATACAAACAATTTTAAGACAAATTGTGGACTAATTACAGGAGTTGCAAAATGATTTTATATGTTCAGAAAGTTGAACGTCTTGTAAAACCCGTCTTCTGTGTCTTAAGCAAAGGGTTTCCCCTTCCAAAATTGTACAATTTTGTGCAAAATATCCTCAGACTAAGTGTGGTTTCTTCTATATGTTGAATAACGATTTGTGTTCTACACCAATGTAAATATCAGTCAGTTATCACTTCTTCACAAAAATATTCTAACCTTCAGTTTAGCATCAGATGAATTAAATGTTTTGACATACACAAACCATGATTTAGTGCCTTGAACTTTACTCCTTTTCTTTATACTTATTACAAACAGTCTTCTATATCAAGGTCTAATTCATATGTGTTCCCTTCCCTGAACGACTGGAACATCCCCATGCAAAACAGCACGGCCTTTTGAAGTAAATCTAGTCGCAGATTTCACGATTCTGGTTCTACATCTCATCGATCATACACGCATGCAGTGCAGTATATACAGTGCATGCATGCTAGCTATATGCGCTATGCATGCAGTTGTAACTCGCGCACTCACACTACATTGGGTCACAACATGGCGCCTGTTGTCACGTGATCGCAAAAAACTCGAACAGGGTTGGCCAAACTCTGTGTATGAAGGGCTCTGGTCTGATGCAGAGCTATCTATACCATGATAATAAAACTTAATATAATTCTCAAGTACTATTATTTAGAATTTAAAAATATAAAACTTCTGTGTCATCAAGGGCAAAAGGGAAAGGAGAGAGAACAGTAATAAGGGAAAGAAAGGGAACGAAGAGTTGAGGAGGGGGTTAAAGAGACAGAGAAAGAGAGAGAGAGAGAGAGAGTGGAGAGAAAGAGAAAAAGAACATGATGTATGGAGAGAGAAATGTAAAAAGAGACAGAAAAAATAGGGAGAGAGAGAGCTAGAAAGAGAAAGAGGAGGGGAAATAGAGAGAGAGGGGGAGAAATGGAGGTTAATATATAGATCGGAGAGAGAAGGTAAAGACCCTATAACATGAATATGAATATGGATATCAGTCTTAAATTACATTTTCATTTGCACTTACAATAACATGAATGCAAAGATATTATGCTGAGAGTAATATGCACCACTGAATGTTCATGCAGGCAAAATGGTACATGAGCAGACGAACATCGAACAAATAGAATATCCGAAAGGAAGGTGGCGCTGCAGGCATATCTGATGCAGAGATATCTATGTACACCTTTATTGGGCAAGCATAATACAAAAATGATATATGCGACATATTGTGCCTAATTTAAACTGAGTTGGCCAAACTCTGTATATAGATTGCTCTGATCTGATGTAGATTGCCTTTGATTTGAACGCCAATTTACTTCCACTATTACGCTGCATTTCTTTTGAAGTGCGATGAGGACCTCTGTGTTGTATATGGAAAGAATTCGATCAACATTTGTGACCCTCCACCACAAAACGACCATTAAGTCGGAAAATGGGATTTTCCAAATTTTAACACAGTTTGAAAGCTTAGATTCTAAGCTTTAAAATGATATATAACTTGTTTTGTATGGATGTCACTTGTTTGTTGCCAAATTTGTAAGGTATTTTACTACCAAGGAATTATTGTACAAAATATCAAGTGAATGTGATTATTATGAAAATACACTACAATAATTAAATACAAAATACTGCGAAATAGGTCAAGAATAAAACTTGTATGGAATTACACTTATATCAACTTGATGCTTTATTATTTTCTTGTCTTTTCCAAATTATAAACTCAAAATGTTTTACAGTTGAAAGGACAAAATAGTATCCAATTTCACACAAGTTAACTGTTCACTATGATATCAAATTAATTGTAATTTTGTATGCAATAATAAAACCTTCATAAGTCAAAGAAAGTTTTTTTTAAATATATCTCTACTGGGTAAATAAACCATTCTCTAAGGTATATCGTCAAAAGTTTTGTGTCCTACTTTTGATGAGGAATGCTGGCAAGTTGTAGAACCCAACTCTACCGATTCGTGCAAAACGCATGAACGAAAATCCAAGTTCATTGGGGTCACGACCTTGCTTGGAGAGCAGTCGCGATGAAGAACACAGAGGACTAGGCCTGGTGTTTTTTTTTTATGTCATCGAAGACGATCCGGATGTCGAATTCGAAAGCGACATCTGAGACGAACGTAGTTGAATACAGCTCAGAGTGAAAAGTGACGATAAAGGCACAAGGCCGGCGTCCTTGCCAAGAGTTGACGAGCTTAGCCCAGCTAAGCGATGGACGAAAAATGCGAGGATATCTGTCTGGTCTGGTTCTTGGTGTTGTGCTGTTGGTGTGCGGTGTGAGCAGCCAGGGAAAAGTTCCTAAATGTTGCTAGCCAGAAATGCTTGCCGATGGGAAGAATCTATATAGGCCTCAAATCACACCCAGTCACATCACAACACGACAGCCTCTCATACACGAGGAAGATGAGCTCAACCTCTCCTCACAACAGTTACATGAGATCTGCACTGATTTTTCCTTCAAACAGCTCTCACTACGACTCATGACCTGACACACCTAGAATTTCATCCAATTACCTCCTATCTTTCCCAAAAAACCTAGCAACAGAAAAACACCTTAATAGTCTAATTAATTCGAAGCAGAGCTCCTTACAATGCAGCAACCCTAACCGCGCGAGCTCCTTACAATACAGTAAAAACCTAAACTTTCTTGCACCTGGCTAAAGCATTTATAACAAAGGCATACAAAAGAGCAAGGCATAATAAAAGAAATGCTATTAGACTCTCCCTGGTAAGAGGAAATCAGGGTCAGGGTGACATTTCGCCCCCTCCTTGAGAAATTTTTTGGGAAAACAAAAATTTTAAAAATCAAAAAAAAAATCCTGCCCTGTATTTCTTGGCCATCATTTCAGTTCTATCTGAAACAAACAAAACATAGAAATTATTATGTGAAACAATGCTGTACATACGCCTGTGCACGGCATTCCCTCTCATCCAGTTACCTGGTAAAGACACAGGAAGATGTACTGATTAAAATAACCGCACTTCCTGTCTGGGGGAAAAAATACTTGTTAGAATATCAATTGTGTAAACCAATTCAGGTAAGGCGACTTAGGTAATCTGCACCTACATTATCTTTGCCTCTAATGGCTTCTATCCGAAACCTGTACGGTTGAAGTGCCAATGCCCAACGAAGAATTCTGGCGTTAGCGACCTTTGACCGTCGTATTGCCAAAAGTGGACAGTGGTCAACCTCAAGGACAAATTCTCTGCCATAGAGGTAGGTCTCGAATTTGAGCACTGCCCAAACTACCGCTAAGCATTCCTTCTCAATCGTTGAGTAGGCTCTCTCTCGCGTTAAGAGTTTCTTACTAGCATACGCTGTAGGGAACTTGTGTCCATCATGTTCCTGTAGGAGCACAGCTCCAATGCCTGTGTCTGATGCATCGGTACGTAGAATAAACGTCCGATTTACATCTGGAAGACGGAGGATGGGTTGACGTGACAACTTCAACTTCAAAGTATTGAATGCTCTATCTTCTGCATCTCCCCATCTGATGTGGTTGGGTTCTCCCTTCTTCGTGAGATTTGTCAACGGTACAGCGATTGCGGCGTAGTTCGGTACAAACCTGCGGTAGTATCCTGCCAGTCCCAAAAATGACCGAAGCTGTTTCCTTGTCTCTGGCTTCTTGGCATTCTGAATCTCTACAATCTTGTCTGGATTGGGTTGTACGATTCCTCGGCTCACACGATGCCCCAAGAAGTCCAGCTCGGCATATCCCACAAAACACTTGGATGGTTTTGCCTTCAGATTTGCTTCTCTCAACCGTAGCAGCACAGCTTGAACTGTTCTTAGGTGGTCATCCCACGTTGTAGTATGCACGAGAATATCGTCAATGAAATTGTCCACGTTCGGCAACCCGCGCAATACCGTTCTCATTACTCTGCTAAAGCTAGCTGGAGCATTTACAAGTCCAAACGGCATAGTTTTGAACTGGTACAATCCATCATGAGTCACAAATCCAGTAAGTGGTTTGGCATGATCGGATAATGGCACTTGCCAATATCCTTTAGTTAAGTCTATCTTCGTGAAGAATCTATCCCCTGCCAGCTTGGCAAAAATCTCCTCTTGATCCGGGATGGGCTCGGCGTCAATGATAGTTGCTGAATTGAGTTTCCTGAAATCACAACAAAAGCGATTTGTGCCATCTTTTTTCTTGACAAGTACTATCGGTGACGCATAAGACGATGAAGATTGCTCAATGACACCTAAACGCATCATTTCCTGTATCTCGTCCTTGACCACTTGTCGGAGTGAGTGCGGTAAGGGATAAGGTTTACTACGAATTGGCTCGTTGTGAGTGAGTTGTATATCATGATGACCAGCATTTGTTATGCCTGGAACATCGGTAAGTACATCTTCAAACTCACACAGTAGTGAAAATGCTTGACGACGTTGCTCATCGTCCAACTTTGCGTCAATACTAACATCGTCAACACCTTGAGTTCGCTTGGTAGTTGGAATGTGAAGTAGATTCTCGTTGGACATCCTTCGAACTGACGAATCTTCGTCATCATTGGTGTCACCGTCATTGACGTCTTCATCCTCGACAACAGAGGTTGAGGCTACTTCAAATGGTGCACCAACATCCGGAAGGTCTTCCCTGCGAATATATCGCTTCAGCAAATTCGCGTGGAACGTTGTGATCCTATTCCCAAGATCAACGCGATAATCAAGTTTTCCAACTATACCAACAACTCGAAATGGCCCCTTCCAATGCATAAGGAGCTTATTTTTGTCTGTGGGAAGGAGCACCAACACCTCATCACCAACTTTGAAAGAACGCTGCCTAGCCTTGCGATTGTAGTTCTGTCTGTATTTCTCGTGAGACTTTAACAGCTCCTTCTGGGCAATGTCACAAGTTTTCTCCATCTTCTCCTTGAGATCCAACACAAACTGGTATGTGGATTTTGTCTCCGGTTCGGTGTCCTCCTTTGTCCACAACTCCTTCACTATCATGAGGGGTCCTCTCACGACTCTGCCGTAAAGTAACTCAAATGGCGCAAAGCCAGTGCTATCTTGCGGCGTTTCACGATACGCAAATAACAGAGGATCAATATACCGATCCCAATCGGTTGGGCGTTCTTCACACATTTTGTTGAGCATCTGTTTCAACGTCCCGTTAAATCTCTCTACGAGCCCGTTGCACTGAGGATGATACGGTGTCGTTGTCACGTGACGTATAGACAACAATCTGCTCACCTCACGCATTACATCTGATGTGAATTGTGATCCTCTATCGGTAAGCATCTCCTTCGGGAATCCAACACGCGAATAAATGCCGAGTAAAGCTTCTGCCACTGTAGCCGTGTCGATGTTTCGAAGTGGAACCGCCTCTGGGTAACGTGTAGCGTAGTCAACCATTGTCAAAATATATCGATGGCCTCGTGTCGTTACCGGCTTGATCGGTCCAACGATGTCGACAGCGACTCGATGAAACGGCTCGTCGATGATTGGAGTGGATCCTAGTGGAACCTTCGTCACTCTCCCTTTAGGTATGGCCCGTTGGCAAGCGTCGCAGGATCTGCAGTATCTCTGCACCTCAGCTTGAAGACCTGGCCAAAAGAAATTTGTAAGAATCTTATCAGCTGTCTTGTTAGAACCAAGATGGCCTCCCATAATTGATTCATGTGCCAACGTGAGAATTTGCTTTCTGTACTTTTCTGGCACAATCAACTGATCAAAAACTTCATCTGAAACTCTAGTCGAATGATATTCTCTGTACAATAAGCCATTCTTGAATTTAAACTTAGATTTGCTACCGTTACGACTTTCTTTCACCTCACCAGACGTTGCATGTCTTCGAACTATGTCGAGTGTAGGATCAGTCTCCTGCTCAAGTCGAAATTCATCTGGAGTGACGTCCGAAATCGGGCCTGGTACCTTCAATGACCTCATTGGTTTGGTTGCCTCTTTCCGTTGCTGCCTCGTCTCGACAGCATCCAACAGCTCAACAGGCTTCCATTGGATATCAGGATCATTTGGGTTACGAACATCTGGCACATTTCCAAGAATCAATGGATATACTGGATTACTGATACACAATACATCTAACTCTCCTACAAAAAATGGAGTGTCAACACTTACTCTCGCCACTTGAAACCTCCTTGTCGTTCTGTCAATAAGAATGCAGGTCCGCCATTCGTCTGTCATCTGTTCTGGTCGCACTAGTTCCGTCTTGATGACTGCGGTTGAGCACCCACTATCTCGAAGAACTTGAACTGGCACTCCGTTAACTCGTCCTTCCACCACGGGCATTGTGCGAACTGGCTTGGCTCCGCACACTGCACTCAATGTCGGGATGTCCATGTATTGGTTCTTCACCCTCGGTCGGATCACTTTGTCACAAGAAAAACAAGAGTCGATTAGCAAACAACCGTGTTCAAAAAGATCACTACCTTGACTACTGACCTGATCATCCAATCGACCTGTGACTTCAGATGGTACATCAGACCGCAGTTCCCTTGGTTCCTGCATGGAGTCATACCGGTCATCTGGTTCAGTTGACGCTCCTGTCAAATGGTCCTGTCCTTCTGGCTCCTGCGTGTGGTCATCCACCATTAAGCCTGCTGCCAATCTGTTTCTCTGATTACAATCCTTGGCGAGATGTCCAGTCCTGCCACAAATATAACAACCACGTGTAGTCTGCATGGTAGGCCGTGTACTTCCTGATGCTTGTGCACCTGCTGACTTGCTGACTGTTGAGTGCTGTCTCCCTGCTAACTGAAATTTAGAAGAAGAGTAACCTGAAGGTAGTTTCTTTTCATTTACATTTACCTTCCCTACAGATGGCAAGTGCCAGCCTGAATGGGCCTCAAGATATCGTTCTGCTACATTTGCGAGATCAATCAAACTGTTTGGCTTACTCTCTCTAATGAAAACGGATAACTCCTTGGAGCAGCTTTTGTGAAATTGTTCAATGAGTATTATCTCTGTTAAATCATCATACTTTTCCTTATACCCACCAAGTGTTAACCATTTACCAAGATATCCTCGCATACGATGAATAAATTGATGTGCCGTCTCGCCCCCCTCTGGCTTAGCGGATCGTAGTTTCCTTCTAAAACCCTCACTTGTTAAGTCATAACGCTTTAGCAGCGCATCCTTCAATTTTTCATAATCGACTGCTTCATCATCACTAAGCCTTGCATATGTTTCAAGTGCTTTGCCGCTTAAAAGCGCGCTTAAGTTAGTGGCCCAAGTAGTGCGCGGCCATTTGTTTGCACTAGCATACCTTTCAAACCTATTCAAGTAGGTGTCCAAATTATCTTTCCCTTCATCGAAAGTGGGTAATTTTGGAGGTCTAATATGTACTTGAGATACTTCATTCTCATTCTCACCATTATGTCTCTCACGTTCCAAACGTAACTTAAGTTCTGTTAGTTCAAGATCATTCTTCAGTCTTTCACGTTCCTCAGCACGCTCTTCCCTGGCTCGGTTTTGTTCCTCTCTAATAAAATCCTTCAACTCACTACCACTCAAGCCTAGAGATTCCCCAATGCGATGCAATTTTTCAATCTCCATTGTGACATTAAGGCCCAAAATAACTGAAAGGGATGGATAACTTACATAAACTTTACTGCTGTTTCACCACACCTGTTCAGCATAATGTCCAAGAACCCACAACCGTTCAAAGACCTGTATCGAAGAGCAACTATTTGACAACAATGAATATCGACAGATTGGATATTGGTTACACATAAATATTAATTACTACAATGCTATCACACTAATTGCAACAAACACTAGTAACATGTTAACAACTGTTAAAAATTTACCAAATGGTCCCTTCGTGGTCGCCAAAAATGTCACGTGTTTGTTGCCAAATTTGTAAGGTATTTTACTACCAAGGAATTATTGTACAAAATATCAAGTGAATGTGATTATTATGAAAATACACTACAATAATTAAATACAAAATACTGCGAAATAGGTCAAGAATAAAACTTGTATGGAATTACACTTATATCAACTTGATGCTTTATTATTTTCTTGTCTTTTCCAAATTATAAACTCAAAATGTTTTACAGTTGAAAGGACAAAATAGTATCCAATTTCACACAAGTTAACTGTTCACTATGATATCAAATTAATTGTAATTTTGTATGCAATAATAAAACCTTCATAAGTCAAAGAAAGTTTTTTTTAAATATATCTCTACTGGGTAAATAAACCATTCTCTAAGGTATATCGTCAAAAGTTTTGTGTCCGACTTTTGTTGAGGAATGCTGGCAAGTTGTAGAACCCAACTCTACCGATTCGTGCAAAACGCATGAACGAAAATCCAAGTTCATTGGGGGTCACGACCTTGCTTGGAGAGCAGTCGCGATGAAGAACACAGAGGACTAGGCCTGGTGTTTTTTTTTATGTCATCGAAGACGATCCGGATGTCGAATTCGAAAGCGACATCTGAGACGAACGTAGTTGAATACAGCTCAGAGTGAAAAGTGACGATAAAGGCACAAGGCCGGCGTCCTTGCCAAGAGTTGACGAGCTTAGCCCAGCTAAGCGATGGACGAAAAATGCGAGGATATCTGTCTGGTCTGGTTCTTGGTGTTGTGCTGTTGGTGTGCGGTGTGAGCAGCCAGGGAAAAGTTCCTAAATGTTGCTAGCCAGAAATGCTTGCCGATGGGAAGAATCTATATAGGCCTCAAATCACACCCAGTCACATCACAACACGACAGCCTCTCATACACGAGGAAGATGAGCTCAACCTCTCCTCACAACAGTTACATGAGATCTGCACTGATTTTTCCTTCAAACAGCTCTCACTACGACTCATGACCTGACACACCTAGAATTTCATCCAATTACCTCCTATCTTTCCCAAAAAACCTAGCAACAGAAAAACACCTTAATAGTCTAATTAATTCGAAGCAGAGCTCCTTACAATGCAGCAACCCTAACCGCGCGAGCTCCTTACAATACAGTAAAAACCTAAACTTTCTTGCACCTGGCTAAAGCATTTATAACAAAGGCATACAAAAGAGCAAGGCATAATAAAAGAAATGCTATTAGACTCTCCCTGGTAAGAGGAAATCAGGGTCAGGGTGACAATGGATTAAGCAAACCCTTGTAAATTATAATGAGAATGTCAACGTGTCAGACAGGCTAATGACCAAAACAATAGAGAAAACGGGCTCTAAAGAAAAATGACAATTTAAGCCTAATCTGTGTCCTATTGTTTGTCCCACAAAAGGTTGAGTCAAAATTCCATAGCATACACTGTAAAGTACTGATTGGATTGGGTTGAAACTTTCCATACCTTCAGAATAGATATATTTCTTTGTTTCTTTAGATTTTGAATATCAGAAAGCGCATAGTTTTTAAGCTATACAGTACCAGAAAAGCGATGTGAAGTACAATCCCAGCAAGTGAACACACAAAGATTGAATGTCCAGGAAGACATGGTCATTTTGAATGAGAGTAAAAACATATTTCAACTTGGTATTCCAACCTGAAATTTTGTCAGATGGTAGATTAATAAATGAACTTTCAGAAAATACAAAAAAACTTAAAATAAAAATTTCCGCCCAAACCACCTTTTTCAGCTGTTTACTCTAAAACTCCCATTGCGACTTATTGGTCGTTTTGTGGTGGAGGGTCACATTTTGTTTCCAAGAAAATTGAACGTCCATGTCGTCGAACTTTCTATAAAATGACTCTAAACTGTTGGGAGGTGACGTGAATTTCCTTATTTCATTCACTATTTCCTTAATTTTTTTTTTTTTTGGGGGGGGGGGGGGAGCGGGGGTCCCTTTTCACTCAATGAATCCCTGAGGACGCCCGAATATTTAAAAAGTTTTGACATTCTACCTTTAAAAATTAAGGTTGGTATTCTGCTAATTCTGTAAAACCCTCCGCTCGGTCTTAAGTCATGTTTAACATTGTGGAATGCACGGTCTTTGAACAACAAAATGCAAATGTTATCAGATTTCATTATTGGTGACAACATTGATATCGCTGCAGTGACAGAGACATGGCTAACTGGAGACGACCGCGACAACTACCCCATCGCTCAGCTCACATCTGTTCTGAGAGACCATGACTGGCATCACAAGCCCCGAATGCATCGTGTCGGCGGTGGTGTAGGAATATGCATTCGAAAGTCTTTTCGCGTCAAGGTGTATGATGATACGACTTCCAACTTTAGTTCCTTTGAACATCTAGATATACTTTTAAAGGTATCGTACAGTAGTGGGAAAGGTGGTGCTTTGGATATTTAACTACTTTGTCAGCTGGAATGGAAATTACTGTTGTGAAATGATTAATTTCGAACGTAGGTGACGTTTGTTTGAAGAAAAATGGTTTAGAAATGGCTAAAATATCCCAAAAAATAAACATCGAATTACAAGCGCGGTACCGCGTTGACAGTTCACACACGTTTAAACAGTGTGTGCGAACCGCTGTGCGTCCTTGAGCCGGGAGCGTCGGGGTAGGTGGTCCTTAGCGAGGGTATAAGGTAACCGTTGATATTCGATCATTTGAATTATTTTACTGAAAATCACCGAAATTCATGAATAGAATACCGGATTATCTAACTCATGTATCTTTTTATGCAAGCCGAACAATATGAGACTGTTTTTGAGCAGTTTCATGCCAACTTTCATTTTGCTACCACTACTGTATATTACCTTTAACTTCACACAAGCAAGTTCCAACACGCCTTATTGTCATATATCGTCCTCAGCGCACAGCTACAGGAGACTCAACTGAGCAGCTTTTTCTCCGTGAGTTCTCCACCTTCATGGAATTAACATCTTACCTTATCGCCTTATCAGTTATTAATAGTTGGTGACTTTAACTATCACGTTAACGCTGTCACTGATATCAACTCCAGGAATTTCTCATCTGTACTAACAGCATTTAACTTGCAACAGCATGTGTCGTTCCCAACGCTCCGAGCGGGTCATACACTTGACCTCATCTTGACCAGAGCCTCGGACAGTTTCGTCAGTGATCTAAGCTCAACGTCTTATCTCCCATCGGATCGTGTTGCTATCTCATTCAGCTTGAACATTCGAAAGCCTCCACCATTAAAATTGGAGATAAAGTATAGGAAGATCCAAAACATCGACATTGAAGCCTTTTTCCAGTGACATCCTCGAGTCAGATCTGTACTCTTCTCCAAGCCCAGACCTGAATGAGTGAGTAGATCAGTTTAACAACATTCTGTCCTCGCTTTTAAATAAGCATGCTCCGGATGTCACTAGAACTGTTAGATATCGCCCAGACTCACCATGGTTCACGGATGAACTTAGAGAATTGAATCAAAAAACTTCGTGCTCTGGAACGGAAAGCTTTTTCTCGGTGTGGTCTTGACACTGATCGGCAGATCTGCATGAAAGCGTCCCATCATTATAACAATCAACTCACTTCTGCCAAACGGACTTACCATCGTAATCAGCTGAAAGACTGCTCTTCGAGAGAGCTCTACAGGAAGGCTGAACGCCTATTACGGCCCCAGTCATCTAAAACCTTTCCAAATAATGTCAATTTTGAAATATATCTGTCAGAGCGTTTCTTGAGATATTTTGCTGAGAAAGTTCAGTTGATCACTGATGAATTGCAGTCATCAGTGGCTGATAACAGTAGGGAATTTTCTGAGGAACCTACAACCTCATCATTCAGCCAATTTGGGTCAGTGTCTGAAGATGAGGTTGTCAGGTTCATTACTGCTTCTTCTTCCACAACATGTGAACTTGACCCGGTCCAAACTTCATTTAAGAAGAAGATGCTACTGGAACTATGACCATTTATGACACAGGTCATTAATGATTCTTTCACGACTGGTTTCTTCCCAGAAAGTTTTAAGCATGCAAATATTATACCTAGACTGAAGGGTTCAGCTACTGATGCTGAAGATTTAGAAATTTATCGTCCGATTGCAAACTTGAGATTTTTTGGCAAAGTTTTAGAAAGAATTGCTTCTTTTCAGCTTCATTAGTATTTGAATACATTCAGTTTATATGCAAAGTCACAATCTGGTTATCGCTCATTTCACAGCGTTGAAACTGCTCTTTTGCGAGTAACGGATGACATCCTTTTATCACTTGATAAAGGAGAAGAAGTCATCCTGGTACTGCTAGACTTTTCAAGCGCGTTCGATACCATTAAGCATGATATCTTGTTGCAACGTTTGAGACTTCGTTTTGGAATTAGTGGTCAAGCACTTGCTTGGATAGAGTCCTATCTATCCCAGCGCACCTACACTGTAGTGATTGGAAAAGAGCGGTCATCCACAAAAAACCATCTCTCAAGGGGTCCCTCAGGGGTCCGTATTAGGCCCGATCTTATTCACTCTTTATACATCTCCATTAGAAAGCATAATTGATACTCATAACATTCATAAGATGTTTTATGCAGATGACACACAACTGTACATTGCATTTAAGAGAAATATTGTTCATGTTACTGCACAAATATCAAATTGTGTGCAATCAATCAAAGAATGGCCTCAAGTAAATGGTTTAAAGCTCAATGATACTAAGACTGAATTTCTTCATCTTTCTTCGCGCCATAGATCAACCAACCCAATATCAACATTGAACATAAATGGCACTCATGCTACTGAAACATGCAGAAATCTAGGTGTTATTTTTGACGATAAGTTTACATTTGAAAATTTTGTCTCACATAAATGTCGATCAGCATCATTTGGGTTGTATAAAATTGGTAAAATTCGAAGTTTTTTAGACAAATCAACCACTGCCAAGTCTCTGCTTTGTGTTCCACAAACCATGACAAAGTCATACGGGGAAAGGTCTTTCTCATACGCAGCCACTTTTTTGTGGAACAAATTGCCAGAACAACTCAAAACCATAGGAACCTATGACACCTTCATTAGTACCTTGAAAACATATTTTTTCACCACTTATGAATAGTCAGAAACATGAACCCAGTGCATTTCTTCTTTTTCTTTTCTTGTATAAACTTGTTTTCTATTTTTAAGTGCATAGAGACATGCAAATTTTGCGTATGTGTTATGCGCTATACAAAAAAATGTTTAATTATTATTAACAAAACGTTAGATCTCAGTCTAACTTCCTTTGTTAAAACTCGACTTTGGACTCAGTGTCTGGTCAATATTTAAGCAAAATACGGGCCTAAGCGTCCAGTACTTACCATAGTTAAAGTGGTAGAATAAATTAATTCTTAATATTTTCATAACCAAAAGGAAATCAAAGGTGATACAGTAACTGAGAAAATAAATTCCCTTTAATCGAGCAGCATCTCCAGTAATGACCGTCGCCTTTATCATGCTAAAGAAGAGTGACTATTTAAGAGCGCTTAATCTGTGTCCTATTGTTCATCACACAAAAGTTGAGTCAATGCTCCCTAGCATACACAGTGAAGTACCAATTGGATTGGGTCGAAACTTTACATACCTTCAGAATTGTTATATTTCTTTGTTTCTTTAGATTTTGAATATCAAACAGTGCATAATTTTAAGCTATACCAGAAAAACGATGTGAAGTACAATCCCAGCAAGTTGACACACAAAGTTTGAATTTGCAGGAAAACATGGTCATTTTGAATGAGAGTAAAAACATTTTTCAACATGGTATTTTAACCTGAAAATTTGTCAGATGGTAGATTAAAAAACGAACTTTCAGAAGATACAAACTTAAAGTCAAAATTTCCACCCCGAATCACCTTTTTTCAGCTTTTTACTCTTAAACTCCTATTGCGACTTATTGGTCGTTATGTGGTGGAGGGTCACATATTTGTTGACAATGAATGGAGACTTGCATCATAGCAAATCGGACGATTTGATATTGGAGGATACATGGGAGATCAACCCCATAGCTTTAATACACGACAGGGAATCATATTTCCCATAGGGTTGTACACAAACTACTGCACACTGCTTTCCAATTGACATAACACGCAAAATAAGGCAGTTTTTGTGTGTGTGTTTTTTTTTTACATTGTTTGTGATTGTATATGTTATAATAGTCGAAGAAGATGGTAAAATGAAAGGCAAAAAGAAAGGAAAAAGAGGGATAAGACCCACGTGCACCGGGGATGGAACCTGGGTCACCGGAATGAGATGCAAGTGCTTTACCAATACACCAAAATATTCCCCACAGAGATAACACATTAACGGAAAACGGGATTCTCAAATCACATTTTGTAGTTAAAAAATGGGCATAATCCCGACATCTGATTAAAATTTGGGAGAATGTATTAGATAGCCCATAGTCTCAGCTATAACATACTAAAATTTGGAAGAAAATAGACCAAAAACAACTGAGATACTGCTCAAAGAAAAATGTCATGTAGATTCATGATGTGAACGAAATTCACCTTCCATAGGAATAACACGCAAATAGGGAAAATTTTGACCTGTCGCCTTTAATTGAAAATTTCACTATGATGACGTCATCAAAATGAAAAACGATGGAACTGAGCTTGTAGAGAATTGTCTCAGCTACAACATATCAACATTTGGAAGAAAATCGACTACCCATTAGTGAAATATTCTCAAATGATTAAAAAAAATTATGACGTCATTTTTTAAAAATCATTTTTTTAGTTGATACGCAAATATGATGACGTCACAACATGCGATCGGCCAAAATTATGGATGAATTCGAATCTACAACTTGCAGGCTTTCAGAATATGTAATAAAATTTGGTTGGGTTGTGGATAACTATGAATGGAATTATGAACAGAAAATTCTAAGATCATTTTCGTAGGAAGTGCCCTGTATATACCTCTACTTCAAAATATAAAAGAAATCCGCCGACCACCATCTTCCGACTTTTTCTAAATCCGCCTGATTCTCTCAGACAGCAGCTCTTAAGACTGCACTGCAAAACTATATACATGTATCACAGATAAGGTTTTTGGCTATTGGCTTTCCGTATGAAATCATCCGATGATAAGAAAGCTTGGCAGAATGTAGTTTTGAACCACTCTCGATTTTGCAGTAGGTCTATTCTAATGCAGGAAATATAGCAAATGTAAATCAGGTCCATCTAAGCTGGTGATCGCAGACCAATGGAAGACTGAAGTTCATGAATGCAGTGGGGTTTTTTTTTTTTTTTTTTTTTTTTTTTTTGCCTCTTTGCATGATTAATGGCCTTGACAAGACTCAAAAGCAAAAAGTATACACTTTCCTCGTTGTTCTGATTTCCTTGTCATCAAAACGTGACACTAAATACGTCTATGGGAATCCCGAAAATCAAGTGGGTTTGAAACTTCCTCGTTTGTCCAGACAGCTAGTATGGTACAACACAGGGGCGTAGATAGCGGGGGTGGGGGGGGGGGGGGTATGCATCCCCCAAATTTTCAGATGGGGGGATTGTGTGTATCAATATCCCCCCAGGTTTCAACCCCCCCCCCCCAAAAAAAAAAAAAAAAAAAAAAAAAAAAAATTACTATATTGTAGATTTATATGAATTTATTAATATTTATTTACAATTCCGTCGTTGCTTCTGATTTTTCCCGATATATTTTTACACTACTAGAAAGTGAAAACCGTCTACTTCAAATTATTCTTGTGTGTTGATCTGGGAGAGATATGGAGGCTTGCAAGCTCCAAAGCTTTGTTTATCTTTCTCAATTTTTGATGTCTGGTCCTGTTATGGACATGGTGAACCAATAATTTGAACTTCAAGCACCAGCCAGGTTGGAAAATTAGAGGAATGATTGTGTAGAAACTTTGAATTTGAAATATTTATCACGATGTGATTCTGCAGAAGAGGCACTTTGGTCACAGTCTAGCCTCTTTGCGTTGGTGAGCTGCATTTGCTGTATAGTGGACACATTACACGTCTTCTTATTCAAAATTCCTTAAGTGGAAAGCCACCTTGGACTTCCCTGGACATAAGCTGATTACTGTTTGAATACGGGTGAATAGTCTATTGTGAATACCCTTTTGTAAATTTTATCATTGATAGCTAGACTCTCATCTAGTTTATCAACTGTAAACACTTTCTATTTTCTGGGTCTCTATTGACCCTCTGGATCTATTATCCTCTGGTGTACTTTGGCTTCACTTTTCAATATGGCCGATAAGACTGTCACTACAAGGGCTGGGAGAGAAAGGAAAGAATCCACTGCATCGCTCGTCTCTGCAGTCGTAAAGGACATTTTAAATGACCAACAATTCCTGGACATGGTCACCAGCCACATAGATGCTCAACTCGGCAAACTTCAATCAGTGCTGGATGAGCAAGAGGCAAAGATCATGGAGCTAGAGGTGCAAAATGACAGGAAGTCACATGACCTAAGTCAGCTTAAGTTGAAACTTGATAAGCAAAATGACCAAATCAAGAACCTACAATGTGAAGCCAATAGGCAGGAGCAGTACAGTCGCCGCAACTGCTTACGTTTCTTTGGTATAGAGGAAACAAAGGATGAGGACACCGACGTGAAGGTTCTTCAGCTGGCGAATGAAACTCTAGGAGTGACAATGACCAAGGATGACCTTGAGAGAAGTCATCGACTCAACTTCAAGGCCGACTTGACTCCTGAGGAAAGGAAGAAGAGAGTACGCCCAATTATAGCTAAGTTTGTTTCATACCACAAGAGAACAGAAGAAACTAGCAGGATCAAGGAAATCAATCCAAGAAGATCTCACAAGTGAAAATGCTAAACTCTTACAAACGACTAGAGACAGTAAAAAGACCAAAGCTGCATGGACCCGTGATGGTCGTGATATTACAAACGTCATCTCATGTGATAAAGATCTTGACTTAATTTAATGAACTTAGAAATAACATGAAGGGACTTCATTAGCACTTTTAACTTACCTGGCAGGTTTACACTTTTTCTTGCTCACATACTTTGCTTTCTGCCTTTTTAATTGTATATAACTTGGATGTAATATCGGTTTGGTCGTGTGTGTGCGTGTGCGTGTGTGTGTGTGTGTGTGTGTGTGGATACTGATGCATGATTATTGTAAGCACTGCAAATTCCCGTAGATCTCTAACTTCTACTCAATTTATTTGTACACATTGTATATCTGATGTATTCCCCTTCAATCTTTTTATTGATGACAATGAATACATTTGTATAGCTTCTTTTGTCTTAATCATCACATTGATGTTGAAAGATTTCAAAGAATGAAAATAAATCCATTTGATATGAACAGTATGCAACAAAATAATTTACTTGATGATATTATGTATGAAGATAATATTCAGTTTATATCTCAAGGTGAAAGTAACTATATATTTCCCGAAGAATTTCATGGGAGACTTAATCATTGTAAAGATTTTTTTTCCTTAGTTCATATGAATATAAGAAGTATGTGTGAAAATTTTGATAATTTTCAGATATTTTTGTCATCACTTCACTATAACTTTGATATTATTGGTGTAACCGAAACCTGGTTTAATTATAATACTTATCTCAGTATGTATGATATAAGCAAATATTCCTTCATCCAAGTATCAAGAAATGAAAGAAATGGAGTGGGTGTTGCAATATATGTGAAAAATGGTATTAATTATGTCTTTCGTGATGACGTATCCTTATGCTTGCCTGAAATTGAATTAATTTTTATTGAAATCAAAGGCGCAACAAAAAAATCTAAAGTAATTGGTTGTGTGTATAGACCCCCTAATACTGATATATCATCCTTCAATGACAAACTTAATTCTTGTAAGGAATAAGTAAATGGAATAGTCTACATTATAATATCAGGTCAAGTTCTACTTTATCAAGATTTAGGGTATTGTGTATTAGGGAACTTTTTAAAAGCTTATTGTAACTGAGTGGAATCATTTCCATCTTTTTCTCTCTCCCTGTCTCTCTCCCTTTCTCTCCCTTTCTCTTTCTATCTATTGTTTCTTTTCTTTTCCTTTTTTCTTTTTTCCCCCTTTTTTTTTAAACATTTTTCTTTCTGTTTTCTCTGTTTTCTCTTTCTCTTTTCTTTTCTTTCTCTTTTCTTTCTGTTTTCTCTTTCTCTCTTGCTCTGTATGACTTCCTTTGAAATGTACTGTATACATGTATATGCATGGATGTATGACATATCCGTGTATGTACATAACATATTGTATGTGTGTGTGTGTGTGTGTGTGTGTGTGTATCCTTACATGTATGCATGTGCGAATGTTGACCAATCCATCCATTTAATCTCATTTTATGTAAATGTAATATATTACTTTATTTGTATTTCGTTGGGCCCCAACTACAAGCTCTGCTTCTCAGGGGTCTAAACCTTTCATTGTATTGTATGTTTTGTATCAATAATTTATTGTTATTTGTCTGTTTTATGATTGGTTAAATAAAATTGAAATTGAATTGAAATTGAATTGATTTAGAGGGTTCAGTCGGTAACTTTCCTTTATAATGCAATTTTGCCACACTCATGTTATTAGTAATACTAACCGTTTTCAAAATTGAAATGAAAATATAGTCACAGGAATTGCATGTGGTGGGGAAAGAGGAAATACATCACCCCAAAATTTATCGAGGATGATGACCTGTGTCATCATCACCCAAATATACATAGAAGAATGATGAAAATGACAATCATAACATGTAGACCCGGTCAGAAGCACCGCTCCGTGGGTTGCATGTGGGCACAGTGCCCCTACTCTTCCCTTTCCATAACATGTGCCCCTAATCAAAAGTGACTTAAAGCCAATATTCCCAAATGCTCGCTCGCTACGCTCGCTCGTATTAAAAGTATGGTTTATTAAATAAATTTTCATTGTGAAATTTTGCAAATGAAACCCCATCAGAATTGTGTTTCCCCGTTTTTATATTACAATGTATTTGCGACCTCACAAATTTTGAATATTGTTTGCTCGCTCGCTCGCTCAATATTCAAATCATACTAAAAACCACAAAGCATGATGCTAAAATTGTATCTTGGACATGTAAAGAGAAAAACCATATACATGTTTACACACCCTCACCCTACACACACACACACACACACGCACACACACCCACCCACACACACACACACACTCTCTCTCTCTCTCTCTCTCTCTCTCTCTCTATATATATATATACAGTGTGAGTCAGAAAAAGTGTTACACTTTTTAAATTGAGTATTGTTTTAAAAGTTGAGGGAGTAACAGAGTATATTTAGCATGTATTGATAGAGTATATATTCCTTTGTTGTTTGGTAACATTTGTTTCAATGTTGCTGTTACGGTTGCGTGCACAACAGCCATTGTTTGAAAGATAGTCAAAACTCATTTGCGCCAAGTCGTATGATTACCTGCTGAAACAGCGACAACAACATTCTCACAATCAATGAGCGTAAAGTTTATGTATATGTTTAATCAAGACAAATAAACATGAGAACCAATAAATAAATGAATGAATAAACAAAGCCAGAAGTCATAACATTCAGTGATCTTCACTGAAAATTCCTTTTTCATAGTCAATTTGGGCACTTGGACATAGCGTTCAATCTTCCACATGGCGTCAGTTTCTCTCGATGCATTTCTGAGCTCGATGGAGCATCGCTGCCATTGGCTCTACGAAGTGTCTGCCTGTCTGCAAGTCATCCAGGTCTGCAGGTGGGCTGCTGTACTCCTTGGACTTCAGGAACCCCCAGACGAACAAGTCCATGAAGGGGCCGCGGAAGTGAGGGGGGCGGCTGATTTGATTTCACTCATTAATGACAATTTTCTAACCTTTTTGCCCGAGGTTTTATGACATGTGTCTACTCAAAAATGCGGAATCGGGGGGGGGGGGCTGCAGCCCCCCCCCCTCCCCCGATTCCGCGGCCCATGCATGGGTGTTAAGTCTGGATATCTTGGGGGCCATTCCACAGGAGCTGTTTAGTATTAGCTTCAACAGCCCCTTTGCCTGATTTGGAATAACTCAATTATAATTACAAAAGGCTTTTTTTGCTCATTGTGCAGACTCATCCAAATCAGACAAGACATTGTTGATGTTTGCGCAAATGGATTTTCACCCAGACACATTAATTGATTCCTATCCAGTAAATACATTACTGACTCCCCACAAATGTGGTATCAAATAAAACTATATTTATATATCTGTAATATAAGCATTTTAAAAAGTGTAACATTTTTTTGACTCGCACTATATATAAATGGCCCTTAAATTAAATCATACCCCCCCCCCCCACTTATGAGGACCTTTCTACGCCAATGTATCTACGTGACTTTACCGATTCGATGTTTTCGAATTTATCTATGCATAATGATCTCAAATTTGACAAATTGACTACCTTCAGACTTTTGAAAATCTGATATCACTCAAAGTTTCACAAACATGTCTCTCTGATTTGTCTGTATTCCGGTAGATCAACAGTCACTAGTAACCTTTCAGTCGTACATGGATATGGCCTATACTCTCCATATTCGTTTTTTTCTTAGACTGTCATTGCTTAAAGTATATATATATATATATATATATATATATATATATATATATATATCATACACATTATCATCATATATTTGTATAATATTATATGCATGAATGAATGAATGAATCTATTACCATTTCTGAAACGATATATGAAACATATTTACAAGGTATTTTCAAATGTGAATGGTAATGGGAGACCACGAAATAGCTGAAATGGCTAATGAATATGTGGTTCCCTGGCAAATTATGTTAGTGTGATATAAGTAAAGAAAATATATAAACTGAGATACATCAAATACATCACTCTTGAATAAATATTCCATTAGCATCATTTCCCTTAACTTCCTACAAAATGTTTTGACAGAGGGTTTCTCTTTAATATCTAAGGGCAATGAATTCCATATTCTAGAACCATAGAATGACATTGACGTCTTTCCATGCTCACTCTTTACTTTCGGTAAAATGAGACTTTTGCTATCTTTTCGTCTCGTACATTCATGTGATCGAAAAACTGGCAATATTCCTTTACAGAATGAGGAAGTTGTTGATGTATTAACTTATGCATGAATTTAGCAGTTAGAAAAAATGTGGAACTTGCAAATATCTAAAATTTTCAATGGAAGAAATAAAGGCGCAAACGGTCTCATAAATCCACTACAGGTAATAGCCCTAACAATCATTTTCTGTACACTGAATATTCTGTCAACAAATGAACTATACGTACATCCACAGATGTCAAGGCCATAGGAAATGTGTGGCTGAACAAAAGAATGATACAACAATAATAGTATGTAACGTGGAACAAAGTGCCTCAACCGATACATAATTCCAACTTTTTTGCGGAGCACTGTACATGTTCGATTTATATGATTCTTCTATAGGTTAAATAATAATTATCATTGTGAATCCCAACAAAGGATGCAACTTAAACCTCATTCAGTACGTGGCCCTTCATTTTGATTAAACCTTCCATATTTACCCGTTTTCTTTTGGATTTAATTACCATATAATTTGTTTTATTGATATTTACTGTTATTATTTTTGCATCACACCAATCACTTATATAAGTCAAGTTTTTGGTAATGTCTGATAAATCAATGTTTACTTGATTAGAGGGGAATGCATGGAAAATATTTGAATTATCTGCAGATAGTCTGAAACTGAAATAGGTAGATGATTTAGGTAAGTCATTAATATGAAGAAGAAAAAAAAAACAGAGTTGGTCCTAAGATAAATCCTTGAGAAACCCCACATACAATATTGGTGAAAGTGAGGACCATTGTGGTGTACATATTGAGGCCTACAATGCAAGTTATCTCTAAACAATTTCAATGCGAGTCCGAGAACACCATAATTCTGCAGTTTAGATAATAATTTAGTGTGACTGATAGTATCAAAAGCTTTCGCAAAATCAATGAAAATACCAACAGTTCTCTCCCTTCATCTTTATAACGTATCAGTTGATTTATCAAGTTTATTACTGATAGTTTGGTATATATTTTTCCCTGAAACCATATTGATGCTTATACAATATGTTGTTCCTTTTCAGGAAACTTACCAAGCGATTATTAACCAATTTTTTTTCAATAATCTTACTTAAAACTGGTAAAACCGATATGGGTCTATAATTACCTGGTTGATTTTTGGCACCCTTTTTAAAGAATGGACTCTTTCGCAATTGTCATTGAATTTGGAAATTGACCTGACTGCAATGATAAGTTGAAAGTAGCTGAGATATAATGTCAGCACCATCACAAATAAGGCTCATCGGGACATTATCATGCCCACACGCCTTTTTTTCTATCAGAATATTTCAACACATTTTCTATTTCATTCTTAGTAATGGGAAGCCAGAAAAACGATTCTTGGACTGGATAACATAGATAATGATCAAATTTCATATTGGCGTTCAGGATTTGTTGAGCTAAATTATGACCAACATTAACGAAGAAATCATTAACAATTTCTGCAACTTCTTTAGGGTTAATTAATTGATTCACGTTGTACACCATTTACATCATAGTTTAATTTCTCCACTGATGCTTTGCTACCATCTTGTCTACATAATAATTCATTGATAGTTTTACAAGTAATACCTTTGTGCTTCTGGAATAAGTCCCCATAATGTATTTGTTTTGCCTTTCGCAAAGTTGTTGTTAACATATTTCTATATTTCTTATACATTAAGTGCACATCAGGATCAAAGTTTGATTTGAGAACCTTGGAATACAGTCGATGCTTTGTCTTAATCGAAGTTGCGAATTGCCTTTGTTATCCACGGTTTAGAATGTATTTTAGAATAAGATTTTGTAACAAGCAGTGCATGCTTATTACAAGTTTTCATAAATAGAGCAAGAAACTTTGAATATGCTTAACAACTTCTTTACATTCATATACCTCATTCTAAGATAGAGATGCAAAGTCTTCATGGAATGAAGGCTTCTGATATCGTCTAAAATTCCTCGATGTTACCTGAGGATATTTTATACAAGACTTGGTGAGACATACATTCTCGAATAAGGCACAGACAGGAAAATGGTCTGAAACATCAGTAATTATTGTCCCCGCATGAATATCACAGACATCTATATTCGTAATAAATGTGATCAATTAGAGTTTTGGAGGATTTTGTAATACGAGTGGGCGTTCGGAAGAATCTTATGCGCAGGTGAACATTTGGGCCTTACTTTAAAGCTCGCCACGACATGAAAGACTAATAGGAGATTGAGAATGATTTCAGATGGAGCACTTTTTGTATTTTCTCCAATGAAATATTAGATAAGTTTTTCAGAATACATGGGCCGCGGAACAGGGGGGGGGGGCTTTTTTTAGTAGACCCGTTAAAAAAAATATCGGAAAAATGCTCGAAAATTGTAATTAATTAGAGAAATCAGATCAGCCCCCCCCCCCCCTCCTAATTCAAAAACGCTCCTTGGCCCCTGGAATACGAACTGTTAAACAGCTTCTACTAGTCTTCTTTTTTATGTCATATTATTCAGTTTGACTGATCTCATAATTATGTAGGCAATGGCCCTGAAATGAAATATAAGCTGGCTTAAAATCCTTAATGCTATCTTGATCGTTTTGTGATTCTGAAGGTGTGCTAATACCATCAGAGTTTATATCACTCCCCCCCCTCCCCCTCCCCCCCCCCCCCTCCCCCTCCCCCCCCCCCCCCCCCCCCCCCCCCCCTCCCCCCCTCCCCCCCCCTCCCCCTCCCCCCCCCCCCCCCCTTTTGAAAATCCGGATATTTAAGGGTAACAATAGGGCATTATATAGGATCTCAAAATCTCCGTATCATATTATTAGGCTCAGTAAGGTGGTGAAGGAGCAAGACGACAATAACATAATGACTAAGAAATATTATCTTATTGTAGATTATGTATAAATAAATGTTATGTTCCAATTTACATGTTTCGGGCAAGTGTCGGGAAAATTACAGGAAGATCAAATTTGTAAAGAGCTGGAGTAATTAAACGTAGAGAACATGATAGTTTCTTTTCTGATCAAGCGTTATTTAAAGCCCAGCTTTCGTTGTTATTCAATAGCTTCCCTTCAACATCATTTCCGTCAAAATATTGTGGTAAAAGAATTATTTGAAAACACAGGCCTACATTATGCCAAGAAAAATACATTCCTAGTTCCTCGTACCTGGCTGCTTTCTTGTCAGTTCATACTGCGTCGTTTTATGAGGGTAAAAAAAAAAAGAATAATAGGAGTTGGATAGTGATCATGCAGGAGGGGGCGGAATTTATGCATTTTTGCATGGAGGATTTACAAAAGTATCATGAATGCATAATTGTATCTAGTGCAACGGTCTAGTATTTCCATTTTAATTGTGGTTATTGTTAACAACTGTCCCTGCAATAAATTGCATATACTAATTATTTACGTTTTCCAACTTAGTTTTTATGCCAAACTTAAAACAAAATATTCCCACTGGCACTTACAATTCAACAATTCCTCTTTAATAATTAGTGAAAATATATGTAACTGTAACAGCCTAGTAACACTCGACAATTTGAAAATAAACACAGCACACAGCCACATATAAGCTATTTCTCTTTCATTTGGTAAAATAATTCATAGACCAACAGGGATGAATCTCTATCTGAAAGAATCATTTTAGAGGTAATGTGATAATTTACAGAGAATCAGCACCAACCAAAACGCATGTCTTAAAGATTGTCTCTTCCAGAATCAAACTAATCCTACACTGAATGTTCAAGAAAACAAATATGTTGTCCATTTTCCCAATCCAAACAACACAGCCATGACAGCTAGATAATAATAAGCGATTCACATCGACTTTAAGCCAGCATACTTTGAAATGCGGTTCCATTAATTTCCCAAGGTATGTTATGTCAAGAGCAACCTTTTTACACGGTAGTGTCACAACCTGTCACCCCTCGCTATCTCGCCTACTCCCCCCCCCCCCCCCCCCCCCGGCTCTCTAACGATGCTCAAGTATAAAATATTACCAGGCGCTTGCCTAGTTTCACTTATCATCAAAGAAGTTTGAACATATCCCTATTTGGAAAAGAGACAGACCTAATAGTCTGTTTGCTTTTAGCAATATTTACATAAGGTATAAAGAAGTTATATAACATGGTTAATGTCTTAGATATTTTTATTGGCTCTGACCACATTTTTATTTCAATATAATAAAGCAACTCACTATTTGTTTCTCATTATTTCTTCGGTATTTCAACTCATGACCTCTCTTTTCACCATTCTTTTTCTTTTCCACGAGCCTCAGTTTGAAATCATCTCTTCGGCTTTTTGATTTGTGATTATTTGACATCAAAACAGGTTGATTGCTACTGATATTTTTGACACACAGTACTTGTCTTTATTTAAGGTGTGCTGCCTACTATTGGTAATACATTTTTTGTTACATAAAATGAAAAAAAGAAATGAAAAGAAGAACATCATACGCTATTTGCATACACGATACATTCAACAAGGAAATACAACGTAAAACATGCATATTTATGTACTGACCCTTAGTCACATAGTATATATGCGCATAGGCCCGGGTTGTGGCTAAAAAGACAACCCGACATAGTTACATGCAGTCTGTGACAAGTTGAACAGAAGAAAATAAGAATTATAACAGAAATGATAGTTAATGCCTCCTCGAGGAAGAAAATCAAACATAGTAAGAGCGTTTGTATAGTTAATCTGAATTGACTGGTTTCTGTATCATCAATCTGAACATAACAGCTTTTGGACTAATCTTATCAAAAGTGATAATACAATGAGAAATCGGACAATGAATAGCTGTTCCCATATCCCTAAAATATGGTGAAGTGTTTCTTAGAAGATATAATGTAACATTGTGAGCATAAATTTGACACTCGCCACCCTAGTGTAAATGGGTACCCGATATGCTAGAGCGCGACATATTTGGCCGACAAGCTATGATCGGGGTAATTATGTTGGAGCGTCACGGGCGTCACAACGTGACAGACATAAAAAAAAAAAAAAGAGAGAGAGAGAGAGAAACGGCCAGAATCTGGACTATGTCGTTGCAGCAACGAAGCTGTATTTCATGTGTGCGCCACAACTGGTGACATTACGGTATATACCTTCTCATAATGACAATGAAATAAAGTAAGCCAACCTTTTTTAATCGTTATAAAGTAGTGCATATTATTTGTAAGCCAAGTTTATATGTACTGCTATTAAAATAGGAACATTGTAGTACAATATATCCTAAAATCATGCGGTTTACACATACCTACAGAATTAATATTTTACCTTTACTCATTTTACACAATTTATATCTTATTTGCATATTCCTAAGTAACACGTACTGTACATGATAATAACAAGGAACACAATTACACAGTGATATTGATCATCGTAGTAAAAGTATCAACATTTTCAAGGAGACGGTAAGAACATGAAAGTTATCAATATTCTAATATTCATTCACATTTGAAGATCGTAAGAATAAAGACAAAAAGAATAGGGAAAAGATCAAAACTTGCTTTAAAAGATGAAAATATCCACCTCTATACACTTTTTAAATATGATAGTAATAAAACTTTTCATAATATACACACTTTAGAATAGAGAACATATTCTTAATTCATGGATCATTAGAATCATGACATGTGTACAAAAACATGTAATATAAAAATCAAAATATTTTTTTTCCTAAAAAAGCACTAACACAATGATATCATTGCTTCTGCGTTATACTTAATCGATTTTAATGGCAAGATATTCACATTCTTACAATACGTACATAATGATCACAATTGATGAACTGATACAGGATATTAAGTGCAATATGGATAAATTTAAAAAAAAAAAGATTTTCTTCTCAAAGGATCCACTTAGTACTTTCTGTAATACAGTAGAATGTCCAATCCGTTTACATCATAACACACTATAAAGCCTTATACCAACAACATTATCATAGTCGAATCTACATCAGGTCAAACCCACCCTTTAAAAAAAAAATCTCTATCTACTCTATTTCCTATGAATACTTCTAATATTCGGGTACATACTCTTCTTTTTCGTTTGGTTATGTATGACTTATTGCTCTATACATGATATAGGTTTTAAGTCGTGGGTCTGCCTCTGATTATGTCTATGGTAAAAAAACAAAGTACAAATTTGTTTCCACTGACATAAATTGTTATAGTTACATACAGACAATATACAGAAATTATGATAAAAATAAGGTAGAACATTTACATGGTTACCATATATTTTGCAATAAATGAAGAAATAATACCTCTCGCGAAAAAGAGCTTTTTGAAAAGATGTGCTTCAGTGTGTAGACAGATTTTATAATCAATATATTTTATCATTAATTACTCAAAAGGAATGAATGCCTGTAAGTGAGTGAAAGTGTTCATGTTTTTAGTCTTAGTAATTTCGTTTTACCTTTTTAGGGGGAAGGGTGGAAATACAATACATCCTAATTACGTACTATTTTGAGAGAATATACTTGAGCATGGCGTTAGGACATTATTCCGCATGGCGTTTGACATTGCTTGCCCGAACATCAACTTTCCATTTCTGAATTTTGACACTTTTTTTATATTCTGTCATCAAAATATAGTAGGGAAAACAGGAATAACTTCAGATGGACCATCTTACTTACTGAAATGAGGTTGCGGTTGCCCGAACATGATGTCGCTGTTTCCCGAATATCGATCCTTTTTAGGGGGGCTGGAGCCTTTGATTGTTTGCTTCTTTGCTCGAAAAACTTGAAATTAATGTATTAAAAAATCAGTTAGAATATGAATTGATGTTTGAAATCTATGGTTTCGTGAAGTACATATTCGTGTTCCTCGTCACTCTTAGGGCTTTTGTCGTCTGAAGACTTAACATCTTCGTTGACACGCATGTAGATATGATCAGATTCGCTCAATTCGCCGTGATAAGTCTGGTTCTCGTAAAGGACATCACCACATGATGGTATCTCCTTTTTTGTTGGTGGCGACGACTTTGACGATCTTTCAGGTGGCAAATTCATCGATGCCCTTCTTCTGTAAACCCTGAAATAAACAGAAAAATATCATTTGAAGCAATTTCTTTATCTGTAGCAAGTATAAAGAATGGGGTTCAATAAACATAATATTAGATGATCTTTGAAGGCAGAGGTTTGCATGGTGGTACTGATAACGTTGATGAGGCTTACGGTTCATCATGTGGTTAGTCCTGAAAAGGACTGTTGAGTTAGAAGAAGAAATTGGAGAGTGTCAAGAGGAGAAGAAATGGAAAGGCGAGACAGAAAGTAAGAGAATGCAGAAGTAATCTTTCTTGAAAGTGTGAAGTCCTGAAAAGGACTGTAAACCAGATGAGAAGGCTCGACGTTCGTCATCACTCCTGATGACGAACAGTCAACCTGTCCGAAACGTCGAGCCTTCTACACTCTCAGCCTTCTCATCTGGTTTACAGTCCTTTTCAGGTCTTCACACTTTCAACAAAGATTACTTTTGCATTCTCTTACTTTCTATCTCGCCTTTCCATTTCTTCTCCTCTTGACTCTCTCCAATTTCTTCAATTTAGCCCTTAAATAATCCCTGTCCTGAAAGGGTTTACGCATTAGATTTTATCTGAACTTAAATAGAGAAAAAAAAATGCTGATTTCTGTTCTCTACACTCATAGTTAACGAACTGTCACCCTGGTCGCTATTTCGCCAGGAAGTCGATGTCTCTTGTACGAACATCGAATTCCCGACCCAACGTCTAAAACTTGCAATATTTTTTTTTCCGACACTCTATTAAAGTGACATCTAGTGTTTGTGTTGTGTAGCGTGTATACACTAATAGCATTTACCGGTGATGTTATCAATAAAATTTAATTTTTTGAAATGTTAGATTATTACCAAGAGACAACCACGCTTCCAGAATATGAGGCGGTCATGACGGTACGCTTGGCCGAGCAAATTTGGTAGATGAATCCCCCACTTCTAAGACCTCCAATGGAGAAAAGGGGTCGTGATTTCTCGCAATTGATGTTATTGAATTATCATAGTAAAAATATTTAAGTGAGTTCTACTGAAGCATCATGACCATATGACATGCATATATAAGGAAAATGAATTCTAGAGACTTCTTGGGATTTTGAGCAGAGATGATGATAAGCTGACCATGAATGAAATCTTAATCATTATATCATTATCATTATATGTATAGGCCTAACAGATAACATGAATTAGCGTCATAAACAGGATAATCTATTCTTAAATAAATGGCATAATAAGGAGTATTTTTACATGTCAATATGATAAATCCGTTTGATTCCAGAATCCGAAACATATAAACGTCTTAGTACTTACCATCTACCAATAAACAGGCCCCCAAATACTAGGAGAAAGACGAATGTGATCCCAGAAACGATCCCAGCCCACGATAGCGACATCGACTCAGTGGTCATCATGGTCATGGTGATAGTTTCTCCTGGACAAAACAGTTGATAAGTTGTTGTTGTTTTTTAAGATTCATAAGCATTTCGATCTAGATATCCGCATTAAGCTTATTATAGTGGAGGAGATAAATAATTATCTCCGGGTGGCTCCCGGAGCTAAGCATGCCATGCATTCATTTTGTAGTGCTATTCTAACTCTTTAAAAAAAATGGTGTGGGGGGGGGGGAGGGTGGAGAGGGGTAATTGTCAGCTAAATTAACCAATATCTGAACTGATGCAGACTGAAGATGGTGATCCGGACAGCCTCGGACATGCTTCGTATAGAAGGAGGAAAATATACAAACAAGGTGGTTATGTATATGCTTGACCATGACGATTGCCCTATATAGCTGTCAGGGAAATATAAATATGATTTCAAAAGTATGTTGTAACGAAAAGAAATAAGCGTCCATATTCTTCTTTCTGTAAATCTCTTGAATAATGTGTTGACATAAATGATTTTACTAAATTCATAAAGGCGCAGAGGAGCGTGGAGCGTGGACTAACCTAAATATTAAGTAAAAATGATAGCGTCGACTTTTGGAATCGAGCATGCGAGGGGGGGGGGGGGTGGGTGGGGTGGGAATGATTAAGACATGGCTGCAACAGCAAACATAGATGTTAAAACACTCGTTTTGGGGTCTCAAGATTTCTTAACAAAGCATTTAATTTGTGGTATGAGACGATGTGAGCTCACCTTTATCGACGTCAAGAGTGCTAGAATTCCATACTATAGAAGAGGAGAATAAAAAGTAACCTGAAAAAAAAAAAAAACTTATTGCCAAGAACTCATATCTATATGATGCTGTCGAAATATCACTTGTAAGTAAGGAGCTATTAACAGAAAGGGAAAAAAGTACTTTTGGAATTCTAAAAGATTTTCTCACAGTGTATTGTAATTTCAGCCTCTAAACCTTTTTTGTGTGTGGGGAGGGGGTGAACTTTTTTGTTCATTCAGGTGATTAAGCGTAGAATCTCTTTGTCTTTTTAATCAATTGTCTAACTGATCATGCGATTTCCAATAAGACTAAATCAAGCATGCAACGCCTGCAGACATACTAACTTGTCATGACTGTAATCACGAACTGATGAAAAAAGAGGATATTTATATGTCTTAGATAATTATGTATTGTTCGATAATAGGACCGTACGTTCGTAAAATAGAGTTGGTGTCAGCGCTTGTCACGATAAGGTATGGAAATGATTTCATTACCTCGACAGTTGATACCAGTCCAGCCTTCCTGACACACAGTCCCATCAATGCATTGTCCTGTATCCTTAGCACAGTTTGTTGATGGAGAGCAGTGGCATTCTTGCAAACAATTAGCTCCGTACATGCCAGGGTCACATTCTAACACATGCAGGAAGGAATAAAGTGAGATCAGTGATGCAAGAAAAGTATAAACGAAAAGGTTGGAAGTTCATCTTTATTATTTTGTAAGCTATACATGTTAGTTTTAAAAAAAAATAACTAAGGAATAATTACCTCCTGAATACAAACTATTAATACACGATGTATATAAGCCTTCGATATTCATTTTCATTAGAGGGGAATTAACCTTTTGTTGAAAATTACTCATGAACAGATAATTATCCCATTAATCGTGTACAACAAACAATTATTCAATATCCTCTTTTACATTAATGATAGAACAGATTGTCTTCGGTCCCACAACCTATCAAAATCAACTGGAATATCAGCAACTGCGTGTATTTTCTTATTGAAATCATATCTTTAAAATCTTACTTCCAATTAAGATGTCACGATAATGAAAAACACACTAGGAACCCATTCTTTTATATTTGTTTGTTTGTTTGTTTGTTTGTTTGTTGTTTTTTTTGTGTGTGTGAAGAGAACTTGAAATCGATAAGTAAAGGTTATACATTCACCAAGACATATGAAAACCGTTGTTGAATGATATAGCGGCTGGGCGATACATCTTTGCCATTTCCATTCAAACAAAAACAAAAAACAAAAAACAACTGGCGTCAAAACTTGTCATATTCTTGTTTGTGGGCTAGTCCAAGCTATTTTGTGTCCTATACGATAACGACCATAACTAAAAATATAGTATCTGATTTCTATACCAAGCTGATAGTCCTACTAGAGCTTGATTCAGACAAAATATTAAGTATAATGATATTCTCATGTTAATTCATGTTTACGATTCCATACTACCGGGCATGTTGGCTCAGTTGGTTAGAGCGCCCGCCTCATGAACGGGAGGTCGTGGGTTCGAACCCCGGTCGAGTCATACCAAAGACTTCAAAAATGGGACCTTCTGCCTCCTAGCAAGGCGCTCGACATATTAGAATGGAGAAGGGTATTAATGACATATTATGTTATGCAGGGGCCCGCTGGAAGAGCAGTTTGATAACTGAAGTGGCTACCCTGGGTAAATAAAACGTTATTATTATTATTATGATGATTATTATTCCATAATACTTGGTAACGTATGTAACATATCTTGGGCTTGCCATGTACCTTTCTATTCATTTATAATCAGACGATAACATCAAAATTTAAAAGAAAACACAGATATACGACAGGTATTTTTCTTCTCAACATCACCTTTATCGATAAAAAAACCAAGGTAAATACAAGGGAAGTATAGGTTCGTCGATAGATGCTGCTTTAGTAATGCAACCTCATGGGGGCGCCGACATTTGCTCCGGCGACATTTGCTCCGCAGTCCATATCTCGAAAGGTCAAAGGTTAAGGTCAAGGTCATGATTTGTTTTTTTGTTCAGAACAATGTAAAGATTAGGATTAGGGTTAGGGTTAGGGTTAGGTTTAGGTTTAGGATTAGCATGGCAAAGTTAGACCGGAGCAATTGTCGCAGGAGCAAATGTCATACATCCACCTCATGAGTTGGCTAGGAAAAAAAAAAGTGGTGTGTTAGATAGCCGTTTTAGTATCTAGTCAATACATAGGACACAGCAACATTGTTTTAAAGAGGCTTACTTGCCAGTTCAGGGGCCCGTTGCACAAAAGATGCGTTTGAACGCAACTCAGGTAAATCAAACGCAACATTATTTTCAGCCAATCAGAAGTGCGCATTCAGGACTTGCGTTTGATTTTTAGAGTTGCGTTGCATTTTTAGAGTTGCGTTTAAACACACATCATGGAGAAGGGTATTAATGACATATTATGTTATGCAGGGGCCCGCTGGAAGAGCAGTTTGATAACTGAAGTGGCTACCCTGGGTAAATAAAACGTTATTATTATTATTATGATGATTATTATTCCATAATACTTGGTAACGTATGTAACATATCTTGGGCTTGCCATGTACCTTTCTATTCATTTATAATCAGACGATAACATCAAAATTTAAAAGAAAACACAGATATACGACAGGTATTTTTCTTCTCAACATCACCTTTATCGATAAAAAAACCAAGGTAAATACAAGGGAAGTATAGGTTCGTCGATAGATGCTGCTTTAGTAATGCAACCTCATGGGGGCGCCGACATTTGCTCCGGCGACATTTGCTCCGCAGTCCATATCTCGAAAGGTCAAAGGTTAAGGTCAAGGTCATGATTTGTTTTTTTGTTCAGAACAATGTAAAGATTAGGATTAGGGTTAGGATTAGGGTTAGGTTTAGGTTTAGGATTAGCATGGCAAAGTTAGACCGGAGCAATTGTCGCAGGAGCAAATGTCATACATCCACCTCATGAGTTGGCTAGGAAAAAAAAAAGTGGTGTGTTAGATAGCCGTTTTAGTATCTAGTCAATACATAGGACACAGCAACATTGTTTTAAAGAGGCTTACTTGCCAGTTCAGGGGCCCGTTGCACAAAAGATGCGTTTGAACGCAACTCAGGTAAATCAAACGCAACATTATTTTCAGCCAATCAGAAGTGCGCATTCAGGACTTGCGTTTGATTTTTAGAGTTGCGTTTAAACACATCATAACTACATCAGAACGACATTACCGATCCGGCCAATTTGAAATTTCCAGATGTATAGTGATTACAAATTTCAAAAATTCATAACTTTTTATTGCTTGTCCGATTTCCTTAAAACTTTCCACCATTCTGCTTCTCTGATTTTTTTCTCTTTCTTTCAGAACAACTTGCCATTAAGGTAGGATTTCCCTATAACCTTTGTAAGAAAACTGGACAGGTGCTTCACAATTCAACGCAACATGTGCCTTGAACAATGACATACTTATCTGACTGGGATAGAGGGGGCACGTGCCCCGGGCGCCACTTGAAGGGGGCGAAGAAAATGCGAAAGAAAAGGCGTAAGAAAAGGAAGAAAAAGTGGTACTTAAAGGGAAATCTAACCTTAATCAGTTAATCGTTTCTATTGATATTATATGAAGCGTAACTTGCTGATTAATTTGATACCAAATTTACCAGAACTGGACTGCTATGAAAAAAAATTATAGTATACAAATATTGACTGCTCATGATGATGATGGTGGAAATTATCACTCCCTCTGTGGTGTTCATACTGGCCCTTCTATCACCCATGAGGCAAAGCCGAGGGGTGATAGAAGGGCCGGTATGAACACCACAGAGGGAGTGATAATTTCCACCACCATCCGATTACAGAGCAGTCCATATTTGTTTTATATACCTCACTTTTTTCATTGATTCATTGATTCATGTTGAATCTATTGATTAACGTATAGTCATAGCCTAGCAACTCGCGAAAGCGCTCTTAAAACCCGAACCAAATTTTGTGTACTTACGTGTGTGCAGAAGTCTCGAAGGGATTACGCCTTCTCTCACAGGGTTTCAGCGTTGTATCATTTGACCTCAGGTCAATTGATAAAACTCCAAAACCCTCTGACGCAGTGATAGATCGAGATGCGCCGTGTCATGTGATATAGTTTTGACCAATCAGTGAATAAGAATCTATGTATGAGGTATATAAAATGTTTTAAGGCCACTGCACACCTTACGATCGGTCTGCGATCGGATTTGTGAAATAAATCGCTGTGGCATTAAATATTAGCATTTTAACAAATGAAATCTACCCTATTCGGGTTCTGAAAAGTAATATGAATACTAAACAAAGGGTTTTGGTGAACTGTCAGCTTTCTACAGGGAATAATGGCAAAATCAGTTTCAAATCGTAGGCAGTCGGACGATTTTTGTGACGTCTCTACGACTCGGAGCCGATTTGGCCATTCCACCGACTAGAAAACTCGGCAAAGGTCGTATTATCGATTTTACTATCTGGATGACTATTCGGACCCTCGATCAAAAAAATATTTCTTTTTAAAATGATTTGTCTAATGATATTACATTTTCTTCTGCAATCGGATCGCAGACCGATCGTAAGGTGTGCGGTGGCCTTTAGATCTCCCCCCCCCCCCCCCAAAAAAAACCACGTCTTTCGCGCGTTGTCTGTTGCACATGAGGGCCGCCATTTGCAGTGACCTCCCGCAACGAATGACGTAGGTTCGGACCATAGACGTATTAAAATTCAGCAGTGGAAAGTTTTTTCACAAATTCCCAAATCCGAAAGAGAGACCGGAACATTTTCAGATATAGACTGCAGCGGTAAAAGTGGAAAATTTCTGCAGAAGTCGTACATATGGTCGAGACTTCCACTTTTACCGCTGCAGTCCATTTCTGAAAACGTTCCGGTCTCTCTTTCGGATTTGGGAACTTGTGAAATTGGGAACTTGTGAAAGGAGTTTTGCAGAGACCATGGAGGGGGGGGGGGGGGGGGGGGGGGGGGGGGGGGGGGGGGGGGGCGGAGTAGATACCGATGCGTTTGACGAAATTCAGCGCTGCTGTGCGGAGTGAATGGTGGTTTCCTATATTTCACAACGATCCCATTTTTTTATAATGGCAATAAAAATATTCTGGATTTATTTATTTATCCTTTGATATGCCACAGATTTTTCAAGGGATTTATACTAAAGTCATACAGTCGAGGACGACATCAGATCGATAATAGACCGAATAAATTATTACATTTTACTGATTCAATGTGGATTCGGTTTATTATTACCCTGGTCATCGGTTTCTGTCCAAGGGACTGTTCCAGCGCAAAAAAAAAATGCAAATAGGTAGATAGTTTAAAGGCATTTTACTTGTTTTTCAGATTATACCCGCCATACTGTATTCGCCATGTTGCCCCCTCCCCACGATCCCGCTGATCTGCGCATATACAGTGCGTATCCAAAAAAAGGTATACCCAAATTTGGTAGCTTCTAATTAAAAAGTTATATCCTCTGTGAGCTTAAGATTTATTTCATAGTAAAGAGCAACTTACATTCCGTGTAATGATACCTTATTCATATATTTGCTGCCACGGATGACTGAGCAGCAGGCTTTTCAAAAGGTATTGTCAAAATCCTCTTGCACCAAGTTTTGGCTGAAGCAGCGAGTGTGGGTCAAACCAATTATGCACTAGTTACTTCACTTGGAAAACAATTTCTGAGTTATTTTCAATTGATTTTGTGCATTTGAATAGAAAAGGTGTTAAAGGCAAGTCAAACTCAAGAAAGGGCTTATTACAAGCTAAATTTATGAATATCTTATTTGCCATGATAACACAATCTTGGTTTCATCCGCATCCCTTTTTTTAAGGTAAGCCTTTTGACCGAGTCATTCAAACGGACAACATTTATTTATTTCTCTTGAAAGTATAATATCAATTACCTTGTTAATTCTCAATACACGTATCCTTCTTTTTTTTCTTTTTGGTCTTTAAAGTCAGTAAACCTTAGAGTTAATGTGCTATTCGCGAAAAACACCACGTGAACCTTTTGCAGGTGAAATTGTGCAATGGACAAATGAGCAGAGAATTCTTAGTTATCACGAGACAAGAAGTTAGAAGGCTGTTAAAATAAATCAAAGATTATCATATTGATTGAAACAAGTTCATTTGGAAGCCTAGATACACTGGATCACTTTAAACAATGAAGCAATGAAGCACAAAAGAAAATTGAACTTTTACAATGATTAAAGACGGCTTGACCCACATTCGTCGCATCAGCCCAAACTTGGAACAAGGAGATTTTGTGACAACACCTTTTAAAATCCCTGGTGCTCAGTCATCTATGGCAAAAATGTCATGAACAAGGTACCACTGGACAGGAAATAAGTTACTCTTAACCATGAAAATAAATTTCAAAGTCACATCGGTTATAACATTTTAATTAGAAGGTATCAAAGTTGGGTATACTTTTTTGTGATAAACATTGTATAGTGGCATGATGACCCAATCACATTGACGTTCGCATCCCACCTGGTACCAGTATACACCTGGACGGAGAGAAGCAACGAAGATTAAATGCCTTGCTTAGTAAGGACATAAATTCTGTGCCGAGACTGGAACCTATCACCGTCGTATTTCAGTTCAGGTGTTTCAAACCACTGGACTAAGTAGCACCTTAGTCCAGGGATACCTTTTCCACCGAACTAAATAGCATTTTATGGACTTTAAGAGTTCTGTGCCGAGACTCGAAGCAATTACCGTGGCATCTCAAGTCAAGTATTAAAAACCACTTGACTAAGTAGCATCGTCGCGCCCACTGCGGTGAAGGGGTCGCCGACATCAATGGGCGAAGGACTGCATCAGCGACTAGCGCAATTTTGACGCACCATTAACAGCCTATCGTTCAAAATGTGAATGCAAAATCAAGGATGCAAACATTCCTTTGAATGACTAGCGTGTTGGCTGATTCCCTTGACAAGTTTGATTAGCGCAGGTATTGACGCAATCAAAATCACGTCTCGTGTGCTACGAGCCTAATGTTCTTGAGTTGTCAGACCAGGGGCCCGTTGCACAAAACTTGCGTTTGAACGCAACTCAGGAAAATCAAACGCAACTTTATTTTAAGCCAATCAGAAGTGCGCATTAAGGATTTGCGTTTGATTTTTAGGAGTTGCGATCAAACGCAAGTTTTGTGCAGCAGGCCCCAGGGCCCTCTTGCATAAAAAGTTGCGTTTAATCGCAACTCAAAAAATTAAATGCAAGTCCAAAAGAAGCAATCCTGATTGGTTGAAAATCAAGGTGCGTTAAAATTGTTGACTTGCGTTTAAACGCAACTTTTTATGCAAGAGGCCCAGGATAACTTCTCAAATAGATCATATAGCTGCCAGGATAAGGGAGATGATACTTAGTATTGATAACTGAAGTAATTTGATATAAAACTTAATTCATATTGAAAGCCACTCATTTCATCTACATGATCTAAGGCACTGTTTTTCAAGGCAATACCCCCCCCCCCCCCACAAAACTCCTGGCTGAACACGTTGCAGAACATTATCGTTCAATATTTCGAAGAAATTTCAAAGAAATAAACATACGTGGAATAAATGAACCAAATGATAATTTCATATTGGAGTAGCGCTCTCAGTTTAGTAATTTCTATAATGAAGTTTTCTGTCCAATAGCTGTAAAGCAACAGGACGAAATAAAAAGGGCGACCATCGTAAATGCTATATGGAATTCCGTTTCCATGGCAAGGTATATAAGCAATGATCGCAAACGCGCTTTTGAAATTTGACAAAGGCAAGGCATTTACGTGTTTACAATCCATTTGTGTTTTAGTCTGCACGAAGTGCTACGAAATTCCGCAATGTGTCATGGAAATGTATTCCTTTCCAGAAATAAATCATATAGTGCAATTTCACATGAACGAACATTATAATGAATAGAAGAAGTTTGACTGATCAGTGCAAAGTACACCAGATGGTGGGCTGCTTGATTGTTTTTTTTGTTTGTTTGTTTTTGTTTTGTTTTGTTTTTTTTGGGGGGGGGGTTTGTGCGTGCGTTTTTTTTTTTAATATCTGGTTTTCTTAGGTGGGGGGAGTGGGTTAAATATAAAACTAATCCAGTTCTCAAATAGATAGGAAGGAGCTTAGTTTAAGAATCAGCCAAGTGATAACATTTGCAGAAAGAATGAACTTTCTTTAAAAATATTCTCACTAAAATATTACTTTAACTTTTGCAGTAATAATGTTTTACTTCTGATATCATATTTGATTGCTGTGTCCAGAAATGATTGGTTGTGAGTAGATTTATCATCCGTCGATTTTTTTTAATGTGATATAATTATAACAATAAACATTTTCGTTTGTAGAGGAGTGAAGTTGATCATTCTCAAGATAGAAAAGCGTAGTAAAACACTAAGTTAAAGAATTTAAGAATATACATGGATAATTCGATTAGTTATTAAATCTATGAAGCCCTTCCAGGAAAGAAACTTACTATCTGGTTCATAATAGCAGTAGTAGAATGTGTTTCCCCCCAAATTAGTGTCATTGGTGTAAGGATGTACCCCGCCGTTGTATTTCATGGAGGGCCAGACGACATACTCCAGCCGATGCTTCATCCCTTTCACGCGCTGACATTCCTTCGATGCGAACGGAAACAGCTAAAACGGGATAACGAAGGGCAGTTCGATGTGTGCGTTGACGTCACCGGTTTGTGTGCAGCAGTAATGGACCATGGTGTTGTTGCGGCGGAACAGCGAAAACGGGGTCGGGATGGGCACCATATTGCTAATGTAGTCGTCCGGGAGGGCGGAGGTCGTACTGAACGGAAAAGTGGAGTAACCTGGAATAATGAAGAGATGATAATTATAAACAAAATGACTGTCATTAGAAGGGATGTTTATTAGAGGCGCCAAATGTCTCTCTGTAATTGCCACTCCAGACCCAGGGAGAAAATGGAAAGCATAGGAAAAAAAGACCTTCTTGGGATTTATGATCGTACGTTTTTGGAAAGGGAATGGAGATGGTGCACATATATAATTTGCCCCCAAAATGTACTCCCTTAAATTTTAATTTTTTTTCCTGCTTGTCAACACTTTGTAAAACATGCACTTCCACAGCAAAATTTACTGGAGCCAAAGGGCAGCGATCCCGAGGGAAGATTGTATAGCAAATGACGGTAAAGGCTAGTCACGCCCCCCCCCCCCCCCTACAGAAATCGCCGCGCATGTTCGAGCCGTCCCTGCATGAAAATCATTATTCAATTGGCAATTCCACTGCGCAATCCTTACAAAACACTTCCCACTCGTATGTGATTTTCTTCTACAAAAGCACAGATTGAAAATATAATGCCATACCAAGATTATCATTTTGATCTCGTTTAACCATTGATTACCCAAATGTTGTCAATTCATAAAAAAATTTATTGTGCGGCACCAGAGTGTCGATAATCATGCAAAACCAATCATTTTTCCTCTGTTTATTTCGCTTCATGAGCAAATCAGTAGACTTCGTGCTTGTCAAAATATTTCCTTAGTACCAATCTAGACAAATAATTAGATTACTCCTCACTATTGGAGCCTCTTGGAAAAGCCTTATATAGGTAGGAAATTATAGGTATGGCAAAGCTATACAAGAATGTAAAAGACAAAAAGTGGCGTGTATAAAGGTTTTGTTCTTGTTGCGTGTTTTGTTTTGTTTTTTGTTACTTTCATATGCATAGATATTTGGGAATGAATGCTGGACAATTGGAGGGGAAAAAATAATATACTTATTTCTATAGCGCCCCCCCCCCCCTAATAAAAGGGGGGGGGAGAGGGTTACAGATACAATCCCTTTAAATACAGAAACAAAAACAATGACAATGACAACTGCATGTCAACAGATCTATAATATATTAACAAGTTCAAGTTATATAATAATAACAGTGACCATGGTAACATAAAATAGAGTGATTAATTTTCACAGAATACGAAGGCAAGAAGGATGAAAGACGAATGCTGATAAGCGGGTATCAGTGAAAACATGGGTTTTGAGAGATGTTTCTTAGGTGTCTATAGTGATCTTGCATTCTCGATAAAATTAGTGGATTGTTCCAGGTTTCCAGAGCGGGGCATGGCTACAATGCTTGCTTTAGCATTCGCATATCTTGGAATATGAAATACTGTACTGGTATTGGATCTAAAAATCTCAAAATATTACGAAACAATTAAGAAAATAATCAAGTAGAAATAAACAAGAAAATGACTGGAATTAATGCAATTAACATATCAACCAGTGAACAAATAAATGAATAGATAAATCAAGTAAGATTGGAAAAAACACAATTGTAAGAAATTGTTGTACAAAATGGAATAAATATTGTGATGTGTTCTTTCGCTTAATGCTATTATATGCGCAAGGACTCGTAACATCCGTAGTGATCAAATTACTGAATTTTGGCCCTGGGAGTATTCAAGAAAAGAATTAGGGGGAAAAACACCAGGAATGTCCCATATTGAAAAAGATACACAGCCCATAGGGAAGCTTAGATTACAGTTATGGATGTAAACCAGTAGAAATTTGAGCTAAACGATACAAATTTGCAATCGAAAAGTTTTTTAAAAATGTGGGGCAATAAATGAAATCGAACCCTGAATGCATTACGCCGGGTGGATCTCGTGTTTAGGGATAGCTGTGGCTTTCCTACGGGGGAGAGGGAGGACATGACCTCCAATGAAAAAAGGGAATTAACTAAAATAAATTTTAAAAAAAATAGAAAGAGAGAGAGGGGGGGGGGAGATGGTAATGAAGAAAGAAAAAGATATATATAAAAAGAAGAGGAGAGAGAACGTGAAAAAATAAAATGTATATATGAACCCCTTTCTCCGTTATCAAATAGCATTATTAATGTGCGTTTCATCCTCTCTTCCTAGAATGACCCACGCCCCCTCCTCTAATGATGCCGGTGCCCCCTCAAAATGTCCACGCCTACGGTACGCCACCGAGGAAAAGCAATCTCTCTTTTTTATTCGTCTTTTGCTTTTATTAAAATGTCATTTGAATGCAGTTGGCATGCTAGAGTCGTATGGGGAATAAATATTATTGGATAGAAGATGCATTACTTCTCGAGTAAGATATGACTCGTGGATGCCTTGTTGGAGATGCATTCTGAGTATTTGTTTCAATTTTAACAGTGATTTTTTAAAGGGGTTTCTCTCAAGTTGTCGGCGCCCGATTCGGGTGTCTCAAGAGCGCTTTATATCGTTATTGTAAGCCTTGCGTAGCTTCTGGCTGGCTGGATTCATGAATCATGAAGGATATTGTATGATGTTGGTAGGAAACTGTAAATGTCATCATTACCATCATCATTGCCGATTGTCCCACTTTTTAAAGTGCAATCTTGTTGAATGTACATGACTTTGTAGAGATTTCCCTCGTCAGTGTCAATATTAAAGGGCAATCCAACCTTTGTAAAAAAAAAAAAAAAAAAAGCTGATTTGCGTGAAAGCAGAAAAATAAGAGAAACATAATGGTGACAGTTTGAAAGAAATCGGACAAAGAAAAAGAAAAGTATGAATGTTTGAAAAATGAGATCACTACATCTATGCGAATCTCAGATTGGCAATTTGGTAAATCGATTGTGACGTATTCACGGTTAACTCTCTAGTCATTTTTGTGTTAGAGCGAATGGTAAACTTGACCACCACTACATCACAGTGATCGTACCAATTAGGCCACAATGAAATTCCCATGTGTATAGTGATTACAACTTTAAACAAAAAATCACAACTTTCTCATTGTTTGTCCGATTTTGTCCAAACTTTCACTAATCTGCTTCTCTGAATTTTCTGCTTCACACATATTAAATTATCACAAAGGTAGGATTGCCCTTTAATGTTTGGTGTCACACTCAATTCATATTTATGACATATCGGGGGGGGGGGGGGGGGGGGGTAAAGATGTATGATGTTGGAAGAAAAAATATAAGGTCATCATCATTTACCTAGTTTTACCACTAATTTCCCATCCGGATATCAGTTGTGGAATCTACATAGTTTTAGACACAATCACATTCCCAGCAGGGGGGGGGGGGGGGGGGGGATAGTTTGACGAGTCATTGGAGGTGTGAAGCTTAGATTACAGTTATGGATGTAAACCAGTAGAAATTTGAGCTAAACGATACAAATTTGCAATCGAAAAGTTTTTTTTTTAAATGTGGGCAATAAATGAAATCGAACCCTGAATGCATTACGCCGGGTGGATCTCGTGTTTAGGGATAGCTGTGGCTTTCCTACGGGGGAGAGGGAGGACATGACCTCCAATGAAAAAAGGGAATTAACTAAAATATATTTTTTTTAAATAGAAAGAGAGAGAGAGGGGGGGAGATGGTAATGAAGAAAGAAAAAGATATATATAAAAAGAAGAGGAGAGAGAACGTGCAAAAATAAAATGTATATATGACCCTCTTTCTCCGTTATCAAATAGCATTATTAATTTGTGTACAGTGATTACAACTTTAAACAAAACTTTCTTTGATAGTTCTCATTGTTTGTCCGATTTTGTCCAAACTTTCACTAATCTGCTTCTCTGAATTTTCTGCTTCACACATATTAAATTATCACAAAGGTAGGATTGCCCTTTAATGTTTGGTGTCACACTCAATTTATATTTATGACATATCGGGGGGGGGGGAGGGGTAAAGATGTATGATGTTGGAAGAAAAAATATAAGGTCATCATCATTTACCTAGTTTTACCACTAATTTCCCATCCGGATATCAGTTATGGAATCTACATATTTTTAGTCACAATCACATTCCCAGCAGGGGGTGGGGGGGGGGGGGATAGTTTGACGAGTCATTGGACATGTTGGAGGTGTGAAGGGCACATTAATTTGTTGATGATTTATTTACAAAAAAGTTACGAATTAATTCATGATCGTGAATCATGAGATTTGTTTTGCCTGTTGCTATTTTTCTGTCTATTTACATTATTTAGTAAATAAACCGTTCGGGATTTCAAGAAGTACAGCAGTGACGTCATCAATGTTTGGGAGACTGCAGATAATTATTACACACACAATGAGAAAGTGGGCGTCCTAGCAATGCTGGCTGGCGGCACACTTGGCGGGTATTACCCGCGAGGCAAAAATCACGTATCGATGTATTACACACTCACATCTTGAAATACGTTTTAAATGATTTGTTAGTGTTGTTGGTTGTGTTGTTGGCGTTTCATTCAAATTTGACTATTTACGCCTAGTCTTGTTGTTAAAGTAGAATAGTCTAGTCGGTCATTTAATAATCCAATGCAATTAAATTTAAAGACATTTATTTCCAACTTTCCTATTATACACGGTGATAAATGAACAAAATAATGTACATGTATTTTTTAACAAAAAAAAACGACAAAATATACATTCATGTAGTGCATACATAGTTCGAGGACGCACCTCTAAAACCAAAAGCTTGGGGCGAGGGTGCCCTTAGGTTTTCGATTACATAATAAATTTGAAAAACTCGTAATGGCAGTGGGTTGGGGTAAGTTTTCTTGACCCAAATATGCATCACATGGGATGGATGGGTTCGGGTTTTAATTTCAACTTCTTGTCGACATGGTAGATATCTCAAGCATGCACCTCGGGGCTTCTGACTCATATTGCCATCGCCACATCTGGATAGAACCGATCGCGGAGCACATGGAATGCCTAGGCTGATTTCTTTTGTTGGTGCAGGATATCATTCTCGGGGGGGGGGGGTGGTGTTTACGATTTTGAAATCAGAATGTCAGACATAAAACAAATGCCATAAAGCGTGCCGATTTTTTTCCTCCAAGCCACAGAGAAAATAATAACATTGAAAATAATGATTAATGTCCTCGGTGTTCTTAATATAGCAACCCGGGTTGCAAAATTTCAGATTTGCTGCCAATTCCATCATTCGCAAAATTTGATGACGTGTCAGGCGACTTGTAAATGAACTTTAAGCCATTAAGCGCTCATCACCCAATAAGAATACGAATTCTGTTTAATAGCTTTATACCCGTTCAGTATTTTGTCCTAAATCATTAACATGATTAACATGCCAAATCTTCCACATTGCCGATGTAATAGAGTAATCCCACTCGCCATCTGTACTCGAAAATAGATCACGAGCTATTAGTTAGCCGTCGTCAATTCTAAAATAGCTTACTTGACTCCACGAAAGGACGAGATGAAAAACTAATCTTTCACCATTAACCCCGTTCAAGTTTTAATCCATATTTAGCCTTATTTCCATCAGAAGGTAGGGTTTTTTTATATTAAAAGAGTGACCCTTTTCCTCAAAGATCATGCATCACGAAGGACTAAGCATACCCTTAATTTTGACATTTCGAGGTTACGGAATTTATGCGTGGCATAATAAAACCCATCATTCAATGGTTTTCTCATACATAATACAAAACGATAATTTTGCTTCTATACTAATTCCTTAAAGTTAATAAACCACTGTATGCGAAATACTGCTTCTGACCTAAGGGTGATGGATTGAGATGTTTACATGGAATTATCGAGATGTAACTTTCTCATTCACTTTCCACGTTCTCCGTTCATCTTGACTGAATTACGAAAGCTTGGCAAATGTTGACTCTTTTAATGAAGTTGTTCAGACAAGATTATGAAGTGAACGATGCGGTCCTTCTCAAATTTCCTCTTTCTTTTGCTCGAAATAACTTTATCCTTTTTGTTCAATGACGCCTAACTATGAGTTTTTGTCACGTACACTGACTAGAAACAAAACTGATGGTTGCAATGGATTCTTTTTTGCTTAGCTTATTTTAGATAAATGTGGTTTGAAAACGATTATTTCCAAATAACTTTATCCTTTTTGTTCAATGACGCCTAACCATGGCTTTGTGTCACGTACACTGACTAGAAACAGAATTGGTGGTTGCAGCGGATTCTATTTTACTGAGCTTTTTTTTATTATGTGCTTTGAAAACGATTATTTCCATAATTTTCTTGCTTATTAATTTAAAAAGATAATCGAAAGATAAAAGATAATCGAAAGACATGCCACATTCGCTGTGAAAGTTAGCGTAGGCGGATTTTATGTATTTTAATTTCAACTTTCATTCGAATGAAGTATTTGGTTTCGAACATCGACATTTTCAAGAACATATTTAGCCTTCAGCTTGAAATAGATCGTCTCTCAAAACATATTACAGCTACCTCTTTTCGTTAAAATTGATCCTTAATTATGCATGGATTTCATAGTGACACAGAGACACACATATACCATCAAGGACACCGGAGTTTAATAGAAACAAAGAGTTCGAATATTATATCCTAATATTCACAGCAATTTCACCATCTTCAGTGGTTGATGGCGGAGGGGGACGGGGTATAGGACACGTCCCCCTGCTGCGTCAAACCCAATCGGGCGTACCTTCAGTACACAACAAAAGGAAATGTGTCCAATGACGCAGTCATGTGCCCCCTGCACAAATAATGAGTACCACTTTGGGGCTTTCTGGTCAGAGGTTTTTAAGACACAAAACACTTTTTTTTAAATTGTAAGACCCTATATAGATCTGCCACTGATTTCTTTTCAGCTTGCCATACCTGACTCAAGCCTTTTGGACATGCTCCCTGTGACCACTCCCATCTTCCTTTAGCCATATTCGCCTCTGCGTGTCCTACGCCATATACACAGTAACGTCCATCAGGTAGGGTGGTATAGGAAGCCGCCTCTCCCTGTCCAAAACCGTCTGCTACGGGGACACTACTGCATTGAATTCATAACAAAGAAAATACATTTATTGCTTGACTTTTGTGAAGTATACCGAATATCATTTCCTGCGCTGTATGCGCAGAGCATCAGGTAGGGTGGTATATGGAACTCCCTCTCCCTGACCGAACGGCATGTATAGTCTGCAAGCACAGACCCTAATTTGACACTTTATCAGAAAAATCATTGTGTCTTGAGAGAAGCCTAAACCAGCTACCGACTTGTCGTGTCAGGAGCAGCTATAGTACATGGCCTATGGTAGTCTTACAGTGCAGACTCCCTATTACGACTGACCAGGGTTTGTGCCTGCAAACTACAGCATGTACGGGGACACCACTGAATTAAATAACAAGGAGAAATCAATAATTATTGCTTGTGGAGGTATACCGAATATCATGCCCTGCCGTATATACTGTAACGTCCATCGGGTGGGGTGGTATATGAAACAGCCTTTCCTGACCGAAACCGTCTGCTACGGGCACAGCATTGCTTTGAATTAATAACAGAGAAAAATCAATTGTTTCTTGTGAAATATACCGATACCGATACTGTTCCGAGCTTTATTTCTTGAAAAATGTAGGGCTGGGGTTGCATTTGGGTTTTTAGGTTAGATTTACATTTAGACTTAGGGTTAGGCACGGGCGGATCCAGGCTTTTGTAAAGGGGGCACACAAATCTCCGAAAATTTCTGTTAAAAAAAAAGGTTAACATGTTTTTCTTTCGGGGGTCCACTTTTCTTCCAGAATTCTCTGACAAGAAAGGGGGATGGTTCTTGTCGACATGGTAGATATCTCAAGCACCTAGGGGCACAACGTACCCTTTTCTTTCAAAAGGGGGGCATGGGCCGGAATTGCCCCCCCCCCCATAATTCCGCCCCTGGGATTAGGTATAGTCATGATAGTGTTTGGTGCGGGGTTGAAGTTAAGAATTCGGTCAGGGTGGTCAGGACAGAATGTTGACTACCGAGCAATGGGCGAGAGGAAGTGATAATACATGTAGTGAGTTAAAGAAAAATAGAATAAAGACACCCATTTCAAAACCCCATAATACATGTATAGTTTTTGCCCAGTCACCTTCGGGAGATCCCCAAGAAATACTAATTCTTTTTGTTTTAAGTTAGATGCAGTACTCTTTCTAAATCAATTGGTGTTAGAGTCCTAAAATACCTGATACCTTTATCATAATTTACTATTAAAATGATGGCAAAACTATAAAGAAATCAAGTTAACAGCAATTCCAATAATCATGTTGTATTGCCTGTACAGAAATCACGTTTGGATTATGCATCATTGTAATGTTCACACATTTCAAAAGGTGAAGAACAGGGTTACTGAAATTGCCAAAAGTTGATTTCTTTAAAGTCTTTATTAAACTACAAGTGCCTAGATTTCATCTTATACTGTAGTCCGACACTATTTTAAGACACTCAAATTGAGATCTTGTCAAACTGAGACTTGATACTCACTCTTCTGATGAGTCGTCCATTTCGCTGTCCCACATGCAAAATCCCATTGCAACATTATGAGCCTCATTCCTTTCGAATACCAGCGAAACATGGAACTCGTTAGGTATGATGGTCAATTGCGTTAGGTTAGGATAGGAAACTGTCAGATGAAACGGCTTCCAATGATCTAGTTAGTTTAATAATGGGAAAATAACAAGCAGAAATAAGACGAGAAAACAACAACAAAAATTTAAAATGAGACGAATACATGAAGGGTAAAATAGAGGCGCGGATGGACCAATCGCATAGTTTGTATAATACTTTTTGGAACAACGAATAATAATGTGCAATTTATAATTTTCAGATAGTTTTTTTTTTAAAGATGTCAAATGAAACGAAATAAATATTACATTACAGATTTAAAATAAGTGTTTGTGTGTGTGCATGCAGATACAAGGAGATATATAGATAGAGCGAGGGAGAGTGTGAGATAGAGATCTACAAAGAGCGAGAGAGGGGGGGGGGAGAGGGGGAGGAGAAAGGGACTAAGAGTAGAATGATGAGGGGTGATAGAAGGGTTATTAGAGAGAGAGAGAGAGAGAGAGAGCAATAGAGAGGGGAGGAGAAAAGGGCTAAGAGTAGAATGAGGATGAGGGGGTGATAGAAGGGTTATAAGAGAGAGAGAGAGGGGAGGAGAAAAGGACTAAGAGTAGAATGAGGATGAGGGGTGAAAGAAGGGTTATAAGAGAGAGAGAGAGAGAGCAAGAGAGAAAGAGAGGGAGGAGAAAAGGACTAAGAGTAGAATGAGGATGAGGGGTGATAGAAGGGTTATCAGACAGAGAGAGCAAGAGAGAGAGAGCAAGAGAGGAGAGAGATAGGGAGAGAGAGGGGAGAGAGAGAGAGAGAGAGATAGGGAGAGAGATAGGGGGAGAGAGAGAGTCGGGTGAAAACTAAACCCTGTAAATTCATAGTTCGCGATTAAAAGTAAAAATTTCAAATGGTATTGCGTCTCCATCATCAGAAGATGAAACATTTTTTCTATTTTTAAAATGGTATTACATTTTTTTTCATAAAAAGTATATTTTTTTTTTAATTAAATGTTTTACCTGCACAACCTGTCAATGAAGCTGGTATTGCATATCTTGTTTTTTGATAAGGCCATAACTGCAATAAAAAAGGGGAAGTGAGAAAAGTTAAACTCTGAATTCTATATTCTACCATGCTTTTAACTATTAACATTATATTGCTGAGAAGCTGACGGTTAGAAGAAAGTTGATTTTCGAAGTAAAAATGTCATTAATGTTTATTCAACTTTACTCTAATGTTATATACGAGCTGTCAACAACGCGTAAGGCTCAATGCTCTTTGGCCTTCTCTTTTAATGAGTGTTCTTTTGAAAGGTTTTATAAATAGTTTTTGAAAAATACAAGGATCATGGGTGTATACGGTTCACTCCTTTTGTGTTTTGTATTATTGTTTGAAAGATGAAAAAGGTTTGAAAAGACATGGATCGTGGTGTATTATATGATTTGCTTCTCTTTGGTTTGTATGAATGTCTGAAAGATGAAGAAAAAAAAATTGTTAAAATAAATGAATCATGGGTACTCCTTTTTGGTTTGCATGAATGTTTTAAAGGTGAATAGCTTTTTTAAAAAGACGGATTTCCTTAGAAACAAAATGTCAAGGGGCTGTTTTCTTATTCTCTTTTTCACACAATCGCAGCCACGCACTCGGCCTATTAGAAAGTAAATGTTCCTTCACCCGCAACCTTTACTAACATTTACTATACTTACATATTGTGCAATAATTATAGTTATTTGTTAATGAATACAGTCAACACTGTGGTCAGTGCATAGCCTGTGCCCTGGCATTTCCACAGAATACAATATTTATTTCTTCTTGAACAGCTGGGCAAGAGGAGTTATCTAAAATTTTGGACATGTAACATACCAGCCTTGCTTTTAAAGGGAAGCTCGAGTTCTGGGAGAAAAAATAATTTGTGAGCTTTCTCATTCTTTTTATGTTAGTTTGGAAGTATACCATAGTAGATTATGTCCCCTGGAAAGAATTGCTCTTCAAATGCTCTCGCCTTCAAAATATGACAAGAAACAGCTGAAATGTTTGCCGAACATTTTGTGTGCAGTCCCATATACACATTTCTGTATGCAGTGGATGTTACTCTCAGCAGAATGAGGATCAATTTCTAATCACTTTGGTGATTCCAAAACCTTACAGAATACACCAATTCTTATTTCCTATATTATCAACCTTTCCCAATTGCTTTGAGACAGTTTCTTTCAAAATTCAATCTCATGACCAGAACTCAACTTTCAGGTCAGTTCAGTTCAGTTGAGTTCAGTTTATTCCACATCAAGCAAACATACAAATGCATAATACATAATACATGATAATTATATATACATAAAACATAATACATAAAAGTCCGATACATAGGCATATTGACTAGGCTGCGTACATATAAAAGTCGTTACATGATTTACAACAAAAAGAAAATGCTTGCAAGTGGAAGGACCTAAAAAAAGCTACGCTTGTAAACATAGGCCCTACTAGTTGAAAAGAAAGAAAAAAAAATATGCGTATACATTAAGAATGAGAAAGAAGGATAAATGGCACTTTGTTTGGAAAGGAGAGAGAGAGAGAGAGAGAGTGAGTGAGAAGAGAAAGACAATTATAGGCAGAGAGAGAGTGGGATATATAGGAGAGGAAAGAGAGAGAGAGAGAGAGAGAGAGAGAGGGGGGGGATAAGAGAAAACAAAGTGAATATGGAATACAAGACAATTAACACACGTTTACATAAACCAGTACACGCCGTTACAAAGGTACAATGGATTTATTGTAACTCGCTTTAAGATTAAACATATCGTTTATATACAAAAGGGTCTGGTGCCAGTGTAAGATAATAAATCTGTCAGGATTAGCCCCTTGTGAAAAGATAAACGGGTGATTCATTCTCTGCGGTATGGCATTCCATTAGGGAATTAAATATAATTGTTCAACATCAATACAAAATATATTTCACTTTAACAAATATATATTTATCTTTTACAAAAGGATCCAACCGCGTAGCCAGATTTCATTTTAGAGGGGCGGTTGTGAGCACGTGAAGCGTGCGAAATTGGTGATGACTAGGGTGGGTGCAGGGAAGCGCGAAAGCTCTGACGTTTTAGCAAATTTGAGAGAAAGATAACGGCTAGCACCTTTTTTTTAGGCGGAAAGTTAGTTCGACGCCGGGATGCTTTTCAATTATTTGGACGCAATACTGTACTGTATGTAACAGGGGTGGCTGCAGGGAGGGGAATTTCCCCCCTCCCGCGCGAAGCGCGAAAGCTCTTATTTTTTATAGCAAATTTGAGAGAAAGATAACGGCTCGTAGCAAACAATTTTTTTAGTGAAAAGTGAAATGCGTGACAGAAAATCAAACATGTTTAATTTTTTGGCACGACAAAATTTTTGGGGGGCAACATTCGTGAACACCCCGTGAACTTTACGCAACCTAGTCGCAGCCTAGCCGTGTCAGTGCGTGCCAGTGCGTGCCATCAGCAAAGTGGCACGCATGTTCCGGACTAGCTCACGACTAGTTCACGAATAAGTTGCTCAAATCTGCGCACTCGTTACGCACACTCCCCGCACAGTTTTCGTATAACATGCGCATAGTCGACGCATGTCGAACATGTGATCAAAACAACGTGGTCCTTTCGACTGATATCTACGCAAGAAATCTTAATCAGATTTCCCTCCTTAAATTGGCAGCAGTTAATGTTATTTCACTCCTATATAGTTGGAAAATTTTTTTTTTAAAGTTTATTAAATGAACCAGTGTGAATGAAAATTGCAAATTTGTACACCAGTGATTCGGCCTGTATATTTTTCACTGTGTTGCCAATTCCAAGACTGTAACAATTATAGTGTCAATTACATAGTGTCAATTAAATAGATCCGATTACGAATGGAAATAAATTGCCAATTTTCTGAGATATTTTATCCTTCTGCTCATGTATAATTTGTAATTCCTAGCAGTCTCTATCAAGAGATTTCCAAAAACCTCACGGAAAGGAGACACTGTACTAATCCAGTCGATCCCGAACAATCATGAAAATGAATGACGAACTGATGCATGAACAATGATTAACTTTGGCGTAAACATGGCGTAAATTGTTCGTGAATCAGATCTGACCCCCCCCCCCCCCCCCCCCCCCCAATTTCGGCGATGACTACTCAACGTCACGCACTGGTACGCAATAACGCAGGCCTGTGCGGGACCAAAATGCGGGCAAGTGTAAATGGATCGTATATGGGGCATACGCTTGACAGTACGCCATGATTGCTGCTTCCAATGCACAAAAAACCACCTGCCCATTATCGTCTGCTGGGCGTGCGAATGATTGCTTTTTCAGGCTAATTGTCCGCACCTAGGTCATTCGTTGCGGAGAAGGGGTCCACTGCAAATGGCGGCCTCCTTGTACAGCAGACGACGGGCGAAAGACATGTTTGGGGATTTAAAACATTTTATAACCTTCTTCATAGCTGTCCAATTCTGTAAATTTGGTATCAAAGTAATCAGCAAGTTACGCTTCATATTATATCAACAGTGTAGTAAAATCACGCAAAACCGTTATAACGCAAACCCGTAATAATTTGACGTCCAAATAGTTAATCGATTACCAGGATATCACTCTCCGCGCTCCACTGTGCAAGAGAATTTGCACACAAACCCTATGTGAATGAAGAAGGCATGAACGATTCAAAGATGCGTTCTTAATCTTTAAATTCACAGGGACGGCTCAAAAAGCAAAGGGACGGCTGCAAAATACGATACTTTTAAAGAAAAATTTATACTTCATCAATCTATCCGCGCCGAATTTTTTTTCCCCGTGGCGTTTTGCTATAAATCAATCAAAATCATAATTCATCTTTTGCAAGCAGCTGAAAATAACGCCTGATAGATGTAATGACAGTCGTTGTTTGTCCAATATACACGTGTGTATGATGACCAACACGGCTGGCGTCGCAACAGTACTATAGTATTTCTTTGTTTTTTCTTCTCTTTATCTTCATTCTTTTCTGATGAATTTCTTTGTTTTTTCTTCTCTCTTGTCTTCTTTTTTCTTATGTATTCCTTTGTTTTTCCTCTATCTGTCTTCTTTATTATGTATTTCTTTGTTTTTCTTCTCTCTGTTTTTTTTCTTAATGTATTTCTTTGTTTTTCTTCTCTTTATCTTCTTTTAATTTCTTTATGTATTTCTTTGTTTCTCTTCTCTCTTCTTTTTTGCTTATGTATTCCTTTGTTTTTCTTCTCTCTCTCTCTTCCTTTTTTCATTATGTAATTTCTTTGTTTTTCTTCTATCTTCTTTTTTTCCTTATGTATTACTTTGTTTTTATTCTCCATATCTTCAGAATCTGTTTATTTCTTTATGTGCTTCTTTGTTTTTCTTCTCTTTGTCTTCCTTTTTTTCCTTATGTATTTCTTTGTTTTTCTTCTCTCCGTCTTCCTTTCCTCATGTATTTCCTTGTTTTTCTTTTCTCTGTCTTCCTTTTTTCCTTATGTATTTCTTTGTTTTTCTTCTCTCTATCTTCTTTTAATATCTTTATGTATTTCTTTGTTTCTCTTCTTCTTTTTTGCTTATGTATTCCTTTGTTTTTCTTCTCTCTCTCTTCCTTTTTTCCTTATGTATTTCTTTGTTTTTCTTCTATCTTCTTTTTTCCTTATGTATTACTTTGTTTTTATTCTCCATATCTTCAGAATCTGTTTATTTCTTTATGTGATTCTTTGTTTTTCTTCTCTTTGTCTTCCTTTTTTCCTTATGTATTTCTTTGTTTTTCTTCGCTCTTCTTTTTTCCTCATGTATTCTTTTTTCTTTTCCCTCTCTTCTTTTTTCCCCTTATGTATTTCTTTGTTTTTCTTCTCTCTTCTTTTTCCTTATGTATTTCTTTGTTTTTCTTCTCTCTGTCTTCCTTTTTCCTTATGTATTTCTTTGTTTTTCTTCTCTCTTCTTTTTCCTTATGTATTTCTTTGTTTTTCTTTTCTCTGTCTTCCTTTTTTCCTTATGTATTTCTTTGTTTTTCTTCTCTCTTCTTTTTCCTTATGTATTTCCTTGTTTTTCTTTTCTCTGTCTTCCTTTCTTCCTTATGTATTTCTTTGTTGTTTTTTTTCTCTGTCTTCTTTTTTCCCTTATGTATTTCTTTGTTTTTCTTCTCTCTGTTTTCCTTTTTCCTTATGTATTTCTTTGTTTGTCTTCTCTCTGTATTCCTTTTCAGTATGCACAACACGTGCGTCAACTACGGGCGAACGACTAATAAGAGACTAGGAAAATCACTGGACCGTACGACCTTGCTGCGCGGGGCTTACGTAACAATCAGCAAATATAACGCTAAACCGTTATAACGCTTTCGCGTGATTTTACTACACTGATCAACAGAAAAAAAATTAATGTCGGATTTCCTTTAAGGATTATAACATGCGCTCTCCATTCAGGTTAAAGTGCATAAGAAGTAGTGATTTTAAATGTTTATGATGCGGAAACGTTCTAAAACTCTGTCGCTTTGCTCACTGTTCTGTTTTTTCTAAAATCATGAATTTCGCCCCCCCCCCCCTCAATATGGTTCATAAAAAAGCGTTTTTAAGGGTTTCAAATTCGAAAAAAAATCCCCCCCCCAAAAAAAAAAAAAAAGAAAAAGAAAAAAAAAAATTACTTTACTTCCTTATATGTCGTCGCTGAATTCACGAAGTGGCACAACCTCCCGCGGATCTTTCAAAACACATTCCGAGAAAAACCTGATTTAAATTTTTGCATATTAAAAACAGCAAATTTTACTTGTTGATATGAGTTAAATTTGATAAATCATATATTTTAAGAACGAGAAGAATCTTGTCTACCCATTCATGTAGAAAACTAGAGTTGTTCATGTGAACTGTTAACAGTGCAAGGCTGCAAAAATTCGTGTCGCTTCGTGTCACTTCGTGAGCAAAATTATATGCGTAATCTGGTCAGCACCGTAAGCGCTTTTGTATTCGCGAACTGACACGATTGTCCGTGCCACGCACTACACATTAATTCGCTTTTCACTTTTTCACGAAGTGACACATTGGATGCGTGCGTGTACCGTGCGCGCTATTTATTCATACGTGCGCTCCATTCACCATAACGTAAAAAAAAACGTTCGTGTCAGCTCGTGAATTAAATGGTTGGCCTTTTTGAGGTTCGTGTCATTTTTATCATCATGATGATACCGTTTTTTGCAGAACAAATCAAAATTGATACTTGAAACTTCGTTATGTGATAAATCATGGAAAATAGATGCTAAAAATTGACAAATGAAGATTGATATTTTACGATATTTTACGCTATTTTTGGCCTTCGTGCCACTTCGCGAATTCAACGACAATGTATGCTTAAAAGGCCCCAGCGACCCAAACGCATCCCAAACATTCCAAATTCGAGTTTATTGCTGTTGATGTGCGGGGACCCATACAACTAATATTCTGTTACTCAAACATCTAGATATGTATCATAAATTTTTTAATGTTTTTTGAAATATTTTTCCAACCTCCTAAGCTCCACCCTAAAAAAAAAAGCTCCAGATCTCATTCCTGCAATGACATCTGTCAATCATCAGTCAGCTACACTATAACATTGTACAATAGACAGTGGAATTTAACTTCCCCAAGCTCAGCACATGCTCACAATAGAATTGCATGCTTTCAAACAATACCTCCTCATTACTATTCTTTTCCGGGTCATACTACAGCATGTCTGACATAGCAACTCCTATGTAGGCATTGTATGGTCTATTAGAACAGATTATCATCTCTGGCAAAGCTACATAGTACCACTGTCTCTCATTAGCTCACTAATGATTGAGCAGATGATGTCATCGCAGGAATGAGATCTGGGGCATTTTTTTTTTTTTTTTTTTTTTTAGGGTGACACTCAGCATGTTTGAGAAAATGATTTTAAAAATAATTTAGAAATTTATGAAACATATTTAGATGTTTGAATAACAAAATATAAGTTGTATGCATCCCTGCACATCAACAGGAATAAACTTGCTTTTGGGTTGCAGGAGATTTATTGAAATTTGATGCCCGGATATGCAATAAATTCCACAAAAAATATATTTTTGGTTCATTCTAGGTTTAAAATTGTAAGGAAACCCTTACATTTAATTGCCTTTCTGAGTTCATCGAATTAATTTCCTACATGTTTTCTTTAATTTTTCGCCCGGAATGAAAAATAATAAATTTACAGAACAGCCGTTTTCAATGTTCAAAAAACGAAAGAAACTAACGCTCGGTCGCTTTGCTCCGTCGCTTGTGTAGTTATTTATCACACTTTGGCTACAAATCACGGGTTAAGTGCACCAAAAACAGTTTTTATGAGAAGTCTGAATATTTGTATCTATATTTTTGTTATATGAAATATCATGTTTTATGTTTATGGAAAGAATATTGATGTAAATCAGTGATGTTTAATAAAATTAAATTCAATTCAGGTAGTGCCTTAATTCTGAAATAAGAGCAGCTAAATATCACTGATTGCCTTAAGTACGTACGCAACTGGCCTTCAACCTGAGAAATGACCTGAATGACCTGATGGCAGATATGCTACCCAGAAAGCAGTAGATGTGGCTGGTTAAAAGGGCCCATGCCAAGCAAAAGCATGTTGACTTTTGTTGATTTATGTTACCCTGATCATCATTTATGTGGCAAAAAATATCTAAATATATGTCATATATCTTTTCAGTATTTTTTTCTTCAGATTACCGGGATCCGCCCAAAGGAGAAAGCTGCAAAACCAATATTCCCCTTGTGACATCACTTGTCAATCACCATCCGGAAAATATTAACATTTCAATAGATATTGCTATGTCGGATAGTCACTGTCAAGTGTTTTCTCACAATGGCAATATGGCATGATGCAATACACCTGCAAAAGAAAGGTACGTGAAGGTGTATTTGTACAAATACACCTTCACTTATATGTATGTGCTTTACCGTGACGATTGCCCTAGTTGTCAGGGAAATATAACTATGATTTTCAAAAGTATGTATTAACGGAAAGAAACATGCTAAGATATTCATGATTGTTTCCATATTCTTCCATATTCTTCTTTCTGTAACTCGCATGAATAATATGTTGACATAAAAGATTTTACTCAATTCATAAAGAGGCAGAGGAGCGTGGATTTACCTAAATATTAAGTAAAATCGACACCGTCGACTTTACTTAAAGCATCCGATGGGGAGGGGGGGGGGATGATTAACCTAGATGCTAAAACATTTGTTTTGGGGTCTCAAGATTTCTTAACAGAGCATTTAGTTTGTGGTATAAGACGATGTCAGCTCACCTTTATCGACCTCAAGAGTGCTGGAATTCCATAATATAGTAGAAGAGGATAATAAAAAGGAAACTGTAAAAAAACAATTAGAACTAAAATACATGTACAAGTATACTCATCTACTACCAAAGAGGGAAATCATCCAACACACACCACCCAACCCACATACATTGTGTACATACTACTGCAGTGCGAGACTTTTTGCCAAGAACTCAAATATGATGCTGTCGAAATATCACTTGTAAGTAAAGGGCTATCAAAAGAAAGGGGGGAAAATACTTTTGGAATTATAAAAGATTTTCTCACAGTGTACTGTAATTTCAGTCTCTAAACTTTTTTTTTTTCTTATTCTTTTTTTTTTTTTTGGGGGGGGGGTAATTTTGTTGTTCATTCAGGTGATTAAGCGTAGAATCTCTTTTTGTTTTTAATCAATTGTCTAACTGATCATGCGATTTCCAATAAGACTGAATCAAGCATGCAACGTCTGCAGACATACTAATTTGTCATGACTGTAACAACGAACTGATGAAAAAAAAAGAAGATATTTATATGTTTAAAATAAATATGTCTTGTTCGAAAATAGGACCGTATGTTCGTAAAATGGAATTGATTTCAGCACTTGTCATGATAAGGTATGGAAATGATTTTAATAAATTAGTTAATTGCATCACCTTGACAGTTAACACCTGTCCAGCCTTCCTGACACACAGTCCCATCAATGCATTCTCCTGTATCCTTAGCACAGTTTGTTGATGGAGAGCAGTGGCATTCTTGTAAACAATTAGCTCCGTACATGCCAGGGTCACATTCTAAACAAACAGGAAGGAATAATGTGAGATCAGTGATGCAAGAAAGGTATAAAGGGAATGGTGGGAAGTTCATATTTATTATTTTTTAAGCTATACATGTTAGTTTTCAAAATAACTAACTTTGGAATAATTACCTCCTGAATGTAGACTACCTTTATTTTGATACACGATGTATAATTATAAGCCTTCGATATTCATTTCCATTAGAGGGGAGTTAACCTTTCGTTGAAAATTACTCATGAATATATAATTCTTCTATTAATTGTGTACAAACAATTATTCAATATCCTCCTATACTTTAATAATAGAACAGATTGTCTGGGGACCCACAACCATAGGCATAGCCAGGGGGCACAAGAAAAAAAAATAGCAAAACTTAGTAAACAGGTTTATTGTGATATGCTGATGGTGTTTTCATGCTGCCTTATTATGCCCCTCAGATTAATTTCCCCCTGTTATCAATTGATACTTACGAGCAAAAAAAAAAAAAAAAAAAAAAAAAAAAAACATTAAACACTCTCTCAGTGCTTAAACAGTACTTTTTTTTCTTTTTCTTTCTTTCTTTTTCTTCTTTTTCGCCGAAAAAATAAATAGGCTACCCAGTCCTCCAAATGTAGGTAGGCTTATAGACTATAGCTTTTTGAGATTCCTACAGTCTCTGAATTAAAAAAAAAAATACATGACATGAAATAAACCGAAATTGATTCTATCACCAGAATAATATGTTCAGAGATACCTTTGTATGCATTGTATCAAATCCAACTTTTTTGTTGCTATGAATAATTAAATTACTTACAGAATCAAAAGACAATACATATACAAAAGAGAATATCAAAATAAAAGGTGGGTAACAGGGTATTTCATCTCATTTCATTCAATATATTACTATTTTCGGAACTTCGGAAGGTTACATTTTCATTTCATTTCCATCAGCAGTGCACCACCACCAAAGTCAAGTTGACGTCATAATGGCCTCGCGCAAAGCTGACCAATCAAAATAAGATCAATATAGTGTAGCGCCATCTGTGTTCTAGATTTAGATAGGCGCTCTCCTGTGTAAGTGAGGTGCACCACAAGCGCTCGCTGATGATAAATTTTATTTCTCCAATACCATATGCATGGATTGCTTGAGAACATAACATCATAGAAAGTGAAAAATAAAAATGAATTTATTGAATTAACAAAATATAGATAAATTGAAATTCCGAAAAATGATTTCCAGGAACAAAAATTTATATTGTCTTCAGGTTCACCCTTGGAGACGGCCAAGTCTCTATAATTATGTTCCTTCGCTTGGTCGATCCTTCACGTCTGCCCCCCCCCCCCTATTGAAAAATCCTGGCTACGCCACTGCCCACAACCTATCAAAATCAACTGGAATATCAGCAACTGCGTGTATTTTCTTATTAAAATCAGATCTTTAAAGTGTACCAATCACCTGAAAAAAATAATTTGTACACCGCTAGAAAGTATAAAATTAACCTCAAAGAACGTTTTCTGAAATTCTATAGGTCATCAGTTTAGGAGTATGACGGAAATAAAGGATAACATGAAGGTGCTCGCGCGGAACCGAACTTCAGAGTTGGGTTCCACGCGAGCCCTTATCTTGGCGAGCGCGTACGGGTGCGTTGAGTAGTCTACTCACGAGTCGCTGTTAGCTTATAGAGAGTATAATTAAACTTGTAATATCTCTTTATAGAAGTGATATTCGAAGCCAAATATTTGGAGTATAGTAGAATGACATGGAACCTCTAACATAAAGAGTAAAATATTTTTTGGTGATTGGTACCCTTTAAAATCTTACTTCCAGTTAAGATATCATTATAATTAAAAACACGTTGAACCCATCCTTTTCTATTTATCCTTTTTTGTGAATTGAACTTGAAACCGATAAGTAAAGGTTATATACGAGTCACCAAAACATATACTGATTCAGCTGACCCAGGTTCAAGAATGAGTCACGTCTTTCAGATGGTGACGTTAAAGGTCGGTCCCCAGACGTAAAAATCATATCTGATTGATACACGTCTGTGAAAACCCAATTACAAACACACACACACACACACACACCCATATGAAAACCATTGTTGAATTATACAGGCCGTTACATCTTTGCTGTTTCCATTTAAAAGAAAAAAACTGGCGTCAATGGACATAACTTGTCACATTCTTGTACGTACCTTCCTATTCCTTTATAATCAGATGATAATATGAAAATTTAAGGGAAACAAAGTTAAACTTTAACGAAGTGGAGAAATTTTTTATACTCCAGGTATTCATAAAAAAAACAAAGGGAATTACATCGTATGTCTAGGCTAGAAATTCGTCCTTCGATGCTGCCTTAGTAATGGAACCTCATGAAATGGCTAGGAAATAAAGTGTTGTGTTAGATAGCCGCATTAGTATCTTGTTAATACATAGGACACGGCAACATTGTTTTAAAGAGGCTTAATTGCCAGTTCAGATTTCCTTCCCTCATTCAAATCACTTTTGTCATGAGACAATGTGTGAAGTGTCTTTCCCACGTCTCTTACCACATAATTTGCCATTCACATCAAGGGGCGTAATCAGACGATGGGTAAATGTCAGAAAAAAACCTAAAGACAACTTCACTGATGAATTGATAACAATATTTCCAACAGTAAAAATCAAATCAAAGAACAAGTAAAAAAATATATTGAACAACAGTGCGGATTTGCTTACAGTTCTCTCTTTTTTTAAATTTAATTGTGAGGGATGACAATTCCCCCCCCCCCCATCCCCCGCGATGCCCCTGCTTATAGGACTGTCTCAGATTTGGTTTTGAGTTTTTCTCTTTTTCCTATCTCCTTTACTAAAACTAAAAAACTTGAGCAGAAAGTTATTTTTAAACGCTTAAGTCCGTTCTCAAAATAATATAAATACTTTCTTTGTAATTTGATAGCCGTGGAAACGTAGCGAGTGAACATCCATATTTTATGCAGGTTGATTTTTCTTCATATTTCTCCTTTTTTTTCTTTATCGACCTTTGTAAGACAACTGGTGGTTCACACTTCAACGCAATATGTGTATTAACAGTGGCATATTTAACGCGGGTATAGAGAGGAACATTTCCCGGGCGGCACTTGAAAGGGATGAAGAAACGCAAAAGAGAAAAAGAGAAAGCGAAGAAAAGAAAGAATTTATGGTACTAAAGGATTATAATTGTGCGCCCTCAGTTCAGGTTAAAGTGCATAGTAAAATAGGGACTTAAAATGTTTTAAATGCGAAAACGATCAAAAGCTCTGTCGCTTTGCTCCCTCTCATGTTTCTCTAAAATCATGACATTTCACCCTCCCCCAATGTAGAGCATAAAATAGCGTTTTATTATGGTATCAAATTTGGCAAATTATATTTCGTTGCTTTACTTCCTAATATGTAAGCTTTATCAGGATCTTCCAAAAGTTGAAGCCCGGATGTGCGATAAATTGCACCAGATAGCATATTTGTTCATTTCTGGTCCAAAACTATAATGACACCCTTAACTTTCCTTGCCTTGCTGAGATCCTCGGGTAAAGTTTTTACGTTTTCTTTAATTTTGCGCCCGGAATGAAAAGGAAAAATAATAGAACAGCGTTTTTCAATCTTCAAAAAAACCAAAACAAAACAAAAACGAAAGAAGCTAACGCTCTGTTGCTTTGCTGGTATAATAATTGTTATCACTCTTTCGCTACGAGTCATGGGTTAAGTGCACCAAAAGCAATGTTCATGTATTGCCGTAATTCTGAAATAAGAGCGGCTAAATTTCATTGTTTGCGACATAAACGCTACATACGCCACTGGCCTGGCCTGACCTGCATGACCTGATGGTAGATATGCAGTAGATGTGGCGGGGGTAACCTCGCTAGTCATAAGGACCGCTATTCATAAGTACCGCTATTCATAACGCGTGTTAAATGAATAGCGGTTTTCTATGAATAGCGAGCAAACCATAAATTACCTCGTTGTTCATAAGGACCTCCATTCATAAGGACCGCTATTCATAACGCGTGTTAAATGAATAGCGGTTTTCTATGAATTGCGGTCCTTATGAATAGCGAGAGGACCCCGATGTGCCGGGTTTAAATTCCCTCGTTTTAAAGATTTTTCTCCTTATTTTTACTTTCCGCTGATATGCAGATCGTGCAGCCTATATCTCTTATACTGAGAGTAAAAACACAATTATATTAAGTGCTGCGACCTTTAATAAGTAAACGGCGTTATAATGTGTCCTGCATGTTTCATCCATTTATTCGTTTTAGTTTACTGTTCGATTATGTATTCCAATAAGCAATCAAAAGACCAGGGCCCTGTCTTATAACGATTTGTGATTGATCCGAATCAATCGCAAGTCCCTCAATCAATCGCATATTTCCAATCTCCTATCTTTTATGTACAGAGTTGCTATTGATAGCAATCACAGATTAAATTGCAACCAATCGCAACTCTTTATAAGACTGGGCCAAAGACTTCAAATTAATTTTAAACTTTTGCACATTCAACATTTACAATTATTACAAATTAAGCATTTGCAATTAACAAAATCATGTACAAGTCAAATTTTGTAAAACTGTTTACCACATTGCACTTCCAGTGGATACTTGCAGGTAAACGGGTCATAATTACACAGAGGAATAGGGAGATGGTAACAAAGAAAGGTCTTTTATTAGTTATAAATTAATACTTAGTTTTTTTCCAATACCTGTTGTACAATCGATTCCCATGAAGCCTGCAGCACAGGTGCATCCGAATGGATCTGGTAGACAGAAGAGTTTACCCCTACACCCTGGACCGTGATCATCCCCTGAAGAATCACAAGAGAAGCTGCCATCCTGGCCAAAGCGGTTGCTTCCTAGGACTGAGAATAAAGAAGTAAAGGGTTTCGGCATGCCTCCAGGATAAAAGTTCGAATCAATTAACAACGCACTTCTAATAGAAATTGAGCCTATTTCAAAGGGTATCCTTCAGATGTTTGATAAGTGTATTATCTCAGATTCTCCAACATCTACAATGAAATTAGAATATTACAATATACATGTATAATCGAACAGTTTGTTTTTTATTATTCACTCTAAAGTTTTCTCACTGATGTTGTTTTATTAGTACAATGTATCATGGCTGTCATAAAGTACAGGTTCGCGTTGTATTGGATGGAGGCTTATATACTGCTAATCTGTGGCGGCTTGAGGGGATTCACTCACCCCCTAATGAAGCTCTTAAACCAAGCAAATGTACATACACGCTACAAAAAATGCATCCAAAACAACTTTCACCTTGCCCCTCCCCCCCCCCCCCTCCCCCGAAACACGCACATAAACACCTTAAAAGCCCTATTGACGCCACCGATACCGAAAAGCAGAAAACACTACGAGGGAGCCTAATACCTTGTTCACATGTTTTGCCACTGAAACCAGGAGGACAAACACACTCTCCCGAGTCTGCATCACACGTGCCTCCATTGAGACACTCAGTACAGTTGTGTTCACATTCTGGTCCCCAAAGGCCAACAGGGCATCCTCCTCAGAATAAATATTTAGGTGAATATTTGTGTGGAATATTCAACGTGAATATAGCTGCATTATTTCTATATCTTACCAAATACCTACAATAACGATATAATTTTGCCCATACCTCTCGAATGACGCCTTTATAGCCTGGCTGTCCTGAAAATGCGCTGAAGCATTCTCATAATTTCTTATTATTGGTACCCATTTACCTCATCCTAGTCGAGTTTATTGGAATGTAGATTACTTTACTGTCAAAGAACGTTAATGCTGTGTTAAACCATAACTCTTGTACAAGTGTGAGCTGTAACATAGCGTATCTTGAACCGCTAATATGGGCGAAGGGATCGGGGAGATTAAACATTAACTATGAAGACATAATAGAGCGCTTTCATAGGAAACAAAGGAATCCCATTTTAATGTAACCACATGTACCCATCACTATTTATTACAGCGGTACAGTATGAAGGCCTGTTATTCCACGAGAACTCTATTTCATTATGACATTCGGTGCTACCAAAAATGAGTACAATTTCAAGACAGTGAGGATTCGTAAATCTAAACAGACGTAACTTACGAGAAACATGAAGTAGTATTATAGCATGCTGTGCTGCCCCTTTCTCATATGTTTCAAAACACTGATATACACCGACTTGGTCAAAAGTCACATTGTACAAAGTCAGGTAAGGCTCTCCTCTACCGATCTTGTTGACCTCATTGAAACGCCATCGAAGTTTACTCTTTTCTACATCCGTGTCAACTGTGATATTAACATTCTCTCCAATATGTGTAGTCAAAGTTATTTGCTGAGGCACAATGGTTGCTTTGATAAAGGACAAAAATACATTTAAGAGTACATAAATACATTTATGAACAAGTACAACTTGATTTGACTTCTATGCTATCGAGTGTAAAAGGTTTTATATGTAACAGCTTCTTTATTTGGAAACGCATAGGTCAGTAGTTACTTTTGGAACAAAATAACCATTAATAAAATTGGTATGTTGTTTGCACTATGACCTTCGATAAAGACGAAATTAAAAGGACAGACAATAAGCGAGAATATTTGCCTCGATGAACATTTCAATGTGCAAATAAAAATTGTCAGTTTCTCGATGGGAGCAAAATAGAAGAAATTAGTTTTAATGCAAAGGGCGCGTATTTCTAGGATATTCTAAGTGTTTTAAAAATCTTCTTCAGCCCCCCCCCCCTTTCCTTTTAAATCAAACCTTCGGTCCCCTCAAGAACAAAGTGAAAATGTAAATAAATAGTAAAATGTACTTACCACTGTGAAGAAGCACAACAGTTGAAGCCTCGTAGGTCAATCCGTCAACTTCAGCACCTGCAGAGAATACTCCCACTCCCTTGGTGTCAGTAGATTGGTTGAAGTATAACTTTTTTATATTATCGCCCTCGTTCACTAAAGAAATACCGTTTAATTTACCGCCCCTGTCAATACGGTTAAAGGTTATATTGTCTCTGATGGCCGCATCTTTCTCTCCCAGGTAAGCACCAATGTACTGATCACGTGTGTTCGCGGGGTCTAGCAGGGGATGGTTGGTTACCAACGTAAGGTCCAATATGTCACCTAACGAACAAACAGCATTTTAGGGTAGATTCAAGTATATGCACATCTCAGAGAAATATATACATGTGCAGTAATTTCCCCCTCTTTCTCTGTTTGCCGAATGATACAAAAAAAAAAACAAGGGGCTGATATTTTCCACTCTATCCCCCGGTCAATGTGGGATTCCACCCTTGTTTAGCATGTCCTTCATACGCCAGTGTTAATCTACTTATATATATATATTTTTTAAAGAATTATATCATGTTGGCCTAAATATCTTGAAATATCTTTTGAATTTGACATTATTACCGTGATCTAGTTCATAACCCTATCATAGTTATTCTAAAAGAAGTATACCAGTTTTTATTGGTGTGTACACATTGTATAAATGAAAAATATTCCAGACTAGATTCCTTCTTTAATGACCAGAGACAGTGAAACCAGGGGGCAGCGGAGAGATTCCTCCAAACTTTTTTTTATTTGCAGAGAGCATTATAAATTTCCTTCCTTCATTAAAAAGAGCCCCTTATAATTGAACAAATGCCCATCAATACCATCCTTAAGTTCTTTAGCAAGTGTCCTTTCTTTAATGAACAAATGAATCTGTATTTGGTATTTGTATGTGCTTCTGTATGTCCGGTTGTGCGTGTTTGGCTGTGTTTTTATGTGTGTTCTGTGTCTGTGTGCTTCGTACCATGACAGTTTCTCACCAACAGGAAATGGACCAAACCTTAAAGGCCCTGTCACACCTTTCCGGCAAGCCTTGCGTGTGACTTGCGGGGAACAATTTTTGCTACCCGGAGGTCTCCACAGATGGCCCGCACCTGACAGTACCTAGCACGTATCTCACCCGTAGTTGCCCGGAGGTGCGCACGCAAGTCCGATTTACCCGCAGCCAAGTTTTGAGCATGCCCAAAACTTGTTCCGGGTGAGTCGCGGGGGATTGCCCGCAGAGGTCCACGCAGAACACCAGTAGGAGGCCCGTAGCGGCCGCAAGTCACAGGCAGTTAACCCGCTTGAAGTACGTAGGTTGCCCGTGGATCTGTGGCTATGCGCCGGAAACGCGTGTCATCTGCGGGCATTCTACGAGCATAATACGGGTGTTTTACTGGCAAGGAACGGTGTCGATACTGCCAACATCCGTGTAGCTGGTCAGTTCTGCGGGCGTGGAGCGAGCTATACGAGCAAATTGCGTGCATGTCGAGGGTCACTTACTGCCTTTCTGCTGGTTAGTTGAGGGTCGCCTGCGGCCAAGATAATGACGTTCTGTCATCTTTATTCCAACTGAAGAAAACGAGAAATGATGGTCTCTCCATCCACTCGACCAGTATTACCCAGGCTCGCACCTCGCAGGCAACTTCCACGCAGGTAACACGCAGTTGTGACGCAGGTACCTCGCAGCGCCCGTATGTCGCCCGTAACTAACACGGATCAGTTTCGAAGCTCTCACGCGCCACCCACGCGCCTGACACGCAGGTCACACGGAATACACGCAAGTAGAACGTAAGTAGCACGCGTCCAGCAGGTAAGACGCACGCGAAACTCGCCAAAATCCTTGTCCGCCCGCAGAAATTATTCTGCGTGCTGGAAAATCCATACACGCAACAAGCCCGCGTAGCTTGCCCGGAAAGGTGCAAAGGGATACTTTTTATTCTAATCTTTTATTTTGGCCTCAAAGAGAGTTTTTCAAAGAATAAATAAGAAGGGATGATTTAAGATGCCGAGAGGTACTCATATGAAGGCTTAATAACCCTGTTGGGGTTTTGTCATGAACGGATGGAATGTGCTATAATAAGTACATCATGTAGAAGGAATAATATTCTTCACTTCAAGAGTGGCAGTTTTTTCCATCGCGGGATGGGGCCAACAATTTACAAACTTTGGTCTAAAACTGGCCGAACATGATCACTTTCTGTTTTAAAAGAAGCCGATGCGTATTAAAATACATGAGCATACCAGACAGTAGGCCTATACATCGAAGGATTAGAGGGAAAGGAAAATCAATTGGAGAGAAGGGGTTTTGTGTGCACATGATCGGTAAACTCCTTTCCTAGTGATAAACCCCAATAAATGAAGTGATAAAGTATGGTGTTGAGCATATATTTGAAAACAAAAACGAATTCTAAAAATGAAGACACGTATCAACTTTTTGCAAAGATAATGAGACTATGCTCCCTTGGCTATCATATGAATTGTCTTTTAGAATTACTTTACCGCTTTGGTCGCTGTCTCGTACTAGGTGTTAACAAAAAATTAACAAAACAAAACAAAAAAAAAAACAGTGGACACTTTTGATCGTTAATAACTCAAAAATTATATCTCGTATCAGACTGAGGTTTTCACATTGTAAAGTCAAAGAATGTAAGATTTATTGGGAGCAAGTTTTATGACATTTCTCGGAATGCTTTTCTTTAAATATTGCTCTGAATATTCAATTAGATCATGTGTTCACTTTTTTAAAAAATCAAGGCTACAAAATATGTGTGTATCCGTAATTACTTCTGAACATTGACGGTTGCAGCTGAAATTCCAGAAGGCCTTTTTAACCCCGGAGTCATGAATCATTAATGACAATGGACAGCAAAAGGCTGAGAGAAATGACAGTTGCAACACACATTGGCAATGGTTATGTTGTGATTTTTCAAAAAGTAAAAAAATCTGATTTAATATTCAGAGCAATAATAGTAAAGAAAAGAATGCAGAGAAATAGAGAAATGTAATAAAACGTGCTCCCAATACGTTTTACAACCTTCAACTTTGCAATGTAATAAACCTCAGTCTTATACGAGGTATACATTTTTAGTTTACGATCAAAAGTGTCAACTGTGTTTTTTTTTTTTTTTTTTTTTTAATTTAAACACCTGCTACTTAACCTGTCTAACCGGCTGTTAGCGCGCAAGAAGCCAGCTGTTTATCCACGATTACTTCAAGAACTGAAGGTTTAAAAATATATTTCTGAAAGGATGATAATCCATCTATTAAGCGAACTGGGGATATAAAATATCCTTTGCCCATGGTATATTCATATTTTTTCAACGAGATTTGGAGATGCCCTTTTGACACCCCCGCCCCCCCCCCCCCCCCCCCTGAAAAATCTTCCTCTTTCCTGACATAGTGAATGTACTGTACTCCTGCTTTAAATCCCTACTCCGGATTTCGAAAATCAATATTGACACAGAGATCTCGCGAAATAATTTAAGGGATAACAATAATAATTATTTCAATAAGATGCATATTTTTATTTCGAATGTTAACCCGTTGATTGCTGAACTCTGTCATTTACATTTACGTAATACAGGAACCACCCGGTTCCCGTAGGCAGATGGGTTAATAAAGTCTCGATTTTAGAACTTAGCTAATTATAGTGCTTCATTTTACTTACCAAAACATGTAGAAGCGACAAGAAGCAACAAAACAACTAACTCAGAAAGAGTCCCTCCAGCTCACTAGTGATGACATACTTCCTGAAAACGCCATCATTTCTGTGTAGATAATCACTTGTAGTACTCATCACCAAACTGTTAAAAAATATTTGGTACGGAGTAACGAAGACCCTTTACTACAAACACAATACACCAAATTAGACAAGGCTCAGAACACCAATACGTCCGATCCGATCCATTGACGAGTGAACATCATTTACATAATTGTAAATAGGTGTTTACTGACTGGTTAGAAATTAGAACAACAAATTTCTAAGTCGATTATGTTCTCTTATATATCACATTTGAGATTTTAAAAAAAATCACTAGAATGATACATGTCTAGAGCCACTATATTTGCTAGAATGAGAAATTATACGGATGAATTATAAGTACGAAACAAAAAACAAAAAACAAAAAACAAAACAAAACAAACAAAAAAGACACATCTACATGAAAATTCTCTTTTATTATCTCAAGTGGCCTATAAAATAGCAGTCACATGAGTGAAAAGAAAATGTATTGATTATTAATCAAGTGAAATTTCACATCACAAAATTCCTGAATAGGGCAGAGTCAGAAAATTCGTACCCAATGCCCACATTTTCTAATAAGCAAAGAGAGCGCGAGAATAGTGGAACTTCAATGTTGCCCCACAGACTGAAACTTGTGTCGCATTTTCTCATCCCGCCGAGCTCGCTATCCATGTGAACCAATGCAGTGAAGCTATTTGTCACCTAGTCACGCGGGAATGAAGGTAGGCCAGTATAAATACACTAATGCGTGGAATTGCCAATTTAAAGAGTGCTCAGATCGCATGCTACACGTAAAGGCCACCGCACAATCGGTCTGCGATACGATTTCAGAAGAAAATGTAATATCATTTGACAACTCATTTAAAAACGAAAAATATTTTTGATTGAGGATGTGCATAGTCATACAGATATTAATATCGATTTGTGGCCTTTGCCGAGTTTTCTAGTCGGTGGATGGCCAAATCGGCTCCGAGTCGTAGTGACGTCACAAAAATCGTACGACTGCCTACGATTTGAAACTAATTTTGCCCTTATTCCCTGTAAAAAGCTGACAGCTCACCAAAACCCTATGTTTAGTATTCATATTACTTTTCAGAACCTGAATATGGAAGATTTCATTTATTAAAATGCCAATATTTAATGCCAAAGCGATTTATTTCACAATTGGATCGCGGACCAATCGTAAGGTGTGCGTTGGCCTTAAAGGGGGTACCCAATGCTGAAACAATGTTAGTTCATTTAAAAGATCATGATTTTATTAGAAGAAAATCATCTGCCTTAAATTTTTTTTAAAATTCGTGTTGCCAGAAAATCCCCGAAATATGGTAAGATTTCAGGATATTTTGGCCCCTCAGCTGTGTCCCAATTTCAGCTAGGTAACCACAATGACGTCAAAGTGGTTACCTTGTCGCGCAATTATAGCAAAATGCGCGCAAGGTGTAATGCATTTTGTACAATGACAATGACAATGACAATGACAATGACAATGACAATGATTTTATTTCCCATGTCACCCCTTCCAGGGTATTGGAGAAACAATAATTCACAATCAGTTTGTATACACAAGAACAACTATATACAAATATATACAATATTTACAGTATGTCTGCGTAAAAAAAACACCAAAAAAAAACAAACACACAACTACAACAAACGTACAATATTATGCACTGATTTGCACAGACACTTATTCCGTAACGTGGGTGTAATGGAAACTAGAATATTGCCTGGCTATAACAAACAATGTACATGTATAAAATTAATTAAATAAAAGTGTAAGAAGCAATGAAACAAAGCTAAACTACAACAAAACAACCCAAAATATAGTAGGTGCACCTATCAGTATATACATTGTATAAACATATTTGAATATTATATATTGTACAATATTTAAGCATGGAGGGACATTATCCCCTGACAGAATTTCGCTAGATTAGTTAAAACCTTCATATCTTTAGAATTAAACAATTGCTCCATTTTCAATGAACTTGGTCTGTTTCGGAAGCACGGTTTTACAAATCTCTTTCTCATAGCATCTGTTGCCGAGCATTCAAAAATATAATGAAATTCATCCCCAATCTTATTTTGCCTACACAACGTACAAATTCTGTCTTTTCTTGCAATATTAACATATCTACCAGTTTCAACAGGAAGTTTATGATTCGAGCAACGAAATTTCGACAAATGAACTCTATTTGAAAAAGGTAATTTGATAAGGTAGTTTTCAAGACCAACATTGTTCTTAAAAATTCTATAATTAGTGCAATACGTACTTTCATGGATATTACTTCTCCAATTTTGCGAATAAATGTCTCTTAATCTCAATCTAATCGCTGAACTAAACCATGAATAAGAAACATTTCTGTTGTCATAAAATATATTAGACATACCAATCTCGTGGAGACTACGTTCAATATATAATAACCATGGGGAAGAATAAATAGCTTTGTCATGTAAAAGTTTCAAAATATTACAAACTGTATTTGCTAATTTAGCCTCTTTACCCATGGGCGGATCCAGGTTTTTAAAAAAGGGGGGGGGGTCCAAAGGGTGAGAAGTTATCATTCTGGCAAACGCAAGCGCCGAAGGCGCTAAGCGCCTCTATAGGCATATATATATATATATAATATATATATATATATATATATATATATATATATATTGCCTGTTTGACTATTTTAATGTTGAAATATAGTTGGGCGCGCGGAGCGCGCCACAAAAATTTGATAATACGAGCCTGAAAATGTCTTAATTTGTACTGAAATTACATTTAATCTATTAATATTACATGGAATTATTGTTTATTTGAGATGGAAAATACATATATAATGATTGCAAATTACCATCTTTTATCAAAAAGTGCGGGTATATTTGTACAGGCCACCCCCCCCCCCCCCCCGTACATCAGAACTGGGAGGGGGGTTAATGCATACCCCCATCCCCTCCGGGATTTGCGCCATTGGACTGTATTAATATATATATGTATATATATATTTTTTTAAAGTTTTCCCAGATTTTCCAGTCTGCATTGCCGTGCAGGACCTCAGATGGCATGTGGCATCAACACAAACAGTCCAGTGAGACAAATAAGAATAAAATCTGGAGATTTATTACTTGAGATTGGTTCTTCAATGTTGAAGTACTATCTCGATAACCTAGGAATTGGGTGTGCGCATGCTGTACAAACACACTTAGTAAATTTTAGTGATACATGTACACATTTTACAGCAATGAAGAATTATTCACTAAATATCATCTATATTATCTCCTCTCATCCCTGAGATAACAATTCGCAAGTGTTTACATCATCACGAGTTATAAATCACAAATCACAAAAGAACACAAAAAAGGGAAAGTTCCTTAGATTCAGGAGTTCACAATCAAGGCCGATCAACAACAGTACCAATACCAGTTTTGCTGAAAATTCACAGGATTTAACAATCAACCACAGCATCTACTCATTAGGCAAAATAAATAAGTTTTGTATCACAAAACTAGTCATGGTGCAATGTATCAGATTCAAGCGTTCCCAATCAACAACAAGAAAAAATATATCAAAAGTCCTCGGAGAAAACAAACCTCCTCCCCCCCCCCCCCCCCAAGCACCTGTCATTACCTTTGAATTTCGTGACTTTGACCTTTTTGTTGACTCTGACAGACCTTTGACCTTTTGTGTGACTTTAAGTCTTGACCTTCACAACTTTAACCTTTATATGGACACATGAAGTTCACTTCTTGCGATGTACAACCATAGGGTAGGTGTAGGGAATACCAGACCCTTAAGCACGTTTGCATAATTTGCATAAACATGAACACAGACACACACTAGTAAGGTTTACCAATGCTTTCAGCAACTCTTTTTATTTCTCAGGGTACCGAAATAATGACAAAAATTTGTTTACCTAATGAAATAATCTCCTTAATGACGTCATAGGTAAATGGTCCATTATTCCCTACCCATGAAAATAATACGAGACCGCTACATTTTCAACCGAAATCTCAAATATTTGTTGAGGAAAATGATATTTCGTTGGAAATGTAAATACCAATAAATAATTGTTTTTTGAGAGTATGTTTTGGTTTCATCAAAATCTGTTGCAATTTTAACCAAAAATTTTATAGCATTTATCATCGGATAAATTTAATTACCATTTAAACGGCATTCAACATGTTCAATGTGCCGTTACTTCTGCCTCCGGCAACTTTACGTTTTGTTGTTGATGATTTTAAGTACATCAATACTGAACAATTGACAATGATAATTTTAAAGATTACAGAGAGTTGTAAAATGACATTGAAATACGTCTTAAAAAGAAAGATGTAAAATGACGTTAAAACAACTTAACACATCCAACCAAACTCTAGTAATCTCGCGGCCGAACGGAGCGAACGGGCCCGCCCGGCCCGTGCCCCGGCCACGGCGGGGATGCATGTCCCCACTACCAGTGGCGGCACCAGGATTTTTAAAGTGGGGGGGGGGGCAAATGGGGGGCAAAAGAAAATGTTGGGGGGGGCAAGGGCGGACAAAAAAAAATTTGACACTTTTTGTAGTGAAAATGTACAGAATATTCGGCTATAAACCTACCCAGATATGAGGACATTTTGAGCATCTAGCTGAACCGCCCGATTATAAAGAGGTGTTAGTTATATACTGCGAGTGAGCGAAGCGAGCGAGCAAAAATTTTGACATTTTTCGTAGTAAAAATGTACAGAAATTACATATTCGGCTATAAAACTACCCCAATATGAGGAAATTTGATCATCTCACGGCCTGATTATGTGGTGGGGGTTATAGGCCTGTATTGCGAGCGAGCGAAGCGAGCGAGCAAAAATTTTGACACTATTATAGTGGAAATGTACAGAAATTATTCAGCTATAAAACTACCCAAATATGAGGATATTTACACGAGCTGAGCGAACAAATTTGCCACATGCCCCCCCCCCCCCACCTTGATGCCGCCACTGCTTTCCAAGTTTCCGTTTTCTTTCTTTTTCCTTCTTTTCTCCATTCCTTTTTCACTTTTTTCTTTCCTTTTCTTTTCTTTTTCATTTTCCACCCTTTTATTTTTTTTCACTCCGAAAATTATTGGGGCGGCAACTGGGGGGGCAAAGCTTCTGACTGGGGGGGGGGGGGCAAATGCCCCCCATGCCCCCCCCCCCCCCTTGGTGCCGCCACTGCCCACTACTTAATCAACTGCACTAGCGCCGAAAGTTTTTATCAATTAACCTGCAGCAGAGCTGCATTTATATATTTGGGCCAAGCAAAAATTATTTACCTATATGGATACTTGTGCTTTGGTATTGTCTAGAATGACGAGTTGCCTCGAATGAGTGACTTGAAGTTGAATGATGCCGCGTGCAGCCTGCCTCCTCGAGGGTTGCAAGCATAGTTGCAAGACAGCGTACGTACGATCAAAAGTCGCATGCATAAACCTATGCGTGGCGCGCCGCATATCTGATCTGGAATGGCAGTACAGGCCTACTTTGCGACGGAGAATGAAACAATGGGTAATGAATAGGGCCTACGCAGTATCTTGCATGATCAGGTCGGCAGAATTTCTTGGGGAAAAAAAAAAAAAAAAAAAAAAACGCCAAGAAAGACGGCGCCAAGTAAAAAAAAAAAAAAAAAAAAAAAAAAAAAAAAACGCGCCAAAAAGGGGGGGTCCGGACCCCCGCGACCCCCCCCCCCCTGGATCCGCCCATGTTACCATTAACAGTTCGGAACCAAAACTTTAGCATTCGTTCCTTAATATTTAAAGACATTTCCATCCTTCCAAGTTCTCCAACAGCCATGCCATTGTGTGTGTTCTTCCGTAGTCGTAAAACCTGTTTACAGAACTGGATTTGCAACAGTTCTATCTGAGAAATATTTCCATGTCCCCAAATTTCACTTCCGTACAGAAGAATTGGCACGACAAGACGGTCGAAAAGTTCAACTTGAATATCCAACGGCAACCTCAGTTGCCTTGATTTTATAATCAAACTGTACATTGCTCTTTTTGCTTGATTATATTGTTTATTAATAGCTCTCTTAAACTTATTATTGTAAGAAAATATCACACAGTCTAGCGCGCAACACATCTGCAATACGCGAACCTGGGTAACCACTTTGACGTCATTGTGGTTACCTAGCTGAAATTGGGACACAGCTGAGGGGCCAAAGTCTTACCATATTTCGGGGATTTTTCTGGCAACACGAATTTTTAAAAAACTTAAGGCAGATGATTTTCTGCTAATAAAATCAAGATCTTTTAAATGAACTAACATTGTTTCAGCATTGGGTACCCCCTTTAACAGCTCCATTCACGTGCACGGACCTACGCAGTGCAGTGAATAATGTACAGAGCGTCGATCAAGGGTACTATTGCGCATGTCCTATGATATGTCATTTTTTCATGATTTGCTCTTACTGGTTTCGACATTTAGCCCATAGAAAGTACATCACTTCTGAAAACATACTGGATTGGGCTGGCGAAAATTCACAGACAGGAAGATTGAATATTCATAATTATTAAGCTTCATTAACTGGATGGAGGTGCGTCAGAAAATAATATTACGACCTTTTTTTTTCGCTGGTGTTTTTTGTTTTTGTTTTTGTTTTTGTTTTTTTTTGGGGGGGGGGTTGTCGTTGTTGTGGTTGAAATTGCTATTTAGAAAAATTCCTATACCTCCCTCAAATAATGTATTAAATGTAGGCCTACAGGGGTTTCTTTCTCTCTCTCTCTCTCTCTCTCTCTCTCTTAAGCCCGCCTCACACTGTGCGATTTTGTCAAGCGATGACTTGCGATGCGATGCAAAGCGATTTTGAGCGATATCGCATGCCATCGCTCGTTACCACAGGATCTGCGATTCATGTCTCACACTCTGCGATTTTATTACTGATAACGCGATTTTACTAGTAGTAGAAGTTTCAGCTGACAGATGTAAATAAAGTTCCTGAAACTTGAAAGGTAATTATTTTTTAAATATAAACATGAAACGCATGTGTAACGAATGTTTAGCCTATGTAGTAATTAAATTAGTATAGAGACTTATCTTATGTAAAGTCAGATGGATTGGAAAAGAAAAAAGAAAAAAAAAACTTCGAGATAAAGTTATTTAACTAATCGTGTTCCCCCCCCCCCCCCCCCCGGCATCCATGAGACTCTCTTCTTACTCTACTGTTGTTTTGGATTCACCGATTTGTTGGTTTTGTCTTTGCAAAATAAAATAATAATGATAATAATAATAATAATAATAATAATAATAATAATAATAACAATACGATATGATAACAAAATCAGTTCATTGTTGATTGTTTTAATTAAGCAGTGATTCGACATTTGCTCCGGTGATAATTGCTCTGGGTTTTATTTCGTCAGAAGTATGGGTTTAATATAGGGTAAGGGTTGCAGTTTTTTTTTTGTTTTTTTTTTGTTTTTTGTTTTTTACTTGTCAGGTATATTCCGTTATTGTGCCCCCTCCCCTTTTTATATAATTTTGGATGCGCCCTGATCTTTACCCCCTCCCCCATTCTCTCTCTCTCTCTCATTGTTTCTTTGCTTCTCTTATCATCTTTTTCGATTTTCCACATCACTTTCTCTCTCCTGTACCCCCTTTATTGCTCTCTTAATATTTCTAAATGACGATTAGAACTATAATATTCTTACTCTACCCCCTCCTCTCTCTCTCTCTTTCTCTCTCTCTCTCTCTCTCTTTCTGGAACTCTCTCACACCCCCTCTCGGTAAACAATATTCACATAAGACCGAGTGAAACACCGAGCTCTAAGTGACATATGTATCATGCATCTTTATTGGAAGTGTGCTGAAGTCCCTTACAATGGCAAGATGAAAGCTGCATGTTGCAGAATAGTTACTCTATTTTAGGGGAATTACAAATGAAATGATTTTGATCAAAGAAAAGAAAAGAAAGAAAGAGAGAGAGAGAGATCGTGTTTACAGTGAGTCAGGCATAGTTCCATTAAACACTAGGTCCATTTTCCTGAAATGGAAACACAACCTCACCTCTGTGTATTTATACATTTTAACAAACAATAAAAAATCATAACGAAAATAAAAGAATGCACATTACATTACTCACAATAATTCTTTCAAATAAATGCATATACTGAATCATACACATACAAAATATTTCAAAGTCTTATCATCAGGCATATTTTGAGCACCTTGTGCATTACATTTAGTGGAATATCTGCTTAATAGCAAATCAATACCTCAAAAGATGACCAATATTACAAAAATTAGTATAAAAATTATATGTATAGTTAATATATTTGGTATTATCATGGTATTGTCTATCAGGGAGAGTATTTCAATATTTCTTGTCATTGTCACCCATTTTTGACTTGGTTGTTATGTGCAAATCATGATCTTAAATACTATCTTAACACCAATTAGCTATTTAAAAAAAATAACAATACAATTTCTTGATCAACATTTACATACATGTATATCATCACTTCTATGATAAAACATCATACATGATCGTAGATCCAGTAGTAAATAAAATTCCTTCATAGGTTTCTGTATCCTTTTTCCCCTCTCTCACTTGCATTTTGCATTATCAATTATTCGAAAATATCAAATTACATTTTTGCACAAACATGATAAAAATAATCATATCCTACATTGACATTTGAAAAGTACTTTTCTGAGGTCTTCTATTAGAGCAAATCTCTAAATAGCCCAATTACGGAACAAGCGGTTGAATAATGCTGCAAGGGTGGATTTTGTTTTTTTCTTGTTGCTGGAAACCAAATTGGTATATTGATAACATCAACAAGATGTATAAAAGTGTCCTGTTGTTTGTTGAAGTTGCGAATCCCTGTTTATATAAATACTCTGATCATATAATGAATAAAAAAAAAAAATCTGACAATTATTTATCAAGTCTATAAACATGTTGGGGAGGAACTGCGTGAGAACGACAGACACGTATTACAAACGAGTAAAACTTACTGATAACCTACTGGGAACTTAAAGAACCATGTAGAAACGTGTTGCCAACTCATTCGTGTGAATTTGTTCTGAATGTGCTAAGGACATAGTGTGGTCGAGTTGGGTCTGTTTGGCAACGGAACCGGTCGAGTTACAAACTGACCCGGTCGTACAGCTAATTGATGCTCGACCACGTCACGTTGTAACTAGTCCCTAGTAGGATCGAAATACGGCAACCCCGTTCGAAGTACGTCCATCTCGTTCAAGTACGTTGTCACTCCGTCTAATTTTAGGACGGGGGGAATTTTGAACAGGCTCGAAGTTCTAGAGCACCCTTCCCGTCCAAGCCAGTCCGAGCCCGTCCATGAAGTTCTTAAACGGATCGTAAACAGTTGCTACTATATGTTTACTCCGTTCGCACACAGTTTGAGCCCGTTTTGGCAACATTTTCCAGAACGTAGTGAGAACTAGCTTGGTATGATGGGGGTATTAAATAGTGCCAGCCTATCCGGCTATCCCGTCACATTTGGAGGAGAATCTCCGTCGCTTCCTCTGTCCACTGGAAATCCATCGCAATACAATGATCGCATCGCAACAAAATTTTTGAATACGTTAAAAATCCCGCGATGCGAGGCGATTGCTTGCAATAGCTGAAAGATCGCCTGCTATTGCATCGCAGAACCTCTCACACTGAACGATATCGGGCAATCTCCTGCGATGCGACGCGATATCGCAAGTAATCGCACAGTGTGATGCGGGCTTTAGTCTTAAAGGGCAATCCAACCTTGGTAATAAGATGATTTGTGTGAAAGCAGAAAAATAAGAAAAACAGGATGGTGAAAGTTTGAAAGAAATCGGACAAGGACTAAGAAAGTTATGGATGTTTGAAAAATGAGATCACTACATCTATGCGAATCTCAAATTGGCAATTTGGTGAGTCAATTGTGACATTTTTGTGGACAACTCTCCCATTTGTCGTACACAAAAATATCATAAATTTGTGGTTTTCTTCAAGGCGCTTTTACCCTCGGGTCTTTACTCAAAATATATTGGAGATAGCATATTGTTATAGGTCTTCATGAACAAAAAGATCCTACTGAGTAATGCATTTTGAAAAAAAGTGACATTTTTAGTCATTTTGTGTGTTAGAGCGAATGGGGGAGTTGTCCACAGCTACATCACAGTGACATTACCTATTCGGCCAATTTGAAATTCCCATAAGCATAGTGATTACAACTTTCAAAAATTCATAACTTTCTTATTGCTTGTCCAATTTCGTTCAAACTTTCACCAATCTGCTTCTCTGATTTTTCCTCTTTCTTTCAAAGCAACTTGCTATTAAGGTTGGATTTCCCTTTAAGAACAGTATCATGCTTACATTATACATCATTGCAAGTGTGAAGGTAGAAATTCCCCAAACAGCGACAGAATCACAGGATGAAGTTTGGGGAGTAATAGATAAACACTCCACGTGTCCGAACAGGCCTGTACCGCGTATAAGTCCGCTTAGGGTTAAACATAAAGTGGTAAATGGGTAAACGGGCTAGTGAGATTCAAATGACACCGCAACTTCAGTGAACTAAATACTGAAACCAAATACATATGATGCCTATAGGGTCTCTATATTAAGGCTCGATGTTTAACACAATGAATCTTTGAAATGTATAGTTGAAATAGTCAAGACCTCCGGTCTTCATGCACAATCTCTTTTTCAGTTCATTTGTACAAGGCATGACAGTTCTCTGTTTACAAAATTATAGCAATGTCAGGGGTCAAAGGTCTTTTTTGTTTAATGCATCTCTTGTTTTTTTCCGCGCAATATGACGAATTTCAAAAGCAGATTGCATGGCCTCTATATGTATGTGCAAATTCTACAACCATAACAAGTTGCTACATGTATGATAAACACGACGTGATATCACATAGCCTTCGACTGATCTATGATCTCCTGAGATAAAAGTCAAAACTGTAGTTTACTGAACCAACATCGCGACGTTGGTGACCCATCATCTAAGTTTAAATTTGAAGTAAAACTCAGTGAATATGAATTATGGCGCACTTTGGGGACATTCTGGCCCACTGTGCATCGTCTAGATTGGTACTTGTACAACAGTTTGTACTTAACAAGCATCAAGTAGGCAACGTGACACTGCTCACATCTTACATTACCTGTTACATATATGTAACAGGGGTGGGTGTAGGGAGGGGGAGTTTCCCCCTTCCCGCGCGAAGCGCGAAAGCTCTGTTTTAGCAAATTTGAAAGAAAAATGACAGCTAATAGCGAACGTTTTTTTTTAGGCGGAAAGTTAGTTCGACGCCCTGACTGCTTTTCAGTTATTAGGACGCAATACTAAACTGTATGTAACAGAGATGGGTGCGGGGGGGGGGGGGGGGGGAGGAGTTTCCCCCTTGCCGTGCGATGCGCGAAAATTTTGACGTTTTAGCAAATTTTGAAAGATAACGGCTCGTAGCTCAGCGCCTTTTTTTGGCTTTTTTTTTTTTTGTTCTCTCACCTTTTCCCGCTTTTCGCTCTCTCTTTCTCTCTCTCTCTCTCTCTCTCTCTCTCTCTTTTAGTTGGCGTTTTTTTGGTGTTTTTTTTTTTGGTTTTTTTTGGGGGGGGCGACCACCCCCACCTCCCCCCCCCCCCCTTTCGCTCTGACGCCCCCCCCCCCCCAAAAAAAATACCATTAAATCCTGGCTACGCGGTTGCATTCAAACAGGAAAAAAATCTCAACTCTCGGGACTAGTCATGCAATAATTGTATAATATCAAAGTTAAATTAGTTGGCAGCTGAAATCACAAAACATAAATCAATGCGAGGTACGTTAACAATGTTTGAAAGTTTATAAATAGGTCGAGTCCTTAATTTACATTTCATCACCCTGCCACTATTGAAGTGAAATCAAGTTTTTTTCTTATCAAATCAAGTAAAACCAAATAGTTCATGAAAATATCATTCTGACATGCTAGCATTAAAGATCCTTGAATGTTATACTGTACTTTTCTGTCTGCTTTTTTTTCTCTCTCTCCCTCTCTTTTCATCCCTTGTTGCTTTTCTCTTTCGAATAAACAGCTCAATTTGAAAATTTCACCGCCTTTAGTACTTTGTGTATGTCACTGTAGGTTAGTTGCTTCTATCCGCAGTATGGACAGTATAATGACTTACTTCAAGCTGGGCACGTTCGTATTTGATTTTAGTCGTTTTCGCTACAGTTGTAGAAATGTCACATACCCATATTTAACGAGGCAAGCTGATAGAGCAACGTGTATTATTCTAAGGTCGATAGATTATGTTTAACATGATATGGGTAATATTGATCAAGTTACTGACAATTATATTGAAAACAAACGACTATATGAAATCAAGGAGAATTGCTTGTTGAGGAGCATAAAAAAGATTTTAGATACTTTAGACATCTGTAATGATATAGAAATGTGTGAACCAGACGATGTACAAATGACGCAAAACGACTTCGTCTGCCACTGTAAGGGTAAGTTACAAGACATATTTAATAACCAAATAAAACTTGACCATTTCCATTATAAAGGCAACGGAGAGGGTAACAAATTGCGGACATATCAATTATTCAAAACTTCCATCAAAGACAAAACATCTGCAAACTTCGCGTAAGCTCGCATAACCTACCAGAAAAAGGAAGATATCATCGCCCTCACAAAATACCAACGAATAAACATTTTTGTGAAGAATGTAGTACGCAGACAGTAGGTGACGAATTCCATTATGTCATGCAATGTGAGAAATTTAGAATAAGGAGAAAACTTTTTTTTTAAATATTAAAGCACTCAATGATAACTTTGAAAACATAAACAGTTTGGAGAGATTCATATTTATAATGTCACTCAAAGAAGACGCTCTCATAAAAGAATTTGCCAATATTTTGTGATCAACGTGGTAACCTTTAATTTTTTTTATTATTAGGCCTATCTATATAGTATAGTAAATATAGGTATATATTTTTTAAAGGCTCTTTTTCTAATCACCTTACACTACTTGTACATAATTTTATAATTTATATTTCATGAAAGAGTATGTCTTGTTGATCATTTATATATATCGGATTTTATTGAGCTAAAAACTATCAAAAACAAGAACAAATGGTCCATAGGCCGATATTTGTCTTGTGTACAAATTTAAATCATATACATGTACAAATGAAGATCACATGGTAAATATAATAAAAATAATGAATTACAGTAAATAAAATAGAATAGCTATAACATGTGACAATACATTAAGTTACTCTCAAGTAGTAAATTGTTTTGGACAAGAGAAAAATAGCAGAAGAAGGAGGAAAAAAGGTAGAAAAGGAGAGAGAGAAAGAAAGGGAGGAGAAGAGAACATAAGCTTAGAAGAAGGGGGGGGGGGAGTAACTATCAAGTAATTAAAAAAAAAGAAGGATAAATACAAGTACAAGTATAAAGTGCTTACTATATAAAGGAATCGTTGGATTTATGCACTCTAAATAACGTCTAGTCTTTTTTTGACCAGATCGCCTGGTCACATTTTCATAATCAGATTCCAGTCTTTCTGATTAGGATTCTGTACATTTTGACTAGGATTCTGTTCAGTTCAAACCCGAAACTGGTAATTTTGACTAGAACAGTGCAGGTGCCAGTGGAAATAGTTATTCTAGTCAAATCTGGATAGATTCAAGTCATATTTGACTCGATTGTTTTTAGAGCGTAAGTACTTGGTTTTTGTTTTTGTTTTGAATGCTACACTCAAGATATATTGTTCTGTTTTTTCATGTGTTAATCTTATTGATATTATTATCATTATTGTTCTGATTATTGATGTTATATTCGAACAAAATATTGGTGGATATGTCAATGAAGTTCAGTGAATGAATACATACATACACACATGATAATACGACACAGAACATGCAAAATAGATTCATTGACATTATCTATCACAGTATTAAGCATCATTTATGTTCCCATTTAAGCCCATGATGTATCTAAAAACAATCCAACAATGCAACATACAGTTTGCAATCAATGAGTTGTATCCGATGTCAATACGATCTAAGAACATTATATACCTTTTAAACACCATAGTTTGAAGAAAATCTGATCTGATCAAATTCGATTCTGTGTCATTCTCAACATTACAGGCAATGCTGAATATAATATTGTATTGATATGAAGGACATTTATTAATAGTGATCTAATACAATCATGACAATAGGAACTCGGCATACAAGCTGTTCCCGTATCGAATGGAAATATAATAAGTGCGACAAGTATTGTGTGAATAAAATCTATAGTTTCCACACGTGATCGATATAACTACATCGTACCATTTTATCCAAATGGTCATTAACATGAATTGTATGCATCATTGTGAACTGTTTCATACAAGAAAACTGAAGCTAAAATTAATATATGATATGATATAATGTACATGTCGATAACGAGCTAATTTACCATTATAGATTTGTATCTTATTATGATGGCAATATGATAGAATAAGGTCATGCTTGTTGTACTGATACAAAAGTGTTGAATATGATATATATATATATATATATATATATATACCCTGTGTATAGAATGAAAAGTGTCTAATAGTACAATACGACCCAATTATGCATTCATAGATTTCCGATATCATTGCTAGCGTCTATATACCCTTCAGCTATCAAAGCATATTCAACCATACTTGGAAACAATAGGCCGTAAACCAGCAATACTTTCATATAGGCGTGTCTACATTGCAGGAGAATCGCCCCCACCTCCCCCCCCCCCCCTCCCTTGTTTTATTTATTCTATCTACTGTATTCACACTTGATTTCGGACTTTCGAAAGCTTTAAACGCTTCGATAAAACCAAAGAAATATTTCGTCAGACTTCTTTAATTTAGTTGATAAAAAGCGAGATACAAACAAATCTAGGCTGTGAAGTGTTTATTTTCACTCCTTAACCCTATAAAAGGACCGGGGGGCAGAATCCACCCCCCCCCCCCCCCCCCCCCCGCAACGCGTAAAACAGTCACCGCGGCGTTTTAGGACTTTTTTTGCTTTCGAATCACGCATCTTTTGAGACCAAATTCGCCGCGGCGACGTCCGGGCATGCGGTTCCGAAGTTGCGCAACATTTCGTACTTGCACGTCAGACCAAAAATTGCTCAAAAACGTGATTTCATGTATAATTCCACCACAAAATGTGTTTTCAGCCATAATTTATAAATCTATGAATATTTTTACTTTTACTGATTAAAATTAATTCATTTTAAGCTGTTTATGATCGCAAAAGTGTTCCAGACAAATTTCATGAAAAAACAATAAAAAACAAAGAAATACATAAGAAATTTAAAATACAATAAAATACATAAGAAATAATTTTGATACCGAATTTTTTTCCAAGTATATCTGCTAAGAATACTGGAAAGAGTGTCTAGACCAAAAATTTGCATTTTCTTAGCTTTGTTTAATGGTTTAGAGCAAAATGCTGATTTCACGAATAAATTAGCATAATTAATTAATGTGAAATTATTTCGGAGCATTTAACCATACAGTTTTGTAGATTATGTTGTGGACGACGTGCGTGCCAATTTTCGGCGCAATCGCGCTGTCGACGGTCGAGATTTCAGGGGGGGGGCAGAATCCACCCCCCCCCCCCCTGCTGTGAGATGGCCAAAATAACCCGGCCTTTTTAGGGTTAAACCAACTAATAAACAAAGAGATGTGGAATTTTTTTTTTAATCCCTCACCAAGGTGTGTCCTCTCGTTCTACCGACCAGTGTAAAACAACAGCAAAATGTCTATGCACGGATTTCTAGGAGCCTCAAATCAAGGAGTTATCACAGTGATAACTCCTTGCTCAAATGAATGAGATTGGTATAATGTGTGCCTTCCCGCAGACAGAAATGGCGGTAGGCTCAACATGGTGTCCTTTCAGATATGAACACAAAATGCATCGGAAATCACGGATGTAACATCAAAACATTGGGTTTATACACCTTTTGATGGTAATGGAACAAATGGATACAAATGAAACAAGGGCAACGCAAAGTGTAGCATCCCCTCGCCGGGTACAAATGGCCTATATACGTCAGAACAAATTAACTCCATTAGACTATACATCATTATATTACTAGGTAAGAAAATTACTCATACCTGGGGATTGGGTGTACAGAATGTTTACTACTTTATGGAATGACCCACGTGAAGATCTGAAAATAAACTTTCTCATGTACATAATTAGCAATTTTTGCATATTTAATGAGCTGTGACCTTTGACCTTTGACTTACATACTCAACATTACTTACGTTATCGAATGGAAACCACATTTTCGCATATATAATTAGCTATTTTCGCATATTTAATGAACTGTGAACTTTGACCTTTGACCTCTGACCTACATACTAGAAGATCGAACTTAGGCTATATCTTCATACTATTTACCTTCTTAATTTCATTAAAATCTGTCTAACATTACAAGAGTTATCAAACGGAAACTACATTTTCGGATTGTCGCATATTTAATAAGCTATGACCTATGAACTTTGACATACATCCTCTGAAATCAAACATAGGCTGTATTTTGATACCATGTACCTTCATATCAAATTTCATTAAAATCCGTCAAATATTACTAAAGTTATCGAACAGAAACCACATTTTCGGATTTTCGCATATTTAATAAGCTAAGACCTTTGACCTTTGATGTACATCCTCCGAAATCAAACTTAGGCTGTGTTTTGATACCGTGTACCTTCATATCAAATTTCATTAAAATCCGTCAAACATTACTAAAGTTATTGAACATAAACCACATATTCGGATTTTCGTATATTCAATGACCTTTGACCTACATACTCCGAAATGGAACTTAGGCTACATCTTCATACAGCATACCTTCTTTAATACCAAATTTCATTAAAATCTGTCTAACAGTACTAAAGTTATCGAATGGATATTGTACAGAGGAATTTACAAGTAATAATTTTGTTTAAAATACTGTCTTGGTTGAAAAGACTGTCAGATTGTTTTAGATTTTTTTTCATCCTAAATGTTTTAAAAGTCACTTGGAACATGAAATATCTTTCACATCTCTGTTTTCGTAAATTACGCCGCTAGAAGAAACGACAGGTATTTCATAGTCGTGTTTCTCGTCTTTTTGCAGGATCTTTTCGTCTGAAAATTGGGCTTCTCTGTTTTCATAATGTACGCTGCTAGGAGGATCGACAAATATTTCATACTCGTGCTTCTCGTCACTCTGAAAGGTCTTGTCGTTTGAAGATTTAACATGTTCGCATAGACCCGCATAAACATGGTCACCTTCGCTCAATTCTCCTGAAAAGGTTGGGTTCTCGTACAAATCATCACCAGATGAAGCAGCATCCTTTTTTATTGGGGGTAAGGGTTTAAACGCTCTTTGCGAAGGTGAATTTATCGATGACCTCCTTTTATAAATCCTGAAAGTAATATCAATTCACGTGATTATTTCTTGAAGGATATTTAATCCGAACATTCTTTTTTCATATATGCGTTATGTTTTAGTCAATTAAAAGTTAATTCAGTTCAAAGTTACTTGACTACTGACTACTAAAGACACCCTTTCTTATATTCTAAATATAAGCCCAGAAAAAAAAATCCTCGTAATTAACTTCTTGTATGTCTTTATTGTTTACTGCTGTCATTAAAAAAAAAAAAAAAAAAAAAAAAAAAAACACTCTCATCCTTAAGAGAGATGCTAGTTAACGCATTGGATTTTCCTTTCTACTTTACTAGAAAAGCAGAGATTCCCCCCCCCCCCATACACTCACATATCCACACAGATCTTACAAGCCATTTTAACGATTGGGCTGCAGCCTTGCCAAATTCAAGGTGCAAACTATGAGTGCACTCGTGAATTAGCCGATAATGCCTAAAATGTTAGAATCTGACGATTAAAGCGTGTAACACATTTAAATATATAATAAATATGCTGGACGTTTTGATATTGCAGATTGATGCATTTTTGCACATATTTCACAAATATCCGTGAGATGCCAGAATACATTACATTTATAACTCATACGATAGTGTATGCTACTTACCATCTACCAATAAACAGGCTCCCACACACTAGGAGAAAGAAGAATGTGATCCCAGACACGATCCCACCCCACGATAGCGACGTCGTTTCACCTAGACAAACAGGAAAAACATGAATCGTAAACACTATGATACAGTCACATCCACCTAGATAAAGATAAAAATTACCAAGAGCAAACCGCCCTAACTAAAAGGCCAGGTACGTATAGGGAATAAATCAACCAGTTCAGTGAGCGGAGGCGTAACTCTAAGGTAAATCTTAATAAGGGATCTATATAAATTAGCAATAATCCACTGAAAAATGTATTTATCCAATCCATAACACCGATATTAGATGCATAAAAATAGTGAACCAAGCCCTTTGAGACATTAATTGGTAAGATATAGGTGTACCAAGCGGAAACCGGGTTGCAGCAACCCCTCCCAGAAATTTTTGATTTAACAATATTCAGGCAAGTTTCATCTTGTATTCGAGCAGGAAGATGGTCTATTTGTAATTTCCAGTATCTCATCTAGCTGTCTAGTATATTTTAATGGTGAAACTATAATGTTGTTTTAAAAGATTTTTTAAATATATTAATATAATTATTGTTTGCTCGCTCGCTTTTCTCATTGGCATGTTACAGAATCTGGAAAGTTGATATTCGGACAAGAACCGACATCCCTCTGAGAAAATTGTGCTCGTACATAATGGGAAAAAAGTGATGTACACAACCATCATTATTATCATAATTATTATCATAACTATTGCTCTTGTTGTTATTATCATTATCATTATTATCATCGTCATCATCATCATGATACGCAGCTGTGTCATAGGCCTACATAATGAACAAGCCCTCAATACAATCAGGTAAACTGTCCATTCTATTCATCTAAACAGAAATATCAATTGTAACGATGATACGTGTTCGGGACTGTCAACTTACATTTTAATGTTCTTATCATTAGTTCTTCGCCAATGTCGTCATCGTACGTTTCACTTTTTCCAATATCAGAGATATGGACTGGTAAGACACTTATAATGTACTTTATGTCTGGTTGTAAGTTGGTCAACACATAACGGAGGATGTCTGTTGAAGGCGATTCCTGGATGATGAAATCAAACTTTGACCAGTCAGATGTCTCCGTTTTCAGATGGATGTCGTAACCACCAATCGGCCCCTCACCACTATCACGATCACTATCCCAGACTCTCCATATAATTGCAATCGTGTCGCAACTGGTGTAAACGGAAGATGGGGGCTCAGACAGCCTCGGAGACGCTTGACAAATAAAAGGAGTAAAATGTACAGACATAAATATTGTTACATTTGTTTGACTTCAAGGATATACTGCATATTCATGTTATAATAATAATTTTATGAAATGTATGATCATTAAAGATGATATTCAGCATTAGTGACCCTTCACCACAAAACGACCAATAAGTCGGAAATTGTTTTTTTTTACATTTAAACACAGTTTGAAAGCTTAGATTCTAAGCTTTAAAATGATATATAACTTGTCTTGTATGGACTAAGCAAACCCTTCTAAATTACAATGAGAATGTCAACGTGTCAGACAGGCCAAAGGCCAAAACAATAGAGAAAACAGGCTCTAAAGAAGCGTGACCACTTTAGAGCGCCTAATCTGTGTCTTATTGTTTGTCGTACAAAAGGTTGAGTCAAAACTCCCTGGCATACACTGTGAAGTACTAATTGGATTGGGTTGAAACTTTCCATACCTTCAGAATAGATATATTTCTTTCTTTCTTTCGATTTTGAAAATCAGACAGTGCATAGTTTTGAAGCTATACCAGAAAAGCGATGTGAGGTACAATCCCAGCCAGTTGACATACAAAATTTGAATGTCCAGGAAAACATGGTCATTTTGAATGAGAGTAAAAACATATTTCAACATGGTATTTTAACCTGAAAGTTTGTCAGATGGTAGATTAATAAATGAACTTTTAGAAAATACCCAAAAAGAACCAAACTTAAAATCAAAATTTCCACACCAAACCACCCTTTTCAGCTGTTTACTCTAAAACTCCCGTTGCGACTTATTGGTCATTTTGTGGTGGAGGGTCACATTAGCTTGTATAGAAATAACACTAAACTGAACCGCTTAACAGAGTTATAACACTTTTATGAATATAGTACTTCTTCATACGTTTTTCCCCTTGTATTACCGAAATATCAATTTTATCACCAGTAATTTTGATACAACAATTCTTGAAAAATTTGACATTGGAACTGCCAGCTATCATCAAACCCTCTCACACTCGTTATTTCCCAAGGCCACACGGGCAACCCACGAGGAAGTTGACAGGAACTAATTGAACAACTGACAAATCATGTCTATCGATTTACAATTTTCTTACCAATTTGACATGTTGATCCAGTCCATCCATTGAGGCACCTGCCTGAAAAGCACACACCTGTCGCACCGTCACAATCTGAAACTCCTTCCGAACAACGACAGATCTTGGAACAGGAGTCGAAACAGCCTGAATGAGGTTTGAAATATTTGGATTAGGGCAATTGTGATCTTCATTTTTTAAGGGTTCTAACCCGTCATCGGGAATCATATCTCATCAAAGCAGCGCAGTTTAAACGATAATGCGCCTAAGCTCTACGAAATAACGATTTGGGGATCGACGGGATGACAAGCCTCATGTTATGTACTTTCTGTAAGCGTTAGAAGATGTAGGGATGTAAGGGAGACTACAAACGAGCCAAGTGTGTGAGATATGTATTGTTAAATAGTTATCAGCAATTCACTCTCAACGAAAGTTATAGGCCTGATATTGTAAAGTGCCTTCATAATGTTAGTGTAATAAATCGTTCTTTTTTCGTGCAGGACGTGCAATTTATATCAGTATACTGTTATCTTAACCATATTTAAAAAGTCTCGAAGGTGAAATCCAGTGTGGTTTCTTCTTCTGTGAAGAAAAAAGTTATCTAAATCAACAAAAGCAAACGATATAAAGCATTTCTCCCTCTATGGCTTTGTGTGCTGATTCAAATGACGTATGTCATCGATCAACGTTAATCATTTCAAATCATTTGAATTCATTTAAAACAGTAAGATATCCTAAAATTCACCTATGACTGATCAAAGCACACACACAAAAAAAGTTGTTAAAGACAGGGTATTTGGGTTTGATATTGATGTTCTTTTTTATATATATATAGATTAATATGTGTAAACCCTTAATAAAGGCACATCAGATGGCAAAGAGACACTTTTACCTCTGTGGTACTAATTACATATCGGTAGGGGCGTCTGTTCACTCGGGACACTTATAATCGCAGGCGAGGCAGTTTTTTGTTTTGTTGTTGTTTTTTGGTTGAAAAATGAGGGTGTCGACCCAGTAAGCCCGATTCCGCAGCTAGCCGTGTGATATGACGCTTTAACCCAAATAACATACGTGGGTATTCTTTTTTATACTCATGTTCCATCGAGGAGGTTGTACAAATGGAGTCCCAACTATAGAATGTACGCATATGGCAGAATTGAAAGGGTGTAGAATTGAATTACTGAATCTTTGCAACGGAAGTTCAAACCCGCCAAGCTAGACAGAAGCGACTGAGAGAGACTTTTCATATTTTGAAGAGTTATAATGGGCAGTTAATTTGATGAATAAATAACGCAAAAGGTAAATGTGCAGTTGGGTATAACGAATCTCATTCTGAAATTCAAGGCCTCAACATGAGGAACTTCTTGAGATATAGCCTAAACATTGTCACAAAAAGTATGCTTCTTTATGGGCAATATGAGTCTCTTTCCGATTTATTCCAGTTTTTTGTATGTAATGTATTATTATTGTCTTTTAAAAATATTTTATTAAATGAAACAATCATCATTAATGCCTTAAGGCGCCCACTCAAGATATTTCCATTTTAAATATTGCATTTTTGACACGAAGTATGTTCGCTTGTTTAGGCGGCTTCAAATTTTCTTCAAAGAAAAGCGCTTAGCTGTAACTCCAGCGGTAATTCCCTTTTGTTTCTCTCATACCTGGGGCAGGTGCAGTATATTCTTCCACATGCTGACTAGGTTCCCCTTCTCCTTTGCTAGTAGACGCCACCACGTAGACCTCATAGAGTGTTGCTGGTTCCAGGTTATCAAGTAAAAATCTTGTTTTGGCTCCATCTATCTCTTTCATTGTAAATAACTCTCCTGGCTGGAATGAGCTGTCGTATGGCTTCCCTTTCACTCTGTATGCAAGCTACAGAGAGAACACCAAAATAGTCATGTATATATGGGACATTCCGTCATTGATTTCTCTACGAGTCATTAAAAATCATGAAGATGATTCGAGGAATGATAAAAAAATTGCCTTTTAATTTCAAATAACCGGACTGATAAGGCAAATGCATATTTTTATTTTTATTTTTACTTTTTGTTTCGACGATTTTGAAGTGACGAGAAATTTAAATAGCCTAATGTCAAGCTACACCTTGCCGCTTAAGCTTAAAGGGTACTAATCACCTAAAACTATTTATTTCTGTATGTTACGGGTTCCTTCTTTTCTATCCTATATACAAAATATGAGATCTTTTACCTCTATAAAGAGATAATGTAAATTTAAATACATACCGACAAAAAGTAATTTTGATTACGCTAGTCAACCCATCGGTACGCACTAGCATAAAGAAAATTATTCATTCATTCATTTACAATCTTTGTTGGACTACGTGAAGACGAAACATGTACATCATTGATAAACAACGTTGCAAATAGCCTTAAAGCGGAAGTCCACCCTGACATCAAGTTAGGTTTTAAAGAGGCAGAAAAATTAAAGAAGCAGATCAATGAAAGTTTTAGCAAAATCCGATAAGAAATAAGAAAGTTATGAATTTTTGAAGTTGCAATCAGTCAAATACAAATTGGCAACTCCGTGACATATCTTGCGAGCTCCTTTCCCGTTTGCCCTGTACTAAAAAACTCATAAGTTCTCACACTCGTTATAAGTTTCCATTTCTTCTAAAGAAAATATTAAATTATAATTATATGTACCCTAGATTTAATCAATGCACATACATTTTTACACAAAACCTGTATGAAACAATTATATTCCTTCATCAACTACTAAGAAAATTAAAATTGTGAAATTTTCTGAAGCAAACAACCAAACAAATGGGAGAGGAGCTCGCAAGATAGTCAAGGAGTTGCAAATTTGTGTTTGATTGATTACAACTTTTTTTATCGGACTTTGCTCAAACTTTCAATAATCTGTTTCTCTTTTTTTTTTTTTTTTTTTTTTTTTTTTTTGCTTTAACTAATATCAACCAAAACCCAGGGTGGACTTCCCCTTTAAAGATAGAAGGAAGTTATATAAAAAGGCGATACAACTCCACAAGGTGTGGAAACAAAGCATTCCTCAATTCAGAACTGTTCATACCATTGTTAACAAATGATATAAGTTGCTTAAATGAAAGTGAACCCAAAGCTTAAATGTAAATTAAAATAGCGTAGATTAAAAAGTGAAGTTTAATCGAGTTATACAAACATTTATTATCAAAATGTACTAAAAATAGAGAAAAGGTGTAATAATTATGTATTCAAGGAATAATGTTGCCATACCGATATTATTTGAATGACATTACTATTACCGACAATTTTTGTAGCAACAGCTTAATTAAAAAGATTCCTTTTCGTTCCATTACTCATACATATATATATATTCAAAATTATCAGATTTTTTTAAAACACTAGACTAATGGAGAACATTTTTTTTAAATAGTTCAAAGTGGAGGACAGATGATAACAGAACTCAAAGGAGGACGTGAACGAATGATTTTAAATGGGTTATACGAATAGTACCATGACACAAATAATTTCCTTCTTTTAAACTTAGTTTTTTGGGTTTACCTTATAGAAAGTGATTCTACCACGGGTATATTTCGGCTGCATCCACGTAATTATTAAAGAAGGCTTTGACCTCCTGGAAATAGCCACCTCCTGGGGATCACTAGGAACTACAAAGTAGGAAGTAAGATTAATATGAAAGGATAATACAAAATCAATATTTGTATACGACTGTAAGTTTTATCTTAAAGTTAGTAGTAGAAGCTGAAACACATACCGTTAAGAACAGGTTTGGACTTGTCTGTTTACATGTAGAGAATATCAATGACTTTACATCTACTGTGAATCTGTTTCGTATTAATAGATGGTTTCAATTTGAGCTCTGGCTTAATGAACCTTTTTTCTTCAAATCATATACCTCTATTATTGATTTGATTGATTAATTCTGCTGTACGTTTGGTGATTGGGTGAACTATCATGTGTCTGGCACTTGGAGTCGTTCCTGGAATAAAAGCATTGCTCTAGAAATATCGTAATGAATGTGAATGTGCAACAAGATCGTAATTACAAAAAAAAAACACAAACAAACACAAGAAAACTTGTCTTCCATTGATTTTTTATGAAATTTTATAAACTTGTCTTCTTCTGTTTTAGAAAAAAAAAACAGAAAAAAAAAAAGAAGACAAATTTCTTACTTCCTTCAGATGTGATCCTGAAGGCGGGTATAGATGGGCTTGAATAACCAATTCCTCGAATGGTTTCCGCCTTGACCTGCATAACAGAGATACACATGGTGATATGAGATGAAGGAAGGGAAAGTAATTCTAGAGCAGAACAAATTTATACAACTTGGATACTGACGAAGAATGGATGAACAGAATAGATGGATCTCATAGGAGAGGTTATACTGATCATTAGGAATTTCTTCACTTGGTATGAATGGACTGTATCGTGTATGCATTCATCATTTATAGCAAATAACTAAGGTGCCGCTTAATTATATTTGTTTTTGACAGAGCTCTAATCATATTCATTTCTTCCTTTTCTCTCTCTCTCTCTCTCTCTCTCTCTCTCTCGTTTTACTTTGAAAACTGGGGAAACCTGCAGATTTGACGGTCCTGCGCGTTTCCAGCATCATCCTTTGAATGGGATCCTAAATTTTTTGTAATGGATTGTCTTTAACACGATCGAAAAGACTTTCAGGAAATCAACAAAAAGACCATTTCAATACCCAAATTATGTATTTTCTATAGAAATCACATTGGGATCACTATATAGAACAAGAAAAAATGATAACTTCAGAGGGGAAAGGTCTATACTCGAAACGTGTTGCTATATCATTCCGTAATAATGTACCTTTTAAGATCATAACAGCTCATGATGGTAGAGCCATTGCTCTTAGGATCTTGTATCAAACCAATTGTTATACTGTCCTCAATACAAACGCACCTACCAAACTGTCAGAAAAGAATGTATTCTTTGGAAGATTCTCTACTGGTTTAAAAAAAATTATATAAGACGATGATATGTTACTTCGTGGAGGTGACTGGAACACTACACAGAAACCTGCTTTAGACACACGCGGAGTATCTCATTTATATAAACCTAATTAGAATCTTTTGAAAATTATTCAACAGAATAAACTTTTAGATATTTGGAGAAAAATGTACCCAACAAAAAGACAATTTACTTGGCATCAGTCGTCGTTTGTTTGTTTGTTTTTTTTTCAAAGTTAGATTATTAGCTCATTTCTTCTTCTCTGTATTACTCGATATATAGTACCGATATTCTACCAGCACTTAAGTGCGACCATACTGCTGTGTCACTGGAAGTAAAAGTTTTAAAAATTCTGAAGAAAATCAAGTTTACAAAATAGAACCTACTTGAAGGCATGTATTATCGTATATATTTCATGAATTTGTTCAGTCATGTAAACTGTAGGCTAATAATTATGTATTGAGTTATTTTTAAAATAATATATTCCTCGTCAGGGGAAAAAATATTCGGACCATTTAATATGTCATTGCAATGTTCGCATATGTCAGTAGGTAACGGGGAAAGGCTATTGAAATTGCTGACGGTTGATTTTTCCAGAGTTTCTGCGATAATGTACCGTCAAAAAGACATACTGAAGCTGTCCTCTATGTTATTCTTCAATTCAAATTTTCATTTATATGCAACTCGTCAAAGACAGCAATTTATTTGCCTGAAGTAAAATTGACATCGTCACTGAACTCTTTATCTTATATTGGGATAAAACTTTGGAATCAATTAGATAATCACGTCAAGTTCAACTTTATCTAGATTTTAAAAGTTTTGTCGTAGTCATGGTAGTTATTCAGTGAATGATTTATCACATTTTGTGGTTATTTAGCCTTGGTACATTTAACTTTGTGTGTGTGTGTGTAGGCGTGTGTGTGTGTGTCTGTGTGTATTTTGTGTGTATGCGTTCATTTTGAGTAATTTGTTCTATTATTGATTAATATGACTCCGTATTCACTTGGTATTTGTTAATTGTTCTTCATTAAGGGCCATCCTCACAAGCATTTTGTTTTTAAACGGTCCTTACCACATTCCTTACGTATCTTGTATTATTATTTGCATGTTTTTCATGATTAAATAAAATGTCGTGAATCTTAAATCTTGAATCTCGAAAACGTCTATGTTCAAAACGATTTTTCTACTTTGTCGTAGTACTCATCCCTTTCTGATCGAATTGTGTATATTTTGTTTCCACAGTCAATCATAATTCCGATTAGATTAACGTCTGCACAGATAACTTGCCTGAACGGAATAATTCTTCTCAGGCTCCAGATTGGGGATAATTCCAGAAAACCTGTAGTTAATGTCAGAGCATTGGCCATCGCGACACGAGAAGCTAATGTTGCTAGGCGTGGCATCAGCATCATTCGTCTCCCAGTAGAGAATATAGTAACCTATGATCCTGCCTAGAGGAGGGTTTGGTGACATCCATTCAACGGTGATGCTCTCGAGGTCAGAGGATGGAAGTATTACTCCGCTCGGTGGACCGGGCTCTGTAATACACAGATGACGAAGATGATTCTTAAAACTGTGATCATGATGATGGTGTAATACGTGTAGATACATGTATATCACACCTAAAAGATGATATAAAATAGTTTTATGTTTTGTTTTCTTTTATAATTAAATGTCAGTGACAATATCCTATAAAAGAATATCCTACTGAATACTGAAAAAAAAAAGAAAACGAGACTTATATACTTGTGAACAAGTCTGAGGTGGTCTGCATGAGCGTGTGCATGATTTTTTGGAAAAATGTTCAAAATGGTCTAAAACGCATACAACATAAATTTGAGACGATAAGGAGCATTTTAAAATTTTGAGCGTGCACTGACTCGCGGATGTACGTGCGTGTGCGTTTACTGACATGAATATTGCACGTAATGAAACTAACTTTTATCATGGCAAATATGAATAAGAATTGACTTTTTTAAAAGGATATATAAAAATAAGTTGATTTTTACAAAATGGCGCCTTCATGACGTCACGATGACTTGATGACTTTGAAAATATTACACTAACACCTTCAACCTACGCTTGATGACGTGCAAAATTTGAAGAAAATTGACAATGTCGATTTTCACTTACAGTTGTCACAAAAAAAAAGTGGGGAGGAGGGGGGGGGGAATAAAAATAAAGATAAAGAAAGAAAGAATGAAAATTCTGTCAAAATTAAGATGTGATTTGTCGATGCTGACAGACCACCTAACAAAAAAAGATTATATAAGGTAAATATTTGTATAATCTATTTAAAAAAATAAAAAATAAAAAATAAAATTTTTAAAAATGGAAAAACGGGAAACACGATATTTCGTCTCTAAATCATTTTATTGTTTTAAAGACTAAACTTTTTGGAACAATAAAACTCACTTGCTTCATCAGTCTGTTCCCACACCTCTGGACCATATTCCCCTGCTAGCTCATAGTTCCAAGCTCTAATCCTAATGCTGTAATTTGAGTACGGGATGAGGTCAAATATCTCATGCTCAGGTCTTTCACTAGCCGATACATTGTAATGGTACACCGTGAGTCCTGCAACAGAGAACAAAATGTCAAGCGTAATATCGTTCCAGTCAAGATTATATCAAGTACATGAAAGACGTCTATATCATTTTCCACTTAAAGTTCTGCTACTCTGCGGGGTACGAGTAAAGAATTCGTTAAAAGTAGTTTATCTTATTCCCAACAGATGACTGTATCCAGGATACAATTTCTTAATGAATTTGTCAGAAATGTTTTTGAAAGTACGTTGCCAGCCTCTTCGTATTACACACAGAAACCAATGGTCCATGTAGGGGTGGTGGAGCATTTTTAATATACGCCTCCCATCCCGCTTAATACATTATCATCAATTTTTCTACTTGTCTAAAGTAATGAATACTGCTTTTCAAATCATACTTTGGTGGCAGTTAAGTTGCAGACAGTGTGGTTTATGATTGGCTGTTTGCGAGCGAGCCGGGCGAGCAAGCAAAAAGTTTTAGAATTGTTTTTATATCAATAGTCAGTTATGGTCTATCCGTAACGTAAAAAAAAACTAACAGATTTATTTGGGGGGTTGTTGTTGTTGTTGTTTGCTTTTTGAGTGTGTGTGTGTGTGTGTGTGTGTTTTCTTCATATTTTTGTCGGGCCGCATGTGGGAAGCTATTTAAGAACCGGGAATCTATGATGACTCTTCCCCCATTCTTAAAGGCCAAGTTCGCACTAATATCAAGTTGATTTGAATAAATAGAGTAAAATTAAACAAGCATAACAGTGAAAAATTTATTGAAATCGGACGTAAAATAAGAAAGTTACGGCATTTTGAAGTTTTGCATTATTTCTTGAAACAGTGATATGCATAACATGGGTGGTATGCCGCAATTGAGTGAACCGATGATGTCACACACTCACTTTTCCTTATGTATTTCATCATGTGAAATATCATATATTTCAATTTTTTGCTTCACTAATGTAAAACATGGTTTGACTCCTCATGGAACATGTAAAATCATCATTATTGTAACTTATTTTGATACAAGGGAGAGATTCTTTTTTATCACATCCATAATTATTGAAATGTTTGACATTTCATATAATAAAATACATAAGGAAAAGTGAGTGTGTGACATCATCGGTTCACTCATTTGCATACCGCCCATGTTATGCATATCACTGTTTCATGAAATAATGCAAAACTTCAAAATGCCGTAACTTTCTTATTTTACGTCCGATTTCAGTGAAATTTTCACTGTTATGCTTGTTTAATTTTACTGTATTTATTCAAATTACTAGTAACTTGATATTAGTGTGGACTTGGCCTTTAAACAGTTCCTTGATCTTGAAATTTATTACCACATAATAAATACGTAAAATGTTATAAAAATCAAGTACAAACTTGGAAATAGCATGAATGATAGTTGAGTTTGTTATTTTGCTACACAGTTGCCATTGAAAAAAAAAATCAGAATAACACAAGTTCTGATACACCGAAATATTTCGTTGCATGAAACAACAGCAAGACAATCAAGTAGATTCATATTTACTACAGCAAGAGTATCCCCTCACCATTCTTAGACAGGAGGGATAAAACTTTAACGACGGATGCTAAGGACAAACAGTAATTAGTCTTCTTCATTTTTCTTTACTTTTTAAAATTTAGAAACAAGTTATCTCTGTGATTTCAACTCCTTTAGGACTTAATTATTTTTATAATTTCCTCTTTTCACGGTTACCTCTTGAATCAGATAGCATAACGTCGTAGCTTGTGATTGGTCCATTTCGATATCCACATTCTGGTTTCTCCCAAGTAAAGACAAAACTGCGTTTCTTTATGGAGATCGACCGAATGTTTGTTGGGGGTCCTGTAGGATCTTAAAAATGAAATATTTGAACATAAGATCCCATTATCCCTAATCTCTGTTTTGTGTATGGAAGGCGACAATGAGTGGCGACAATGGTATGTAATTGTTGTGTGTTTTAGATAAAAACTATTCTAGGGTAATACGTATACCGTTTAAAAATGTAAACTAATAACTTTAAGTCTTTTTATTTAATTATTCCTTTTTTTTTCTTCCTCGTTAATTTTAGATAGGGAGGTCACCTGTTCTCATTTTCATATTCAATATTTTAGTGCCCTGTCATCAGCCGTGTTCATTCGTTCTATTTCCCCCCCCCCACATACTATGTTATATTTATATATATTTATATTTATTTTGTTGTTGCCCAGGTATTTATATTTGTAAAGTTTTATACTATTGTACCTTTTTAATTATGAGGTGAATAAAGACGATATGAAATGAAATATTAGTCTTTTACTCCGTAGCTATATCCTTCTTCGTGTTCCTCCTCTAATACACTACTTTAAGTTTGACCTTCTGCCTGACATCGTTTAAAATTTTCGTGCTCCTTCATTCACTGTTATTCAGGTCATGCACTTTATTTTATTTTCTGCCTTATATTCTGCTAAGTCTTATTCAAAATGAGTATAGCACTCTACATGTATATTATGACTTCAGATATGTTAGAATTTATAAGATAACTAAAAAGCCATAAGAATACTCCCGTATAAAATAATACTCATACTAACTAGAATATCCCGTTATAGCTGCTCGGGAATCCGAATCACCATATCCGCTGGTAGTGTTGCCTCGCACGAACACCCTGTATTCAGAGTTGGGACGCAGCCCCAGGATGTTGAAGCTGAAAGTTGAACCATTGACGGCTCCTGCTAACATCATTCTTAGATTAATCTGGATATCCTCACACAAGTCACCTTGACGAAGATAGTACCGGATTTCATAGTGTGTCGGCTGGCATGGAGGCGATGTAGGAGGTTGCCATGAAACTGTTAGACCAGTAGTTCCTGTTTCATCCTGGTATTGAGTAAGCTCTGTAATATCTGGCATACCAGGAGCTGATAAGTTTAAGGAAGGAAGGAATAAAGAGGTCACTCTTGCAGGTTCTCAATTAGTCCTGTGATCAGACTCAATCTCATATATTGATTATGTTGATGATTTTTTTTACTGATTTACGTTAGCTTTGTATTGTTGATGGGCCTTTACTAGGCTAACTTTAAAATATGACTACGTTTTTATGATGTTCAAGAGTGGGCCTTAGAGAAATGCTAAGGGATGGAAATATATTAAAGCCGATTTGATTTCAAATTAAATCACTCAATGTCCAAAACTTTTATGTCAAAATATTTACTCTTGAATTGCCTGTACAGTGCAATTTGTAAAATAGAAAAACTTGCATTCTTGTAACCCATATACGTGTACGGTATATCAGAGTCGACAAACCTGATATATTCGTCATTGCTATTTTCATTTTCCATTGACTCCTTCTCCAGGTAGTAGTAACTACTCTGACATTGAAGTGATATAATGTGCAAGCATCAAGACCACTTATTTGTTCATCGTTCCTTCTTATGAGCATAGACCGGACAGTTCTGTCCTCCGCAACGGTTTTGAGGATGTACTCATAGCCGTACAAGACACCATGCAGGTTTTCACAGGATGGTTCCTCCCATATGAAGTGTAAGGATTCTGCATCAGCTGTGTATGACACTACCTGAAGCGGAGATGGTTCTGTGAAGAAAAAATAACGTGAAATAATTGACAAGTGTAATACGTCAATCCCAAACAGAGAAGAGAAAACAGGATTTGGGGTACACTCACTCTCCAGAATACCAAACTTGGTAAGAATAATGCTTACAGGAATTTCAAAAAAAATAATTATACTGTAATTTAGAGCAAATTTTTTAGGGTCACTTATGGCTCCCCCTATCCAAAAAATTAGTAGGTCAGTGTTTCTCGGCCTTACATAAATTAGGTATATAACAAGACAAACTAATGACTATAATACTATATAGATGGTTTATAAAATTGCAGTCTTACTGGTACTGTTATGTATGAAAAAATCTAGTATTTACATCGATCGTATATATATATATATGTATATATATATATATATATATATATATATATATATATAATGTATAAATAATGTATTAAAATCTAGTATACATTAAAATATACCACCATCAGCAGTGTCTCCATTCACTAATTTAGGTAAGCTCTCTGCTCCCCCAATTACAGCTATGATGGAAATATTATAAGTTGCGTAGTGTTCCAAGTTTGAAATGCGTTTGGAGACATTTTCGAGCCCTGAGATGATGTTGAGTTCGTAGAGTGGAGCATTTGAGACTGGAACATCCGAACAGGCCTTGCGTGAGATGAGTTGGTATGATAACCTGTAGTAATTCACAATGCACTGAGACGGAACACGCCAGTAAACAGTCAGGTTTGGCTGGTCCCCAGTTGCATGAGCGGATGCATCTGTGACTATATTCAATGAAAATAGAGTTTCAGCTGAATATTTTGAATGCAGATAATTTTGCAAAATATTTCCACATTTCAGCTAAACAAATTGTATTTACAAGGGTTACATAACACCAACCAATAACACAGATGCGTTTGCTTGTCTAGCGACTGGATCGTAAGATACATTTTCAGTCTAATCTTCTTTGTAGCGTGAAGCGTGAGCATGCTTGATAATAATAATAATAATAATAATAATAGTAGTAGTAGTAATAATGATAATAATAATAACTAAATTTGCTCACATATATGGAGAGTGGCGAATGTAGATTAATGTCTTGAAAAAAGGGATTAGTGCCGCGGCGGAATTCGAACCGCGAGCCATACGATCTTGCTTAAGAATACATTATTAAAGATTTGATACTCTCTATCCATTCATGGGCACCCCAAAAGGCAGGATTTTCTTGATTGCAGTGAGCACAGGAATCGGAAACTTTTCTAAAACTGGGCCATATGAGCGTGATACCAGTTTTAACCAGTTTTACCACTTTGTTTTATTACGTTTATCATTTCACCCCGACCATTTTCTTCTGATAAACGCAGGCTCTATAGTCAATTCATGGTTAATGTTTGAACCAAAAGTTATTATATAAGCAATTATAATGCATGACGGATCTAAAATCAAAATAGGTTTACATATTAGGTTCATAAACCTCCCTACTATCATTTTCACTTTTTATACTCTTAATGAAAACTGGGTAAAATACTTACTACATACATTTCTTTTTAATTAAATGTCAATTAAATTCAAGAATTGAAGATGAAAGTAAATGTGCTATCACAAACAAACAAAAAAAAAAACGCACACACACACACACAAATAAAAACAAACCCAAAACTAATCTCTACCTGAAAGTCCTTAAAATGTCTCAAAATCATGATCCTTGAGTAGTCAATGTTCCAGTAATCCTTGAATATGCAATATTGAATATGCAATATTAAAGAATGTTTAAGAATGGTGTACATAGTTTACATACATCCATGTATACACAGTAGTCAAGGCAAGTATAGTATCACTAAACATGCTAAAGGAATGTGGATAATTCCCACAAATACGATTTGACTGCACTGTTTTTGGAACAAAGTTCATATAATTGCAATACGTAGACGAAACACAGCAACGCGAAATCTCGAAGGTGACTCTGATGTGTATTTGTCTGATACTTACAAGTAATTCCTGTTACGCCGATAGCATAAGATGTATTGCCAGAAGTTGAAACATCACGGTTCACGGCATTGATACTCAGGTTATACATTGTGCATGGGTCAAGATCATTGAAGTCTACTGACGAATACGTAATATCATTATCAAAGTATTTGCTCCCAGCTGCTGGCACATTCTTATTCCCATCCTTGTGGATTCTTGTAAAGTAGTACGAGAACTCTCCATTCACATTCCTACATGTGAGAGGTTGCCAGGTAAATCCAATGCTCGTTGCAGATATACTTTCTGGACTTACCCTGACATTGGTAATGTTGGACGGTTCTAATGTGAAACAAAAAGATAAAAGAAGACACTGACATCCTTTTAAATTTAACATGTTACATCCTATTGTAGTAAGCGTGAAGGCTGAAGGAAAGTAACACCACAACCAAACTGTACCACCCATAATCCACATAAAGCGAAATTCTAAGATGTTGTTTGTTTGTTTTCACAGGTATGTATACGTATGGAATATCCAATATTCCAGTGCCGATAAAAAATAAATAAGGTGTACCGTTATAAATATATATATATATATATATATATATATATATATATATATATATATATATATATACTTTTCATTCATTTCTTCGTTACTCACGTCCTGGTGAAGTATCGGCATATCCAGTGGTTGGTTCGCTCTGTCCTGCATCATTCACAGCTATAACTGAGATCTTGTAACGTGAATAAGGCTCCAGCCCAGTTATATCATTGTATTGTGTAGATGTGGTGTTCAGTTCGAACACCAGTGCAGTTTCTGGTGAAAGACATGCAAGCTTTTGATAGAGACTGTAGCGTATGATGTAGTAGTCAGGAGGACACAAGAGGGATGACAATACCCAGTTGACTTCAATTTGTGTGATTGAAGGCGACATCTGTAGTCCTGTTATATTTGCAGGTTCTAGTAATGGGTTTGAAAGGTCAACAGAACTTGCAATTCATAATTCAAGACTACTGCACATTACAGAACAGGTCTGAGAACGATTTATGAATTTTAATAGTGATATTCGTACTATAATTTATCAATAGGTCTTGCAGCAATATACTCGCACAAACAATCCCGCTTTCTTACAAGTTCATGTGTGATTGAAAATCTGCATTACACTGATATCGCAGTGACGAAATTATCAAAATATTTGTCAAATTTCGACATATCTATCAAGAAATGGGAGAAATTTTTTTCACTTCTTCTTTTCTTTTCTTTTCTTTTCTTTTCTTTTCTTTTTTTTTTTCATTAGTAGAGAAGCGTCATTTATGTCTAAAGCTGAAGATTTACATTAGCACTTCAACTTATTACATTTGGCATATTTTATTGCTGGTCTTTTTTTATAAATAAAGTACCAATCAAATCAGATCAAATTAGTTTAGTTGAATAAAGTTTTGGATTGTCATGACATATACAGGAAAAACACAAAAAGATGGGTGCAGCCGGGTTTGCAATATTTACGTTGCCACAAGCGGTGGGGTAATCTGATTTCATCATCTTACATTTGTAAACTCATTTGCACTGCTTTTTAATGCATTGGGTCCATTTGTTGAAAAAAGAACTTCCTTCAAAATTAAAGGTCCCCCGCAACCCAAATGGAGGTGATTCCTGTTGATGTGCAGGGATGCATTCTACTTCTATTTTGTTATTCAAATATCTAAATAAAAATTATGTTTCATAAATTTTTAAAATATTTTTAAAATCATTTTCTCAAACATGCTAAGCTCCGCCCCTCAAAATGCCACAGATCTCATTCCTGCAATGACATCATCTCCCAATCATTAGTGAGCTAATTACAGTCAAGGAGAGACAGTGGTATGTAGCTTTGCCAGAAATTACTATCTGTTCTAATAGACCATACAATGCCTACATATGAGTTGCTATGTCAGACATGCTGTAGCATCACCAGGAAAAGAATGGTATTGAGGAGTTATTGTTTAAAAGCATGCAGTTCTATTGTGAGCATGTGCTAAGTTGGGCCTGGGGAAGTTACATTCTGCTGTCTATTGTAGAATGTTAATGTAGCTGACTGATGATTGACAGATGATATCATTGCCGGAATGAAATCTGGAGCATTTTTTTTTTTAGGGTGGAGCTTAGGAGGTTGGGAAAAATATTTCAAAAAACATTTAAAAATCGATGAAACATATATAGATGTTTGAATAATAGAATATTAGATGTATGCATCCCTGCAAATCAACAGGAATAAACTTTGCATTTGGGTTGCAGGGGCCCTTTAAAATAACATTTATTACTGAGCATTGTGGAAATAAGAAGTAATAAACCGACAAATATAATATGCAGGCATATATGGCTGTAGTCGCAAAGATTCACATTATAAGAAATGTTTTATTTGGGCTTTAATTTCATTGGGCATTTGTGTAATTTGGTAATTGTGTGAATTAGAGTGCATCCCCTTCCCCCCCCCCCCCCCCCGTTTTTTTTAGAACAGATTTACATGTACATGTAAGGGCACAATTTGTCACATCATCGTTGTTTACATTTTTATAGCCGACATGTACTAGTATAGCTTCTTCTCAAAGGGATTTCACCCAATTCATTACCAAATTTGTTTCTAATAAGACAAAGGAATTTTGGCTTGTTCAGAAACGGTGGGTAGAGTCGCGTTGCGTTGACGCGAACGCCTCCATTCGTCGAAAGCCCCCCCCCCCCCCCTCCGGTTTTGCCAAAAGGCTTGGATGACTTTTTCTAAATATTGTTGTTATTATAATTATTATCATGGGCGGATCCAGGATTTTGTAAAAGAGGGGGCACAGAGCCGGAAAATTACATAATTAAGGAGGCAATTTTTTTTGGTTTTGTGTGTGTACTTAAGGTATGCCAGTTGGGTTTGAAAGGGAGGCCTGCAGATTCGCAGATCCGCCCCTGATTATTATCATTAATCAGGGGTGAATCCAGGATTTTGTAAAGGGGGGGGGGGGGCACAGAAATGCAGGGCTGTCAATTTTGGAGGGAGACTCGTATTTTAAATCGCTCAGAGGGGGAGGGGAGTATCAGATTTTATGAGGTCCACTTTTCCTCCCATAATTCTCTCACAAGCAACAAAAAAAACAAAACAAAAACAAAAAAAGGTTATCAGTTTTAAAAGGGGGCGACCCGACACGACCCGACGCTCCCAACGCACCCTTTCGGCAAAACCGGGAGGGGGGCTTTGGACGAATGTTGGTGTTCGCGTCAACGCGACGCGACGCAACGCAACGCTATCCACCCTTTCGGAACACTTTCGGAATTTTTAAGCCTATTTGTCGTAATTACACTTATGTTGTGTACAAGCCAATGTGAGCTCACCTTTATCAACGTCACAAGTGCTGGAACTGCGAACTGTTTTTAAAAAAAAGGGGGGAAGTAGAATAAATAAGGAAACTATTCGATATTTTTAGACAAATACATTCATCCTAGACCAAACAACACACTCATTAGCCTATATAGACACGGCAGTGTTCAAACTAACAACTGTGGGGAAAATGTAAGAGACTCCGGGGGGGGGGGGGGAATGATGCTGAAACCACTAGCGTAGAACGGGGAGGGGTGGGCAGCGACGGGAGGGGCGTGACACACACACAAACACATCCACAGTCATGTGTTTGACCCGTAAATTACCTTTTTTTTAAGCAGATGAACAGATGAACAGCAGATGAACCTTGTGCCCCGGCTGGCTACGCCAGTGTTTGAAGCATAACATTCAACTGAAAGAGCTCTTGAGAGTGTGACAAAAATATGTCATCTCCCGGCATAGGCGCCGGAAGTGGGGGGCAGGGGGCGGTCGCCCCCCCCCCTACCCCCATAAACGAAAAAGTGGGGGGGGGGGCAAAATGCATTTTCGCCCCCCCCCCCCCCCATTGAAAAAAAAAAAATCAGTAGTAAAGGAGTAAAAATCGTGTGTATATTAAAAGCTTGATTGCTTTATTACGGAATTGTAAGCCTTTGTATTCATTTTTCGTGCATGGAGATCAATGAAGACAGATAAAGCATTCAAACTTTTAACTTTAAGGTAGTGGAGGTTTTGTATTAGACGTGTTTAATAGCGAAATATTCTGAAAGGTGTGTACGTGCGTCTGTATTGTTGTTAGAGGGTGGGAAAGCGTGTGTGTTTTTTTAAAGGGGTGAGAAGACATGAGCCCTTGAAAGGTGAACCCCCTTGAATGTTTGCCCCCCCCCCCCCATCCCAAACTGCTTCCGGCGCGCCTGTCTCCCGGAGATATCAATTGTCCTCGTGCGTGTCCGCAGCTGCGGTCGGCTGTGGGCCAACTCCTGCGATTCGTATGTCCTTCGTTTACCACCCCCTCATAAACATACCCCCTCTTCCTGCAAGGACTTTTGAGGCGAACATACAGCCCCGTACAGGTAGGCTACTATGCAAAAAGTTCAGACGCAGCTCCGCCTGGCAGTGTATACTGTCAGGCGCCATGGACTTCGTGGGACCTCCGCAAGAAGCCCGTTCAAGATTAACGATGGCCGCACGTGTCATCACTTGGCTTCATCAAGACATGTAGTAACACGCAGCGATTGTTGGACATGTCCAACAGCCTCCTTGCGTGTCTTGCGTGCTCCTACGTGCTTGGAAAAAACTTGCAGATCCGTCCGTCAGGCGCAAGGATTTTCTGCTAAATCCGTCGTAGACCACACGCAGAGAGGTACAAGACCGGTTGTGACCAGCGCTTTAGAGAGCTCGTAGAAACTGGACTGGAGAAGTTTTCATGGTTCAAACAAGGCCAGCATTTATCACTCCTTGGTTCAACGCAGCTCTATGGCACGCTATTAGAGAAATAAATATAACTGTTCAACAAAAATTCATTTCACTTTTTCACAAAAATTCATCTTACTTTTTCACAAAAATTCATTTCATTTTCAAGAGCTAGGAAATAAATTTCTCTTTAAAAGAAAAATGCATTTCTGTGAAAAAGTGAAATTAATTTTTTGTGAAAAGTGAAATGAACTTTTTGTGAAAAGTGAAATGATTTTTTTTTGAAAAGTGAAATGAATTTTTGTGAAAAGTGAAAAGGATTTTTTTTGAAGAGTGAAATTAATTTTTGTGGAAAGTGAAATTAATTTTTGTGGAAAATGAAACGAATTTTTGTGAAAAAGTGAAATGAATTTTTGTGGAAAGTGAAATATATATTGGCTGGAGTAAAATGCTTTTGTATTTGATGTTGAACAATTATATTTATTTCCCTAATAGCGTGCCATACAGCTAGCTGACACTGAACATGGATATACTACAGGTAGTCTGTAGTAAATTCATGAGCTGTAACAGGCAACGAACCTGTATAATAATCGCAGTAGTGCAAACAACACTTTTAATAACTGGTGTACGGGTTTATTGCATTCGCAGACAATCGAAATGACGCCACGAGGCGTCTTTTTTATTGCGTCATTACCTGCGCTAAAAGAGACTGTGAAGGCAATTAACCAGTGTTTTAGTGCCTTGATGCTCTGACTTTGGTCTTGGATGACTTGGTTCCAAGCCTTGATCATCTCCAGAAACTTCAAGGCATTTTCAAGGCATGTGTAATTTTGCTATAAACCGTGTGTAATTTGTATCTTTCACTCTGGCTTGTTTCAGGAAGGAGAAAGTTCTAAAGTCTGTTCAGATAAATACTAAAAGCATTCAAAATTCATGGTGCATCATTTCATCAAAGTTTTAATTTCTAATTACCTGTAGCAGTAATTATCTACATGTATCTATATCAAGTGCAACTTTGTGCAACTGCTTGAAACGGGGAAAAAGTTTTACGAAGTAACTTTTACGCAGTTTAGACTCTAAAGTAAAAAACAAATACATGCGTACAGTAGGTATTGGCATATTAGATCAGGGTTTCACACACCAGGCATAATTATGAATTTTTCTGTCGGGGGCAAAATGAAAAATTTCGTTTCATAATCTGATCGGGAGTTAATTTCTGCTCATTTTTTGCTCATATTTCAAGTACAATGCAGGTACTCAGACAGCTTTTTAAGACAGAATACCACTTTTACAGTAGATTCAATTCTAGATGGTAGTTCATAATGAACCATATATTTGATGTGAAGGTCCATAGTTTATGCCTCTTTTTGTGTATGTGAGAACCTCCTTCGTTATTTTGATCCATTTTGCTGCCTTGGCCTAATAGCATTGAAGGTTTGGGCCTTGACAACAAAACTGCAGTTACCCCAGAGTGATAATTCCAGAGTTAAGGTTTCAAAACGTATCTTCGGTTTATAGCCTATATGTGAATATAATTATTACCCATATTGACCCCAATCGCATGCGCACGATATATGTTTCTATCCCAACATTTTATTATAAAAAAAATTGATCAAAACCGATGGAACATTAGGAGAGAGAGAGAGAGTAGCGGTTTTGAAAACTTTAACCATGTTAACTAAACATTTAAAACGATGTGATCTAACACGCCATACACGATCCTTTGCCCAAAGTAATAAGATCAGAGTTGAAGTTTCAAAACCTTATGGCGATCAAAATAAATGGAAGATCAGACAAATGAGTAGCGATTTCTAACAAAATGATTAATGTGACTTTATCAGCACTAGGTGTCATTTGACCCTAACATCGTAGTGATCGTAAACACCACTATCATAATCTTATACCCGCCATAAGCTCATAACCAACTAAGTTAAAAACAAAACAATTGAATGATATTAGACGAATGAACTGCAAGTATCAAACCTTTCTCCAAAAATACCACATACAGACATACGGACGGACATACCAGTGGCGGATCTACGGGGGGGGGGGGGGGTTTAGGGGGTTTAAACCCCCCCCCCCCCCCCTTGGGCTGCCAAGTAAACATTTAATGTGCATAGGAAAACGCCATCATAATACTCAGCCCCTTAAAACCCCCCCCCCCCCCCCCCCTTGGAAAAAAGCTAGATCCGTCCCTGCATACACGTACACGCAGGGTAAAATATTGCATGGTCTCTCCCTCAATGTTAATGCAACACATACATGTATATTTAAAACGCTCCATGTATATATACCAGTGCGAGAATCTCTGGTTGGAACTATGACGCGCCGAGCTAACAATTCTGGGATTGTACTTTTCCCCGGAGGAGCGCTTCCAACCAGAGACTCTTCCAATTTTGTATTATATTCATCGGCAAATCAAAAGAGGTAGACCTGACATTTATTTCTATGATCTAGGTATACTATATGATCACGACGTATCTAAATGTACAGGTACTATTCTCCTATTCTCTGATGACATAATCACCCCTGATCTAGTTGGAATAATCAATGATCATCATGATGCGTGATTGACAAATCTGAGATCGAAGAATTTAATATTACAAAATACGATATTGAATATTACAATGACTGTATACAATTATGTATATACGTGTTATCAATTATCTGGCGCTCAATTGAACATCTTTTAATTATGATAACGCCCCTCTAGTTCTCAAGACAAAATAAAATTTTCTAGTCTTATGCCCCCGCTGACTAAAATTATATTTGACAACTATTTTCCATGTTTATGATGAGATTATGAGACTTAACCGGCTATCAAGCATTGGTTAGGCAGCGCGGCGATGTAAGAAACTTGTGTAACATGATATTGTCTTGTAATATCAGTTAAGTACTTGTTGTAAGTAATAAACAGGTGATATAATAGCATTTTAGATAAATTATTATCGATGGAACCACGGGCGTAAATATGCACGAATTTCTTTTCATCGGCGGCGGGGGTGAGCATTCATGGAGAACAAAGCCACCCCCCCCCCCCCCAATGAAAAGAAGGAATGCCGGATCTACGCCAATGGACGGCACCCCTTATTTGAGAATAACAATGCGAGCGAGCGAATTATCTTCGATATTTTCGCATTGAAATAATAGCATTTTTTATTTCCTTACTTCTAATCATTAAGAATGTGATAGTGTTTCATGATCAAACATAATGGCCCGTATTCTCGAAAGTGGCCTAAGTTAAGCCTGGCTGAACTTAGGCCGCTGATTTATGGAAGACCATTTGTCAACCTGTAATTCCTGTATAAATTACTATATTTATGTAACAAAATAAAGAAACAAAATTATTTTCTGGCATGAAATGAGCATTAGAAATCAATTCTATTGTGACAGATTTTGTACTTGCATTTAGTTCCAGAACTAGAGAGAGTCTTCGGTGACTTTGTAGGATTAAACGAGGGTGACATTTGGCTCTCCATAATTCAGTGGCCTCAGTCTACCCTCTTAGGCGGGGCTTATAAGTTAGGCACCTTTCGAGAATACAGGCCAATGCTCGGAATTTTAAATTCCAATGGTCGCTAAATTCACGCTTGTTGCCATGGTTCAGACCATGGTTTATGTAAATTCAGACCATGGTTTATTTCAATTAAATTACATAAACCATGGTCTGAACCATGGCAACAAGCGTGAATTTAGCGCTTTTGCCAACCACGCGCGACCGGCGCGCTTTCATTATTGGATCTTTTTAAGTGTACGCGCTAAATCAAGCGTATTTATACCACGAAATCTGCATAAACCGTGGTCTGAATTAAAACCACCTTTGGATAGTTATTAGTTTTAAGTTAATGTATCGTAATTCTTATTTATTATATCCAAAAATATTGGGGATGATAATACAGGCCATCCCCCACCTAATTTTTTTTTTTTTTTTTTGGGGGGGGGGGGGATATATATATTTATATACCTCATACATAGATTCTTATTCACTGATTGGTCAAAACTATATCACATGACAAGGCGCATCTCGATCTATCATTGCGTCATAGGGTTTTGGCGTTCTATCAATTGACCTAAGGTCAAATGATAGAAGGCCAAAACCCTGTGATAGAACGCGTAACCCCTCCGCGACTTTTGCACACACGTGCGTACACAACATTTGGTTCAGGTTTTAAGAGCGCTTTCGCGAGTTTCTAGGCTACGTGACTGCGTTCAATATATACGCAGCGCGTAAGAATTCAACATGGCGAGTGACTTAGCAACTGAATCAATAAAAAGGATGAGGTATATAAAACAAATATGGACTGCTCTGTAATCGGATGGTGGTGGAAATTATCACTCCCTCGGTGGTGTTCATACCGGCCCTTCTATCACCCCTTCGGCTTCGCCTCGGGGATGATAGAAGGGCCGGTATGAACACCACCTTGGAGTGATAATTTCCACCATCATCCTCATGAGCAGTCAATATTTGTATAATATACCCCCCCCCCCCCATCGACACCCATGAAAGTGCCCTTTGCTCACCCGAGCTTAAGATATCGCCAGACATGCCAGATCTAGGTGTCTTTTAATAAAAGTGACCCTAAACTATTCACAGGTAGAAATTTTGCTTCAGATATTTTGTAATTTATTTGGGAAGACTTTCTAACTTTTAACTTTTTCTGGGTTGCACTGTGTAATAATGGAGTGGTTTTAACACTTGCCTGGACATGCAATAGTCGTGAATTAGGTCAAATGCTCGGTTCTTGAGTCCTTAACTAAGGCATTTCATCTGCATTGCCCCCCCCCCCCCCATCCTCATCCAGTATTACATATATGGGTACCTGGTAGGATGCAAACCTACATTGTGGTGTTATGATATTGTTTAGCATTGTGCGCGCCAAAATGCAACCTGGTTGCAATACTCAAGATGTTAAATAGATGTTGTTAAATAATCCTAAACATAGTTTTAATACTTCTGAGCAAGCAATACAATTTTCACCTCAAGAAAATTACATTACTCAAAATAACAAAATATAAATTTGAAATGAATTGCATTGATCACTTTTTACACATTTAAGCTTGAAGATAAGCACAGTATAATGTTTCATCCGAAGCATTTGGGGCAATGTTTGGTCTGAGGGCACTTCGATGTTTTAGGGGGTCTGACACCCCTGTCAAGACGGGAAAAAAAATGTAAATCTTTGTTTTTGTAATATACAGGAATAAGTCTTCCTTATGACCAATTGATCCGACTTTTGAGGCGTCTGCAATGACAAACCATTCCCGACAGAAATAGAAGCCGTTTTTTGTGTTTTGTCATGTATTATGATACTTCTACCTTTTGACACACTTTGGTGTTTGGGCTAGATGGGATGAAATCTACCCTACGTGGATGTCTCCTTTGGGGGAAGGGTGCTTTGGGGGCTTAAAGGAGAATGAAACCCTGGGGAAATATTCATTTTAATGAAAAGAGAGGACAGAGAGAAGCAATTTTTAAAAAGTTCCATCAAAATCGGTTACAAAATGAAAAAGTTATGAAAGTTTGAAAATTTTCAATTTACTTTCTATGGCGATCCTCAGATTGGCAATGTTGCTTCAAAATGGCAGGTTTAGTAGTACAACTTTCAATATGTTTTGTACACAAAATTTCATATTTTCTCCATTATCTCTAAAGATGCTTCTTGTCTTTTCGTGAACTCAACATATGTTGTGTCAAGTACATTTTCCCATGATATATCTTGAGCTAAGAAGGAGACAAGCTGCACCTTGAGAGATAATGAGGGAAAATGAAATTTTGTGTACAAAACATGATGTAGAGTTGTAATACTAAACCTGTCACTTTGAAGCAACATTGCCAATTTGAGGATTGCCACAGAAAGTAAACTGAGACTTTTCAAACTTTCATAACTTTCTCATTTCGTAACCGATTTTGATGGAACTTTTTTTAAATTGCTTCTGTCCATCCTCTCTTTTCATTAAATTGATTGTTCCCCAGGGTTTCATTCTCCTTTAATCCGACGGCTACAGTTAGGCTAATAACTTTTTGTCATTGACCCAGTTGGTCTAAGTCACCGAAATGGTCAAACTGTATGACTATTTCGGGACAGGCTGCCAGACAAGATTTATTTTGATTTTTTTTAAAGCAATTTGCGAAATCTATTCCCCTATGTCTCTTTCTTCATCTGCTCTCTTTTTCTTTCTTCTCTCTCTCCCTATCCCTCACTCACCCCTCTCTAAGTGTGTGTGTCTCTCTCCAACTCTGCTGACGATTTGGTGATCAAAGCGCAGAAATGCTTTGTTTTTATCATAATATACGCACATCTACTTATTTGTCGTTTATCATAATGTAGCCCTTTCTGTAAAATAACTGTCGACTAAAGGGCTCTGTACCAATAACAAATACACATTTACATAACTTTAAAAAACATAATTATAAAAACTGAATGTACAATAAACTTAAGTTTAATCAAAGGAAAAGGTAAGGTGAGACAAAATGAAAAGAAATATAAAGAGAAAGAGAGTTCAGTAAGAGTTCCGTAAGCATCAGAAGAAAACGAATAAGAAAAGAAAGTAATGCATTCCATGCCTTGGTAATGGAAGTAATATTCAGCTCTAAATTTATCAAGTTTATTAACATATTAAAAGTGGACATGCCACTTAAAGTTTAGATCTGATCATGATTTAAGAGTTAAAAAGCTTTTCTAAAATTAGAAAAATATACACACACACACACGCATACCCACACGCACACACACACGCACACACGCACACACACACGCGCACACAGACATATATATATATATATATATATTGTTGTTGTTTTTTGGGGGGATTAACTTCCGATTATTGTATGTTAGGGTGCTTATTATAATTGCTTTGTTCAGTTTTGTTATCAATGGTTTCTTAAACATGAACACGTCTAAAAGGAGGTCATTTGTTGCCATAAATTTACTCACCAGAACTTTCCGCTGCTGTGCATAGCGACAAAAGGATAAACCAATAAAGGAACTTTTTCCAGAGCAGTTTTGGAGTATTACCCATTGATTCCATTGTTCTCCCGATTAGACCTATCAATATCTGAGAATGAAAATGACTGAACAAAAGCACTGTACCCCTGATTATATCTTCAACAAATCACAAAGCAAACACTCGAGTCGCCGTCATAATTCAGTCACTGAAATGATAGTAAACTTGTACAAAATAATAGAAAGTTCTTCCTTGTTGAACCAAGGCTGCGCAAACACTCTACTATCAAATCAGTTTGGATTCCTGTGTTTCTAAATATGAAAATAGAGAAAAAAAAACCCTCTTTTGCAAAAATCCTTGCTAATACGAGGAAGAATCACAACAATTACAATCTAAACAGATGTGTGGTAGTGCATATAGTATTTTTAGTGTCATTTTCTTGTTGACTATGCATCCCAAAATTCTTCTGCAGCCTGCGTACACCCCCCCCCTCCCCCACACCATTTCCCCGAATATGAGGTTATTAGGGCACCATAGTATTGGAATATTCTTATTATTGGGGGCTGCCAACTTCGTACGTCTATGATTGGAACTACTAGCTAGCTTAATTTCATTATTTTCCTTTGCTCATTGGACATTTTTATCCGTTTATTTCAGTGCGATTTTTTTTTCTGCCATTACCAGAACTCAAGAGAGTTCAAGATACATTAAACACAAATGCACTTGTTTGGCGTTAACACAATGCAAAACCCATGATACTTTATTCTTTTGTTTTGGTGATCGGTAGCTCCTTAGCCAAGATCATGAGAGGGTCACATCATGCCCCTCCACCGTCTCTTGAATCTCCGAAAAAATATTCTTAGCGTAAAACATCTTGTGTCATAGACCATGATCGCTAAATTATCTCATCTTTATGTATGAGATTCAGCACGGCTTTCAAGAAACAACACCATCCTAAAGTGGAGACAAAGAAAATAATTGTTATCTCATATATAAATGTGAAATCATAAAAATTCTTAATGCTTCAGGGGAAAAGATACATGAAAGCCTAACACGTAGAGAGCTCGTGTCATGAAGAGAACAAGTTGTTTCCTCGTTGGTGCTCTAGTGAAAATCCCAGCTTTTGTTTTGATAATTTTTTTATGAGAGCTTCCTTGTAACTAGGAAGTTCAGTGCCATTTCCTTCAATATATTTGGGTAAAATCAAAAATTTCAAAACGTACTTTGTGCCAAGTAAAATATACCCCTAGATTCTCGTCTCTGGCTGCTTCCTTGTCGCTTCCTACTCTATTTCCACTTGAATAGTGATAATGATACGATTATGTTCATTGCAATTAACTGATATTCCCAATGTATGAATAGGACGACTTTTTATTAATTTTTCATTACAGACATTATGCACGCCACAGTTATTTTGACCAAAATATGTATATAGAGATGTACATGTGTCTAAAAACTTTTTTTTTTTTTTTGGAGAAAGCCTAATGAGGAACTAAAGGTTTATTTTGCTTGGCTTGAGGAGGAACCATAAAGTGGCTGCTATTTCAACCAAAAAGGATTGCTCATTAAATCCTGAGAACATGAAATAAGAGATAGGGAGATCGAGAACAATTGTAACACTTTTAAGGATATCATGCCACTTCAACCGAAATTAAGTGCTTAGTGAATTCGAGAACAATCGTAACACTTTTAAGGATATCATGCCACTTCAACCGAAATTAAGTGCTTAGTGAATTCTTAACTGGAAGTGGAAGTCCACTTTGATAGTATACTGGCTTCACTGAAAGGGGGTCGAGTGAAACAGTCGGTGTAAGATTAAGGAATATCCGACAAATGAAAAGACACAAATTATAAGTAGAAATTCGTGTAATATAGAAACTCTCTTTCTCTCTGCCCCCCCCCCCAACGTCTCTCTCTCTCTCTCTCTCTCTCTCTCTCTCCCCCTCCCTTCTCTCTCTCTCTCTATCCCTCTATTTCAGTCTCTCTCTCTCCCTCTCTCTCAATCTCCCCTTCTCTCTCTCTCTCTCTCTCTCTCTCTCTCTCTCTCTCTTCCCTCTTTAACAGCTAGCGCATACTGAGTTTTTATCACTCAATATTCTCAATATTGGGTAAGTGTAACATCACTAGCCTGCCATGAGGAAGGACAGTGACATTATTATCTTTCTCTGCACTTTTTTTTTTTAATCCTTACTTCTTCTTTTTTTTCTTCAACATTTCAAGATTTGGAAGACAAAAAAAAATCAACAAAAGTAGATTAAGGGTTGGCAGCTGCAAGAAATCTTTTTTGTCCAGTATCAAATCAAATGTTCAATACACCCTGACATGTATATTCATATAAAACAACACATATAAACTATTTGATTTTGAAGTTCATTTATTTCCATATACATCATCATAAATTTACAATCTTTCACAGTATGGTCACATAAAATCATACATAGAAAAAGGGGTCGTCGTAAGCAAAGCTTGAGTTGACGTCCTAATCATAAATAAACAGAATCATACAATGAACATACATATGCAAACAATGCATAGTGGAAAGCAGATGGCCAAAGGGGAAAAAAAAAATACAAAGGAAAGAGAGAGAGAGAGAGAGAGAGAGAGAGAGAGAGGTAGGGGTGGAAGAGAGAGTTGCATTCAGATAGTATCAGATGAAACGAATAATATTTTATACTGCTAGAAAGGGTGTTAACCACCCCCACTAGCAATATGTGAGAGAAGATAATTTTTCAAGCGTTTCTTTAAAATAAACTTCGTTGGACTTGAACGTATATCAATGGGTAATGAATTCCAAATATCGGGTCCAGTGTGCCTTATAGATCTATGAGCAAGGGCTGTTTTAGGATTATTCAAATGAACATTAGTGGAAGTTCGAGTAGGGTATTTATGTAAAGATGAGTTTAATTGAAACATGTTATTAAAGGTCACTATGATGCAGATGTAACAGGATTAGTGACTCATTGTCCACAACAGACCAGATTCTTCCCTTTCTCCATCACTCCCTTCTGTTGTAAAACATATCATTTGAGGACTACAGGCACTTAAAGTTTTGAGTCTTATGCTGAAGAGAATGTATTCCCAATGTGTAAAGGATGTTCCTTAAATAAAATGCCATTAATTCAACTTGGTATCATATTGCATCCTAGGTTGTGTACTGGTCAATACTCGTTAGCATATTTACAATGATTCACTTTGTATGAATTTTGTTTCCATAATCTGACAATGCCAAATTTCTGGCAGCTGCAAGAAATCTTTTTTGTCCAGTATCAAATCAAATGTTCAATACACCCTGACATGTATATTCATATAAAACAACACATATAAACTATTTGATTTTGAAGTTCATTTATTTCCATATACATCATCATAAATTTACAATCTTTCACAGTATGGTCACATAAAATCATACATAGAAAAAGGGGTCGTCGTAAGCAAAGCTTGAGTTGACGTCCTAATCATAAATAAACATAATCATACAATGAACATACATATGCAAACAATGCATAGTGGAAAGCAGATGGCCAAAGGAAAAAAAAAAATACAAAGGAAAGAGAGAGAGAGAGAGAGAGAGAGAGAGAGAGGTAGGGGTGGAAGAGAGAGTTGCATTCAGATAGTATCAGATGAAACGAATAATATTTTATACTGCTAGAAAGGGTGTTAACCACCCCCACTAGCAATATGTGAGAGAAGATAATTTTTCAAGCGTTTCTTTAAAATAAACTTCGTTGGACTTGAACGTATATCAATGGGTAATGAATTCCAAATATCGGGTCCAGTGTGCCTTATAGATCTATGAGCAAGGGCTGTTTTAGGATTATTCAAATGAACATTAGTGGAAGTTCGAGTAGGGTATTTATGTAAAGATGAGTTTAATTGAAACATGTTATTAAAGGTCACTATGATGCAGATGTAACAGGATTAGTGACTCATTGTCCACAACAGACCAGATTCTTCCCTTTCTCCATCACTCCCTTCTGTTGTAAAACATATCATTTGAGGACTACAGGCACTTAAAGTTTTGAGTCTTATGCTGAAGAGAATGTATTCCCAATGTGTAAAGGATGTTCCTTAAATAAAATGCCATTAATTCAACTTGGTATCATATTGCATCCTAGGTTGTGTACTGGTCAATACTCGTTAGCATATTTACAATGATTCACTTTGTATGAATTTTGTTTCCATAATCTGACAATGCCAAATTAAGAATATAATTTACTTCCAAATCAATTTGGCCAAGAGGAAAGATCAGTTTCTCCTTCAACTGTAAATGTAACTCTGGAAGTACAGTAAAATCCTATTAGCAATTTTGTCCCATACGTTATCAACCACATCTAAGAGTTTATTATATCTGATGATTACATCAAGCTGATAGCCTCTTAAGCTTGGATCAGACAAAATATCAAGTAAAATTATATTTTTATGTTAATTTATGTTCTCCATTCAATAATACAATTTCATAATACATGTACTTGCCTACTACTTTGTAACACATGGGGCATACCCTCGACTTGCCATATTGCAAACTCTGTGGGATCTTGCTATATTGCAATCTTGTGACATCAGAACTTATAAAAAAAACAACCAAAAATCAAAGAAAAGGGACTGGCAAAATTTCCGTTAATTATAACAACAGTATATGTTTTTTAAAAGGGTTCAGTCAAGATAGGAATAATGAAAGGTTCCATTTGATGCTTGGTAATGTATTAATTAGAATGTAGGGCCTGGGTATACCAATATCTCAAAGTCGTATTTTTTCCGCTTCTTGTTCACCCTTTGTAGGTGTTCCATTTTTCAAAAAAGTGTCCTTTTTTGTCTGTTCCCCCCCCCCCCCTCCCCTACTTTGAAAGACGCTCTGCTGCCTCTGGTTTCATTAATGTCTCTAACACTGCTAGTTGTACAAGTAGGCCTGGGTGTCATCAATTCAGAGTCCAGTATTTGGGTTTCTTCAGTGATAATTTCGATGCCAACCCCAGTAAATGTATCATTAATTCTGAGTCCAGTATCTTTGGTGAAGGTTTCCTCGATGTATCCTACGATCGATGTGAAACCCAGTTATATAATCATCATTAATTCTGAGTACAGTGTTGTGGTTTCGTCATTGTCTCCTATGATGTGAAGCCCAGTTAGATAATCATCAGTTCTGAATCCAATATTTCTGGTGAGGATATCCTCGATGTCTCCTACGATGCGTGTCTGGTCTCCAATGACTGCTTCCGGGCCTATCATCATTATTGTACCTACTCCCAGACTGTCCATAACGCTGACCACCACTCCCACCACCATCCTCGTTATCATAATAGTCATCATCGTCATCATCCATATCACCAACACGCCAGCCATTACCAGCACCATGTCGTACAAATCCCTGATCATCATTGTTGTCGTATGTATCTTTGGAGAGCATGACGAGGATGTCGCGACGTGACCCTCATTACTAATACCTTGATGGCTTCCCTGTTGGTAAGTCCTTGGTTTATAATCTTCTGCCCATTGCTCTGTCCAGCTCCTCAAGTAACTTCTACAAACACAGGAACAAAGAACAGACAAAGAGGATACTCTAAGACTCTATTAAGTTCCTCTCATATTTTTCAAAATGTCAAATACAGACCAGACAAGGATATTGTGGCGGAAAATGGATGTTTGGGGGGTTGTGTGTGAGAGATGGTGGGGTGTAGGTGTTGATTTGTGACATAAGGGGGACAGAGTTGCGTTGAGGAAGATCACAGGGGCGAACCTGGGTACCGCTTCTTGTCCCATTCCCCCACTCTCATGTCTCCATTCTCACACATTCCCTTTTCTTCTCTTGGTAGCGAGCGGTCTATTAGCAACAGTGGGCCGGAGATGTCTGAATCAGAATCACATACGACTTTGTATTACTCCACAATGAAGATACTGAGAGCCTGATTTACCGTGCAACTATATTGAAGCCCTAAAGCTTACTTTTTATTATGGTGTATTGACTAATACATTCATCTTTCTATATCGGGGACTATACCCGTACCAATACATAATTAAGACATATGGCCAACTTTATTCAACATTTATATTGTCAACAATAATACTGAGCTTCTTATTATGTGAGATTCTCTAATCAGAAAGTTACTACACCCACTTAGAGAACTGGGGTAAGCGCAGGCATGCAATGTTTTGGACTATGTGACCCTTGACCCAAAACAGTATATAACTGTAAATTATCTTTATCTGCCTATGGCCTAACTTGGATAATCCCTTGATCATGTTCTCTGGGGCTGTCTAGCAAATATTGAGGGGAAGGGATTGGGGCAGGCATGAGACAACAAAGGGGAACTGTTACGAGCTCTACTCTGTAAACAATTTATACCCTGCCTTAATTTATGAGGCTGCCCGTTATCCCCCAAAGCTAAATATGAGCTTGGCCCCGTACATTTTAGTTAGGGTTCTCTATCCTTAATTAATCTTATATTAGTAACCAGGTGGTTCGGCAAACACCAGTGAAGGGGGGGGGGGGGGGGTAGCAGGGGAGAACATGCATGGGGAACTGTTATAGCGAGCTGCGCTCTGCACTAGTTACCCCGCCGGATCCTCGGCCCTGGTACACCATCCTCAGACAATAAGTGTAAGCTAATTAAGCCCCTGTTATGTTTTGGTGATGTTTTCCCTGTTAGCCCTAGATTATGGGGCACAGTTCGGCAAACACCGAGGTAAGAGGGGATGACAGGCACGTGAGACAAAGGGCACTGTTTTATGCGAGCTTTACTCTGCATTCAGCTACCCAGCAGTGGTAATTCTCTCCCTGTACATCACACTCAGACCCACGCTGTAGCCTCTCTGTGTTCATTAAGACCCGTTATCTAGCTAATTCAGCCCCAATAAAGACCTTATAGTTTTTTTGAATCCCGAGTTAGCCCTATTGGTTATTGGGGTCTGGGACAATAAAATTAATGAGGAAAGGTGGGGTTGGGAGGATGACCGGCGACTTGGGTTGGGGGTGCATTTCTGGTGTTGGGCCGCTGCTTCCAAGAGCACCTCCGTTCCATGCCCCCGGATCCGCTGCCCCCACCTCAGCCCCGAAAGGGGTCGAGTGGGTGTTACCTAGTGCGATGCCTGGCTTTCTGACTGTTTTTGACTTGGCTCTGTTCTCTTCTGGGAGCTCTCGCTCTGTCTGCATGCATTTACCCCAAAATCCTACTCTTTATATACTATCCGAGCAAGCCCTTCTGATAGTACTACGAAGCATGAAAATCTCAGAGTTGAAAAAGAATTACTTCTACAGATTAATACATGTATTACCTTCCCTATATAGAGAGCTGTACTAGGCGGGTTCAACTAATATCTTTTCTGTAAACAATGGGGCTGGAAATAGCCCTACCAGTGTAATTAAGCTTTACCATCGTCAACAGTCTCCTTTGTCTTTAAGCTTCTTGGAGTATAATTACCTGTTTACTACAATATCCAATGAAATAGTGCTGGGAATAGGGCTGTGTGGTATTGAAGGGGTTACTGACAGTATGCACAGGCTTCCGTTGTTAGAGATTTAGTAGTGAAATATAAAGAGGTTGTTTAAGTCTCTTTCCCTTTTGGGTTCCTGTCAACCATGGACATGGGTATGGATATGTAGACTAGAAGTCTGGGACTAAAGGGGTTAAACCAAAGAGAGTTTTAGCTGTCGCTTTGCTCTCGAACGAGGGCTTCCTGCTTAAAGTGGCATTCCGTCACAATATTGTAAGCCTCTAGCCATGGGTGGCGATCCCAGACGCGTACCCCCCCCCCCCCCCCTCCGGAAATTGAGAAGACTGTATAGCAAATAATGGTAAAGGCTAGTCGCGTCAGCCCCCCCCCCCCCCCTCCCACCGGCTGTGACAAGAAATCGCCACGCATGCCTCTAGCAAATTTATTGCATATTTTTCACAATGTCAGTCAAAGATCATACAAAAAGGATATGACTCCTTCATACTCTTCTAATTACTTTAAATTTCAATCATGGAACCTGAAGACAAATTGATACTGTACGACTCTTTCATGTTTCTCCCATAGTTTTCACAATTTAAACAGAGAGCAGACAAGGAGGATAGGAAAAGGAGAACTATCATACACAGTCGATTATGTTGTCAACTTGTGGTGACAATGACTTAAGGGATATCCATTCTGCTTATAAGTTACGATACTTAAATCTCTTCTCTTTTTTTTTCTTTCTTTTTTTAATAGAGAATTCTACATGCAAAGTTTATCAAATGGACAACAATAAGTAAACGGATTGAAATGCACATTTTTTTTTTTCAATTATTACTCATGTGCAAGGTAATGTAAAACCAGAAATTTTAGCATCCTGAGGTTTTCACGAATCGACAACGATGGCCATTTATGCTTCAAGGGACTTTCACGTCTTGCAAAAATAAAGATTGATCTTGTAAAAAATCTTTGGACATGATACATAGAAGAATAACTACAACAACTATCGACTGTGTTCTTCAATTTATATTGATAAGCAATAACGCATATAGTATTTTAGTGTTATTTCCTTGTTGTCTACAAATACTTCCACCGTTTACCGGAATATGAGGTCACCCCCCCCCCCCCCCCCCCCCCCTACGCCTCGTACGTATATTCTCTCTTTAAAAAAGAGTGAATTTTCACTGTTTTCACTCGCCCGGGAGTCACGTCAGTGATCACTTGTTTAGGAGTGAATATTGAGTGACTATCGAGTGCTCTCTAAAAGGAAAAGAGTGCAGTTTCACTCTATTTTCATTCTATTTTAAATCCCCCGGGGAGTGACGTCAGTGATCACTCAATTTTTTTTCTTTTTTTTTAGAGAGTATGGTCCGAACTACTAGCTAGCTGTAATTCATTATTTTCCTTTGCTCATGAGACATTTTCTATCGGTTTATTTCTGTGCGATTTCCTTTGTCCATTACCAGAACTCAAGAGAATTCAAGAGCACACAAATGCTCTTGATTGGCGTTAAGAGAATTCAAAACCCATAATACTATTATTTTTGTTCATTCAGCCATTCTTAAGATGTATACAAGTTTCGCGGCAATTGGTCGCTCCATAGCGAGATGATGAGAGGGTCAATCAGCTTATCTCCTCTGTTAATTTCAAATCATTAAAAATCTGAATGCTTTAGGGCAGCGCTTCTCAACTGGTCTCAAAAAATTTGTTTCTGATTTTACATAACACAGCTGAAAATCACCTATATATTGCTATGTGTTTAAAGTGTTCTCAAAGATTTATGACGAAATTGCGGAGGGGTAAGTAGTGTGCATATACATATAAATTTACTATGTCCTGGCCTTGTTACTGCGTGGGTTCGCGACCCATTTGATATGTTAGAAGCAAGCTCAAGTGTCTCATTGAAGGTCAGTACAATATTTTTTTAGGCATAACAACTGACAGTGGCACAACACATTTAATTAATACACAATGCGTTCTCTGTTTTTCTTGTGCCACGTGTTATTGTCATTTTTTTCCCATTAAGATTTTGTAAGGAGGCCGCACTATAGCGTATCTGAAGGGGCACGGGGCCGGGGCAATTTGCTCCCACCCCCTGACAAATTTTCAACCATGTAAAAATAAAATCAATGATAACATACTTTTCAATCATTATGATGCAGTTATTTCGAAGTAAATTGGAACCAAATTGCTCTTAAAACGGTATAAAGCAAGGTGAATTTTTAAAATTCTCACTCGGACGAAATGCGACCTCGCAAAACAAATTAGGGACTGGAAAGGGATTTTCTCTGGATCACCATAGGCTCATATGTCCCCCCCCCAAAAAAAAAAAAAACAAAAACAAAAACAAAAACAAAAAAACTAAGGTCCAGATACTCCACCTTAGGTGGGCCTTGAAAAAAATCTGAGAGCCAAAGTGGGCCTCGAGTTAAAAAAGGTTGAGAAGCGCTGCTTTAGGGGAAAGATGTATGAAAATATGCATGGTATGAGAGCCTAACATGTAGGAAGCTGTGTCACGAAGAGAACAAGTTGGTTTCCTCATTAGTGCTCTAATTAAAATCAAAGCTTTCGTTTTTATTTTTTGATGAGAGTTGTTTCTGACTGTGAATAGAAGTTCAACATGATTTCGGTAAAAATATATATTCGTTAAAAAAAAAATCACTAACGTCATTGTGCCAAGTAAAAATATGTTCTTAGTTTCTCATGCCTTACTGCTTCCTTGTCGTTTACTACTTATATCTTTTGTTTTGTTGTTCGACAAAAAGGCATTTTATGCACCTGTATATGTGTCTGTATTCATTGTATTTGATTGAAATTTCTGAATGTATGTATAGGATGACATCTTCATTACCGACATGACTTGAAGGCGGCATTTATTTTAACAAAATATGATTCTATGACAACTACCCCCTGGACAACTACCCCCCCCCCCGGAACATACTTTAGCCCCCCCCCCCCCAAGACAACTACCCCCTGGAAAATTAACCCCCCCCCCCCCTCGAAAAACGACCCCAGAATCCGGGGTAGTTGTCCTGGGGGTAGTTGTCCTGGGGGTAGTTATCCTGGGGGTAGTTGTCCTGGGGGTAGTTATCCTGGGGTAATTGTCCTGGGGGTAATAATAATTGTCTTAGGGAGTAGTTGTCCAGGGAGTAGTTGTCCGGGGGGTAATTGTCCAGGGGTAGTTGTCCGTATACGAAATATGTATGTGTGTCTAGATCCTTTTTTCGAGACACACGCACGAGAAACAAGAATTTTATTTGCTTGGCTTGAAGGGGAAATGTGAAGTAGCTGCTATTTCAACCAAAACAGATTGGATAGTGAGAGCATGAAGCAAGAGATAGGAAATCAAAACCAAGTTTCATACACTTTCAAGGAAATTATGCCATGTCAACGGAAACTTATAGTGCATTGTTGAGTGGAAGAGGAAGTGCACTATGGCTTCAGTAAAAGAAAAGCGAATGAGTGAAACTGGTCGTTAAAATCATTTTGTCCAATGACCAGTTAGTCTATAACTATTTGGTCTAATAACCATTTGATCTAAACCCATTTAGTCCAAATACCACTTTCAATGGTCTAATTATCAGTTCGTCCAATATTCACGATTTGGTCCAATACCCATTTCGCCTAATCCCAGACGGTCTAATATCCAAATGGTCTAATCATCAATGCGTCCAATTACCATTTCGTCTAATCATCATTTCGTCCAACAATTATTGGTATAATGATCATTTCGTCTAATGACCAGTTGGTCAAATAATCATTTGGTACTAGTCTCAGTTCGTCTAATGACCGTTTGATTTAATACTCATTTGGTCCTATAGCCATTTGGTCTAATACGACAACAAATATGTTCTTAATACAGATTACTGAGTGCTTATTTTTGTTTCATTTGGAATGATATATGCCTATACGCTGAAACAAAAGGTTAGCCTAATGATAAAGATGATATAATATGCCTACTCTTTTAATTATTGAAATGATACAAAGGCTACATTGTAATAATATTTTTGAAGATTATAATAATATAAGCATTAAGAATAATAATTATTATTACCATTAAAATATAACATCTGTGGTATGAAAGGCATTGTTTTCCACGTTTAGTGGAAAACACCTCTATTGAATGTAAATTGATCTAGACGCTAGCTCTAGATACAAATAAACTGCAGAAACTTAAACTGATTGTCGTACAAAATCTTGATCTAAAATTTAAAACAATGCAGCACATATTTACGTCCTAGGGTCGTAGCTTTGGCTTATTATTAGACCAAGGTTATTAGACCAAGGTTATCAGACCAAATGATGATCAGACCAAATGGTTATTAGACCAAATGGTAATTGGACCAAGTGGTTATTAGACAAAATGGGTTTAGACGAAATGGGTTTAGACAAAATGACATTAGACCAAATGAAGTTAGACCAACTGAAATAAGGACCAAATGGGTATTGGACCATTGGCAAAAAAAAAATTATTAGACCAAAGACCAAATTGCTATTAGACCAAATGGTTATAGACGAAATGACTATTGGTCCTCCTGGTTATTGGATGAAACAATTATTGGACAATGTTAATTAGACCAAATGTATATTGGACCAACTAATATTAGACCGAATGATGTTAGACCATGATGATTGGACTAAATGGCAATTAACTGTGTAATCGACCACAACTCTCTTTATCTCTGCTTCTCCCTCTCTGTCTCACACTTCCTCCCCCCCCCCCCCCCCCCCCCCCCCCCGTCTCTCTGTCTCACCCCCCCCTGTTCAGGTACAACATCGCTTGCACGACAAAGAAGTTAACAGGAAAGACGGTGTCATTCTTTTCTTTCAAAGAAAAAATTTCCTTTTATTCACCGTCTAGTATTTGGAAGGGATTTCAAGACTAGAAAACGATAAGAGCTGATTAAGGTTTGGCAGCTGGGAACAAGGAGTACAAATCATTTTTCGCCTAGCATGAAATCAAATGTTGGAATCACCCTTTATATCCATGTAAAACACATATGACCTATATTATGACTGCAGGTGTAACAGGATCAGTGACTAATTGTTCACAACAGACCAGATTCTTCCCTCTCGTAATCAATCCCTTCTGTTCTAAAACATGTAATTTAAGGGCTACAGGTACTTCAAGCTCTAAGCTGTATGCTGAAGGTCTTACAATGTATTCACAATGTTTTTAAAGCATGCTCCTTATTAAAAATTACATTACTTCACTTTTGTATCATATTACATCCTACATGTGTTTGAAAGAGAAATCTGAAAAAGAATAGAAATACAACATAGCAGAAAGGAAAAAAATACAAAGAGAAAAGATGACTTATCAAAGGAATTGTTGAAGTTCATTTAAAAATTTGATACTGACATGTGCAAGTTAAAACATGATTTTATTGTCACTTTTTGTGTCATTTGTGTATGTTTGGAAGTAAAATCAGAAAAAAACAAACAATGGAAATACATGCATAAAGAGCAAACAAAAAGAAAAGATGACTTACCAAAGGATTTGTTGAAGTTTATTGGAAAATATAATACTGATATGTGTAAATCAATTTCCATTTTTGTAGATACTTTTTGTGTCATTTATGTATGATAAATGTTCTATTGAATTGTAAGCTTTGAATGTAAAATAAATCCCTTAACGAGGCGAAGAAAAAAAAATTACATCCTAGATTGTGTACTAGTCACTACTCGGTAGTGTGAATGTTTCCAAATGATTCACTTTGTATCAGTGTTGACTCCCCAATATCAAATTAAGAGTATAATTTACTTCCACATCAATATGTCCTAGAAAAAACATCACAATTTCTCATTCAACTGTAAAACAGAATGATACATGTATATGTACATCTGTGGACCAGTTCAAGAAACTTTTGAAGGACCACTTATTCTGCTAGACAGCATGAATTGTGACATGCTTTTATTGGCTCAACTAGTCTCTTTTTAACCCTTACTACACACGGCTATTTCATGCATCTCTTTGACTGGAAGGCCTTGGATCCCCCCCCCCCCCCCCCCCATTTAGGCCGCGACATGACCAATCGCAGCAAAATTTTGCACGGACCTCGAGAACCACATTAAGAAAACAAATCCATTGTTTTTTTTTAATGTAAATCTGTATTTTTTTCATTTAATATTATAATTTATGCAAGACTTAAAAGAAAAAAGTCAAAAAGCTGCATGCCGTGAATTGCAGCAGTTCGTAATGTGCGGAAAAATTTGTCTAGGCGGAGCCTCCCAGGCCCCCCCCCCCCCCCCCCCCGTTCAGTAAGGGTTTAATTTTTTCTATCATTATTCAAGTGGCTATTTTACAGCTTCCTGGAGCAAATTGTGAAGCTCTTTGTAACCGCAAGGAAAAGGCGCCATAATACTCTGTGCATAGGATTGGATTGGATTGGAATGCAAACCCTGCAAGTACAATGAAATCCTATTAGTTATTCTGTCCCATACGTTATCAACCACATCTAAGATTTTATTATATCTGATGATTGCATCAAGCTGATAGCCCTCGTACAGCTTAGCTCAGACAAAATATCAAGTAACATGATATTGTTGGGCCAATTCGTGTTCGCAATTCCATAATACAATTCCATAATACATGGTAACGTATGGGACATACCCTGGACCTCTTTGGAACCTTGTTATGATGAAATCTCACAACATTAGGACTACCAAAAAAAAAAGAAAGAAAGAAAGAAACAGAAAACAAAGGAAAAGGATTGGCAAAATTTTCCTGCAAATCATAACCAGTTCGTTTTTAAAATAGTTTTCTTTCAAATGAGGTTCCACTATATTATAAAACCAGTGATTCTAGCTGAAATAAGGTATAAAACTATACACAGCCTCTGACAATGAATGCAACATAAAAATGTCTATTGAGAAGTTAAAATAAATTATGTTAACACTAGGTAAATAATAAGTGAGCTAGTCACTGTAACACATATAGAGTACCTCACAGAGTATCCCTTCACATACATACATGTACATCTATACAGTTCAGTGTATAACATTATAACCAGTTGCCCCAATACAGAAGCAGACATTTTTTATATGTAGAAAGGCTAAAATCAGTGTTTTGAAGAAAAAAGGTAAACCTACATGTATGCGAAAAGTTGCATCAATATACTGACAGTATATGCACGGTGTACTCAAGCTTGAGAGCTACATGTACACTGTAAGTACATGAATACACAGAATATGTTCAGTGTTCGTTACAGCCTGGCAACGCTAAACTTACAACAAGTATTTGCACACAATCATTTTAAATTCAGGTTTTGAACATTAAGCACTGTCTCATTCTTTGGTCAGCATTACTTTGCCTATGAAATGAATCCCAACTGAATCCCAATTACATGTACCATTACTTCCGAGTCAAATATGTTTCCTTGTGTGTGTCTCCAACACTGCGAGTTGTACAAGTATGTATTATCAATTCAGAGTCCAGTATTTGGGTTTCCTCAGTAATAACTGTGAAGTCTACCCCAGTTCAATGTATCATTAATTCTCAGTCCAGTATCTCTGGTGAGGATTTCCTCGATGTCTCCTACGATGCGTGTCTGGTCTCCAATGACTGCTTCCGGGCCTATCATCATTATTGTACTTACTCCCAGACTGTCCATAACGCTGACCACCACTCCCACCACCATCCTCGTTATCATAATAGTTGTCTTCATCTTCATCCTCATCGCCACCACGCCAGTCATTGCTAGCACCACGTTGTACAAATCCCTGATCATCATCGTTGTCGTATGTATCCTTGGACTGCATGACGAGGATGTCAACGATGGCCCTCATGACTCTGCCTTCATGGCTTCCCTGACTCCAGTTGGTAGGTCCTGGGTTGGTGATCTTCTGCTCCATGACTTTGTCCAGCTCCTCACGTAACTTCTACAAACACAGAAATAAAGAACAGACAGAGGATATTCTATGTTTGTAATAACTTCTACAAACACGCAAAAAAAAGAATACACAAAGAGGATACTCTATAAAGTTCTTCCCATAGTTTTCAATTTCATACAAAGAACATACATGTACAAAGACGATACTCTACTGCCTGAATTCACAAAGGAGGTTTAAATTCAAACCATAGTAAACCTTGGTTTAAACCTCCACTATAGACTAAAAACCGCATAAATAAATATATTCCCCTTTCACTGGACTTAGGATCTTTGCTTAACAAGCTTATGGAAGTTTAAAGCTCATGTACAGTTTTGGTAGCAAAAAGGAAATTAGAAAGAAACGTGTTAAATATAGTCTCATGATGTTTTCCATGTATCAAAAAATGTTTGTACAAGATTATTTGGCATTCCATCAATGATTTCCTGTGAATTTTACTGTAAATATATGTAAGGAATGCTAGATCACGGCAATATACTGCCCTACGCTAGGACCTTTCCACCCCGATGGCCCCTCGCACAACAATCTTGAGGCTTCGCACGGAGATAGAATGTGTGTCATTTTGTGTAGGTTTTGAACGGGTGTATGGTGTATAGTGCACACTGAAGTTGTTGGGAGTTTATATCCCTGACCCGGCATCTAAATTATTTTTTGCCTCTCATTTGTTAAATATGCCACTTTAGGATGTGAAATCTTCACAGTATCTTTGTATTGCTAGTATCTTTCTATTTCTCAACAAAAATCCAATAAATCTGACGGAAAGTTTTTGAGGGCTTACCAAAACTAAACATTACCTTTAAACATATTTCATCTCTTCTGCAGCCCAAAATTTTGAAGTTATGTGAGTATGCAATAAATTACAAAAGAATTATACATTGCACTTGGAAAACTTGTGCGGATGTGAAAAGGATTATAATTTGCTTTTAAGTAAGTAATAACAACAAGTTGGTAACACTATCTCTTTTACGACTCAAAAAAAGAAAAAATTACGTAATTTAAAAAATTATTTTTTGACCATTACTATTACATGTACTTGCGTTGATTTGTGAATAGCTCCCTCTGTGACAAAGGCAAGATTTTAATTTCTTACACGGGAGTCATAGAACTTGTGACCTTGAAATTTCATAAGCAGTATTTACAGGATATTTACTAAACCTGTGCAAAGTTTCGCAGAATTTTGTGTACGTCTGCAAAAGGGATGAAGTACCTTTAAGCCATGGGTTGAAATAAACCTCCTCTATAAATTCAGTCTTGATTTTCTTCAAATTCTATCCACAATTAAACAATTTAAAACATTAAACAAAGAACAGACAAAGATGATAGAAAAAGGAGAAATACCACATAGTTGATTATGTTGTCAACTCATGGTAACAATGACTTAATAGATATCCGTTCTTCCTAAAGGTAAATCCAACTTTCATGGCAAGTTGCTCTGAAAGAAAGCAGAAAAATCATAGAAGCAGATTGGTGAAAGTTTGAATGAAAGCAGACAAGTAATAAAAAATTTCAAATTGGCCGAATAGGTAATGTCACTGTGATGTAATGGCGGAAAACTCCCCCATTTGGTCCAAAGCACAAAATGACTAAAGGTAGCTAAGCGAAACGCAATGGCGCATTAAGATGTGGGAAAGACGCAAAGATGAAAATTTTGTCTGTGCTTCTAAAATTAGAATCATACATATCTGAATGAAAGTTTTCATATTATTTTGCATAAAAGTGTTCAAAGAGGTAAATACTTATTCTACATCCTGCTATTTTTGTTCTGCCTCTGTAGAATAAAATTTTGATTTTGAATAATTTTGTCATATGCGTCTTTCCTGCGTTTTTACGCGCCACAATGTTTCGCTAAGCTACCTTAGTGTATGGTAAATGGGAGAGTTGAACCGCTGCTACATCACAATGGACTGACCTAACTGTCAATTTGAGATTCACATATATGCAGTAATTTCATTTTTCAAACTTGTTATTATTTGTCCGATTTCTTTTAAACTTTCACCATCCTGTTTCTATTACTTTTCTGCTTTCATGCAAATCAAATTCTTACAAGGGTTTGATTGCCCTTTAAGTTTCCATACTTAAGATAATTCTAAATTCAAAGTTTATCAATTGGGCAACAGTTTGTAAAAGATTTGAAATGCACAATAAATTAGGAAAAAATATCCATTACGCATGTGCAGAGTACTGTCAAAACCATAAACTTTTGTGCATTGTCATCGATGGCCATTTTCTCTGCAAGGAACTTGGTTAATCGCTAAAATTCGGTATTGCAATTCAATTTGCGGCATGAAACTTTCACAAATCCTAACCACTCCAAATCACAAATGTTTCGTGCACATAAAAGTTTCTGGTTTTTCATTCCTGTTGGTGCTTTGACTTACAATGACGAGATGTGCCGTTTCTTGAGAGCAATGAAACTTGATATGGTCATCAACAAAGACTGTCTCATGACCCTGGTCATCATCCCAAGAGATCTTACCACCACAGAAGATCAAGGGATAAGGCTCAACCATGGTCGTATCATGTAGAAAGACCTGTGTGGCAAATTGGCAACATAACAGGACTTTAAGAAACAAGGCATACTCACGACAATGACCAATATGTTATTGTGCGGCTGGCAGAAGGCAAAAGCGTGTTGCGGCGTCCTACTCAACGCAGACAAGCACTATTGCATTAACCCTTTCAGGACAGGAATTATTTAAGGGCTAAATTGATCACATTTTGTTCTTCAAATTGGCAATAATAATATATTTCTTTTAGTGCTACATGGTTCTAATAAGGTGTGATGTTTTTTAAAACAATATTCATGGTTAAAAATTGTGTTGAAAAGTTGAAAAATTGCCAATTTTGATGAAAAACAATGATTTTGAACCTCTCAATGTGTTGCCAATTTAAGGATTCTAAAGCTTATTCTTGTTTTAAAAATTCCTGGCATCAAATGCAATATGATCATGCAACAAAAATGGACACAGTATGTGCAGAATTTTTTGCTCTTTCTACTCATGTATCTGGTATATTTTTTAGGGCTCTGAATCAAAAGTTATTGAGCCAAACCACAAAATGTGGTCAATTGTCTTGAAAGGGTTAAGCAGAAGGTATTAAAGGGGGTACCCAATGCTGAAACAATGTTAGTTCATTTAAAAGATCATGATTTTATTAGCAGAAAATCATCTGCCTTAAGTTTTTTTAAAATTTGTGTTGCCAGAAAAATCCCCGAAATATGGTAAGACTTCAGGATATTTTGGCCCCTCAGCTGTGTCCCAATTTCAGCTAGGTAACCACAATGACGTCAAAGTGGTTACCTTGTCGCGCAATTATAGCAAAATGCGCGCAAGGTGTAATGCATTTTGTACAGTCTAGCGCGCAACACATCTGTAATACGCGAACCTGGGTAACCACTTTGACGTCATTGTGGTTACCTAGCTGAAATTGGGACACAGCTGAGGGGCCAAAATATCCTGAAATCTTACCATATTTCGGGGATTTTCTGGCAACACGAATTAAAAATTTTTTTTAAGGCAGATGATTTTCTTCTAATAAAATCATGATCTTTTAAATGAACTAACATTGTTTCAGCATTGGGTACCCCCTTTAAGCATTAAAATAATTCAGAAATATGTGTGTTATTTCATATATGAAACTACTAAAACTAGTCAGTTACCATCCATTTTCATTGTTTTATTAGTCGATAAAGAGAAAAAGCCTCGCAATGTTTAAAAATGGTACAAAATGTATAGAGCAATCACACCTTAGAAGTCAGAAATTTGCTTTATGGCATATGTGCATGCTACATGTAAAACCCTTCTGCCAGCCAAATGAAGATATATCAATATTATAAAGAGTAGAAATTCCTACTATTTCATTCCTTCTAGCAAGAATACCCTGCTTTGTTGAAAACATGCCAGTCACCATGAAGAAATCATTGATTACATAGTTTCAAACATTTGCAATAAATCAACTATAGGGCAGTTTCAATGCACTGCATATAGAAATTATTTTAAAGCTCATACATACATGTACATGTAGTAATGGTCATGATTGACAATTTTATTTTAAAAAGTGTTCTTCTCGATTCCTATAGACCAAAATAGATAACAAATTTTCATTAAGTTACACTTAGACCAATCCAACTTTACCCACTCTCCATTACCTTTAAAGTACATTTACATAGGTGGTTACTGGAATGCTCCCTCACTTCAACAGCTATCGAAGGTACAAAATGGAAGAGGAACAGAAAGACTTACATTTGTTGACTTGAGTTTGAGATGATAGAGTAACCATTTACTACTAAAGGTCGTTTCCTGTGCGTTGACAGACTTTGGATGGATTTGGACTCTACCATCCTCAGGGGTGCTCAGCTTTGGAGGCCTGTATGAAGGTAACTACAGTCTGTTAGCAATGCGGAGGAGTCTATCATTAATGAATGTTTATATTTATTGAAATATTCTAAATATATCAAACTTTTTAATAGTATCTAGATGATGAAAAAAAAAGGTCAGAAGGGTTACATGTAGCAAAATTATATGTATATGAGTTAAGACAATCTCACAGAATTTATTTGAAAATACTTGTATATATGTAGTTATCATGATGACATTACTCATACATAATATCATTTGATATATGTGATTTTACAGTTGCCTGTAATGCCCTGTGAATAAAATTCATATTATTCTTATCTAAATTGATGTTACCTTTCTGTCACAAAAATATTAATCTTCTCATCAACTTTTTTTTCTCATACAGGTGGCAAGTGACAAAATGAAAACCTTGGCACTACAGACCAGTATCATTGCCATAAAATCAAAATTGCATCAAATGATAGTGCACGTAGGTTCTCTAAGTTAAACTCACCTACATTGACCTGTCTTACGACTGAAAGGCACCTTATCAATGTGAGCAACCTTTGGGTAGAGACCAGCACACAACACAGCCTTCACAAGCTGTTCATTCTCTAAAGAATAAAGACAATTTTGATTGATTATTATGCATGCTTGTTGAGAAGTAACCAGTGGACCTAGAGATTGCAGTCCTATTCTAAAAATTTGGGTATTGAATATTAATGCCCAAAGGGCACAGGCACAATGACTAGGTTCTGAACCCGGGACTTGACGGTTACAACATCACTGCTCTACAGCTGAGCTACTGAGGGTTGTGAAGAAAAATTAGATCGTTGTATTGACGCAAGAAAGTTCATTCGAATACTGTAAAGGTTGTATTTGATGTACAGGACACCTGAACAGGGATGACAAACCATGACAGAACAAAGGAATTAAATATATCAAGCTGAGAAGCAGCAGTCTGAATATTTGTAACAGAATAAGTAATTAACAGAATATAAATTATTTTCATTAGTTCAGCAAAGGTTACGTGCTGACCCAACTTGTAGAATTGAAATAATATTTAAGCTGAATAGATGAAGAAAGAGAGGAAGAAAACTAGAGCAAGGTAAATAGAGAGAGAGAGAGAGAGAGAGTAAAAGAAACCGAACTATTTGAAGAAAGAATAAATAAAGAAGAGTATGAAAGAAACATAATAATGAAGGAAAACTCTCATGTGTAATATTGAGATAATATCAAAGTTAAATAGATGAAAAAAGAGAGGAAGAAAATATGAGCGAAGAGATAAAAATAGAATTTAACTTCTAATATCTAACATTGAAAATAGGCCTATGTCATGCCAAAGATTTCCCCTTGGAGGAAGTGAGAGGACAGAGAAAGACAAAACTGATTTGGAAGATCTCTACAAGATAGATATCTAAATAAACAAGTGAATGAGTAAATTACGCAATGCGTAATAAATGTCCCCGCCGGAAGTGCAGATCTGTGGAAATTAACTAGCCTGAACCTTAAAACTTCAGTGAAAAACTTTAGTGAATAAAATAATAATGTTACTGCATGCAAAAGAAGAGAATACCAACAATGCATGTATACAACTGAAATATAAAACATGAAAACATTATGAACCTTCAGCCATTTTGAATAAATTTGCATAAATTTGCATGAATAATGAATTTCAAAATTCTGTATAGAAGTTTGGAAGCCCCCACCCAGCCCTATCAGATAAAACAATCGGAATCAAAATCCGATGTGAAATAGAGGAGAAGTAGCATTTTTCGTCAATTTTGAATAAATTTGCATAAATTTGCATAACTAATGAATTTCAAAATTCTGTGTAGAAGTTTGGAAGCCCCCACCCAGCCCTATCAGATAAAACAATCGGAATCAAAATCCGATGTGAAATAGAGGAGAAGTAGCATTTTTCGTCAATTTTGAATAAATTTGCATAAATTTGCATGAATAATGAATTTCAAAATTCTGTGTAGAAGTTTGGAAGCCCCCACCCAGCCCTATCAGATAAAACAATCGGAATCAAAATCCGATGTGAAATAGAGGAGAAGTAGCATTTTTCGTCAATTTTGAATAAATTTGCATAAATTTGCATAATTAATGAATTTCAAAATTTTGTGTAGAAGTTTGGAAGCCCCCACCCAGCCCTATCAGATAAAACAATCGGAATCAAAATCCGATGTGAAATAGAGGAGAAGTAGCATTTTTCATCAATTTTGAATAAATTTGCATAAATTTGCATAATTAATGAATTTCAAAATTCTGTGTAGAAGTTTGGAAGCCCCCACCCAGCCCTATCAGATAAAACAATCAGAATCAAAATCGGCCAAGAAATGACGGAGAAGTAGCATTTTCTAACACACGGACAGACGGACGCACGGACGGACGGACGGACGGACGGACGGACGGACGGACGGACGGACGGACGGACGGACGGACGGACACACGCACACACGAACGGAGCCCGTTTCATAGTCCCCTCGCGAACTTCGTTCGGCGGGGACAATAAATTGAAAAGAAAGTAAAATTCAGAGAAAGGAAAGAGATTTAAAGTACAAATCAGTGAAAAGAAAGAAATTAGAAGTACGAAATAATCAGAGTGCGAAAAAAATCAGCTTTATGTATTAAAGTACCTGGTAATATTATATTGTCAATGTGGCATAGATCTACAAGGAAATATTCAAGACTACAAGGAAATATTCAAGAGTTATTATATACCTGAATTTCTATTTGCATCTATGTGCTTGGGTGACCGGTGAGAGACAAACCTCAAGTGATGCAGGACATCACAGAATTGACCCTTCATCTTACTCAGCATCTGTATGAGAGACAGATATTGATTTGTAAGTTTATTTTTTTAAGACTACAAATAAATGATGTCTACTAAATGATTTTGGTATAAAATGTATTGCTGTGGAGTAATGGGCAAAGAAAGATGCGTGTAAGGAAATTGAGCTCATAGTCCCAATAGTATAATGTACAAATGTGAGTTGTGCTTTCTTGTGAGTGTGATGTCAATTAGTTTTTACTATTTCTGTTTATGTTTTACTGGGTCAAACATTCCACCGAACACATGACAGACACTTCAGAATCACTTAAAGTGTACCAATCACCTGAAGAAAAAAATTTGTGTACAGCTAGAAAGTATAAAATCAATCTTGAAGAACTTTATCTGTCATTCTATCGGTCAACAGTTAAGGAGTATGAAGGAAAAAAGGATAACATGAAAATGCTCGCGCGGAACCGAACTCCGAGTTTAGTTCCGCGCGAGCCCTTATCTTGGAGAGCACGTATGGGTGCGTTGAGTAGTCTAATCACGAGTTGGTTTTACACTTATAGAGAGTGTAATTAAAATTGCAATATCTCTTTATAGAATTAATATTTGAAGTCCATATTTTGAATATAGTATAACAACATGGATCCCCTAACATACAGAGCAAAATATTTGTTGGTGATTGGTACCCTTTAAGCCAGTTTCCTTGGAATGCAATTTATCACAAGGACTCAAAATTAGTAGAGGTGTCATGGTATAGTGATTCATTCACTTGACTCTCAATCCAAGGGTTTAGGGTTCGAATCTCAGCCCTGCACTAGCATCTTTTGGCAAGACATTAATCCATGTTTGCCACTCTCCACCAAGGGGTGAAATGGGTACCTGGCAGGATTTATTCCTTAAAATGCACTGTGCGCTGATTACGGCCACCGGAGGTAAAGCCAGGGTAATAATATTCAAACCCTTTGGAAGCACATAGGGACATTATATCATAATGTGATATGCGTTATACAAGAACGGTTTATTATCATTATTATTAGCTTTAAAACTAAATCTTCATACTAAATCAATCACACAATTACATGTACATAAAGCAGAGGCTTACACTGAGAACATTTGAAGACATGAAGTTATGCCAACAGTACGATCTGTCTTCTCTGTTTTCCTTGGCCTCTTCCCATCCACTCACAGCATTACATAACATCAGATGATCACTACGAGTGTTGTTGGATAGCTCCCTGCGCCTTTCATCAGCTAGCCTTTCTTTACCCTAGAAGTAGAAGAACACAATTCAAATCAAGAAATTCAGCAAAATGTAGTGGCTCAAAAATATAGCTTTTTAATCAATGAAGCACATCTGCAAATACAGCTTTTTAACCAATGAAACACATCTAAAAATACAGCTTTTTAACTAATAAAGCACATCTGAAAAATATAGCTTTTTAACCAATGAAACACATCTGGCCAATCATCATTCATCTTTCTCCTATCTAGGATTTCTCCTACTCTGGCACTCATCCAGTAGTGTCTGAATTACTATTTCTGATGTATGACTACCCTGAATAGCTAGATCCCAGACAGATGAAAAACTTTAGTTAATTAACCAGATGCGACCCTTTGTTAAACAAGGGAAATGCCCAGGGCAGTCTCGCCTGCATCACGCAATTTTCGGGGCAAAATTTTCGCTTGGTGAAAAATCAAAGGTTGGAACACTTAAGGGGTGCTGCCCCTGAGCCTCCCCCCCCCCCCCCCCTTGTGGGCCAGGTACCCCATCTGTATAACTTAAATCCCTTCAAGTAAGATTTATTGGATGGTGAAGTTCATTTGAAATCAAGCTGTGTGTTTTAAAGCAGCAGAATATGTGTACATGAAATAATTGCCATTGGGACACCTTTGGGGTGCCGGTGGTGCCCCTCCATCAGACCCCTTGAAGATAATGGTCTACAATACTTGAACAACTTGAAGTCTCCTTCCCCTAACAATGATTCCTACCTAGTTTGCTTACAATCTACATGTACATGTGGCAATACGTTTTTACAGAAGAAAGAAAAATGTCAATTTGGTGTCACAGGCTCTTTGGGGGGGGGGGGGGGGGGGGGGGCTTTTGACCCCCCCCCCCCCACCACTCCATCCCTCCTTAAGGGATAGGTACCCTATTTGCATTCATTAAGATCCTCTTTGCCTAAGGATGATTCTTACCTAGTTTGATTAGAACTCAGCCATGCATTTAACAAATATCTCATTTTAACAACATGGGCACTTTAAGGGCTGCTGCCCCTGAGCCCCCTTGGAGGCAAGGTACCCTGTTTCAGAAATTGAGGTCTCCTTCCTTTAAGGATGATACCTACCAACTTTGCTAACAATCTTGCATCAGGGCTTAAAGAAGAAGCAAATATGAATCTAATTACTGTCATTATTGGTGCTCTTGGGGGTGGTGCCCCCAAGACTCCCCCCCCCCCCCCTGGTAGGTACCCCCATCTATATTAACTTTGATCCTCCTTGCCTAAGGATGATCCCTGCCAATTTTGGTTGAAATCCACTACCAGCAAAGAAGTCAAATGCATGTGTACAATACATGCACATACTACATGTACATGTACATACATGTACTGTATGTAGAGACAAAACTGAAATTTACCCAAAACTTAACCAAGTTAAACTGTCAGTAGGTGACCTTTAATGTGATGAAAATGTAAGATTTGGGTATTCATTTGAAAGAGGGTGACATGAAGACAATCCCTACCAAGAATGATGCCAAGTTTCAAAGAATTTGAACAAATACTTTTGAAACAAAGTAAAAATTCAAAAACTTAACCTCAGGTTAAGTTTTTGGAACACAATTTTACTCAATTGACCTTAATTGACCTTTGACCTTGACTTTTGACCTGAAATTTGTTCTACATTATCTGTGATACTCTACAACACTTATGTTTAAGTTTCATGGAAATTGGACATATACTTTTGAAATGAGAGCATTTCCAAAATTGTTGACGCCGTCGCCGTCGGAAAAGCGGCGCCTATGTCTCGCTTTTTGCTTACGCAGGCGAGACAAAAATGATGGTGCCACTAAATTTTTCAAATTTTTCAAAGATACATGTACTGTATTAGAGGTACAGATTTTTTATATTAGTCGCATGTTTTATTTATTGAATCAAACAACAACATAAAAGCATGTAAAAATAACATAACGCCTAGGCTACTATCTGAATACTCAGAACAGTACAAGGCGGAAAATAATACACCTGTAGATACAATTACAAAGAACAATTGACAAACAAACATTTCATGTGCAATTGTCGATAAAATTACGGTAGTTTGTTTCAAGTGAAATATTGTAGAAGAAATCCTTAGAAAACCTTTCCAAGCATATTCATGTACATATTATTTATGTTATTCAAAAGATATATATTTGTGATAACTAAGCATTTACAATGAATCATGCTTTTTTCCTTTTGAACCACATGGATCCATGTAATTATCTTTATTATTTGGGGGAGATGGAATGAATAATAATATACATGATTTGGAAGATCTCTACAAGATAGATATCTAATTAAACAAGTGAATGAGTAAATTACGCAATGCGTAATAAATGTCCCCGCCGAAGTGCAGATCTGTGGAAATTAACTAGCCTGAACCTTAAAACTTCAGTGAAAAACTTTAGTGAATAAAATAATAATGTTACTGCATGCAAAAGAAGAGAATACCAACAATGCATGTATACAACTGAAATATAAAACATGAAAACATTATGAACCTTCAGCCATTTTGAATAAATTTGCATAAATTTGCATGAATAATGAATTTCAAAATTCTGTGTAGAAGTTTGGAAGCCCCCACCCAGCCCTATCAGATAAAACAATCGGAATCAAAATCCGATGTGAAATAGAGGAGAAGTAGCATTTTTCGTCAATTTTGAATAAATTTGCATAAATTTGCATAATTAATGAATTTCAAAATTCTGTGTAGAAGTTCGGAAGCCCCCACCCAGCCCTATCAGATAAAACAATCGGAATCAAAATCCGATGTGAAATAGAGGAGAAGTAGCATTTTTCGTCAATTTTGAATAAATTTGCATAAATTTGCATAATTAATGAATTTCAAAATTCTGTGTAGAAGTTTGGAAGCCCCCACCCAGCCCTATCAGATAAAACAATCGGAATCAAAATCCGATGTGAAATAGAGGAGAAGTAGCATTTTTCATCAATTTTGAATAAATTTGCATAAATTTGCATAATTAATGAATTTCAAAATTCTGTGTAGAAGTTTGGAAGCCCCCACCCAGCCCTATTAGATAAAACAATCAGAATCAAAATCGGCCAAGAAATGACGGAGAAGTAGCATTTTCTAACACACGGACGGACGGACGGACGGACGGACGGACACACGCACACACGAACGGAGCCCGTTTCATAGTCCCCTCGCGAACTTCGTTCGTTCGGCGGGGACAAAAATTAACAATGCTGACCAATCCCATAATGTAATATCAAAAATTTGCTCCACTAACAGTATGAAAATTTATGAGTCAGTGAGCATACTATCATTTGTACGTACCAGTGGAATGAAGAATGGATCCTTCCAGCTGAGGGATGCTGCTATGGTAAGGATAGGATCCAGACAGCAGAACATAGCACCAAACAGCATCATCTTACCAATACGAGGCTCTACTGGCAGACGGGATAGATGGTATCCCAGCGCTGTTAGCTCCTCATTATCATCAAAGGCACTCTGAGCACACAATTATATACAAAACATGGTGTGTCCCACATAAAATATCTCATGAACAAGATTTTAAATGCTTTCCAAATATTTTAACCAAACCCAGTGAAACGTTGGAAGAAACATTGCTGAAGTATTTCCTAAGATCCTTGCTCAGTTATAAATTTCAAACAGACTGTGATAGGTAACACCATTTCTTACAAAGGCTTTCTGGAAACAATGATGAAGATATGCATGAATAAAGCAGTGGAAAGCAAGAAAAAATAATCTAGAAAAAGATATGTTTCAAGGGATAACAGTTGAAAAAAAGAAATAGATTGAATGTGAAAAAGAAAGAAAACAGAAAACGAATAGGAAGAAAGACGAAGTCAAGTCAATATTTAAATCTACATCATGTCTGAATAATTAGAATCATGATTATGATGAATTATGGGATTGAGAAGATATTTTATGCATTCTAACTTCTGATCACACTCTTGATTTGGGGATATATTATGATTTGGCGAAAATTGAGATGATGCCTGAATTATGATAACAGTTATCAGTTAACTGTTAACTGTTATCAGCATAATATTACACTCACTTTACCCAGCATACCTTGTAAAAAATTAAGGCTCACACTCCCACTGCCTTTTTTTCTGTCACTTCCTCCATTCAGGGAAATAAAATCAGCCTTTCGCTATAAGAAGAGATAAACACACATACCATTTGTTTGAGGCTGATGATGGCAAGTTGGATGGCCCTAAGGTCTGGGGTTTCCATGGCTTTGTTGATGAATGGATGCACACTGCCAAGCTTCAGGGTCTGAATATGAAAAGAAAGAACTGGTATCTGTTGTTTGAACCTGTTTTCCTTAACAGTTAAATGTAGGCTCTAGTGTATAAAGGTTGCAATAGAGTACAAGACGTGGTCAATTAGCAGCTTTCATTAAAAATTTGAAATCAAGGAAACTGTCTTGGTTCGTTCAAATAGAGGTTTCTGACATGTATATGACAATAATACAAGGATTAGGTAGCTTAGTGAAACGCAATGGCGCATAAAGACGCAGGAAAGACGCATAGAGGAAAGTTCCAAGTTTTGTATGTGCTTCTAAAATTAGAATCAGACATATCTCAATCAAAGATTTCATATTCTTTTGCTTAAAAATGTTGAAAGATTTAAATACTAATTCTACATATATGTACTAATATTTTAGTTCTGCCTATACAGAATAAAATTATGATTTTGAATAATTTTGTCATATGTGTCTTTCCCTCGTTCTTACATGCCACAACGTTTCGCAAAGCAACCTTACACATGTGTGATGGTGGATACATGCCACAACTTTTACCTATTCATATTGAATGTGTCTGCCCATAGTAAAACTATTGGTATACAACTGTGAAAGCAAAAGGTCATAAAAAATCTCAAAACTAGACATTTCTTCAAGAACTCAAACCTTCAAAATCCTTTGACAAATTATGCTAAAATTTCAAAAATAGGATTTCTTGACTCTTATGTGACACCTGTAGAGCAAGCATCTAGTGAAAACCACTGAAATCATAATTGTCTGCATGGAGCCAGAAGGTTGTTAGCTCATATAATTTAACACAGAGTTAACACCCTTCGGACTCTCAACAGAAAATATGTAGATACCTTTATGTTGAGGCAGAGTTCTTCAAGTGGAGTTCTCTTGATCTCTGGTAGTTGGTATTCCTCCATTTGGGATGCCTTCAGCTGGCTGTACACATGGTAACATTCTCCATCCTTCACCCTACATGAGAAGATAGAAGATATATGAACACACTCAATGGTGTGATACTTGAGAAAAAATCCATCTTTGGTATGGTCTAGTAGATGTGTTGTGGTCTACTGCACAAGTCACAGACTGTGGATCACAAGGTACAGGGTACAGCATTTATAACTATCCTCATAAATATCAGACCAGGGCCATGTTTCATAAAAACTTGAGATCAGTAACAACTGCCAACGGTCTATAACAAATTTGCTCTCAGCCAATCAGATGCAAGGAATTCAGTAGCTTAGTTATATCAGTTATTGAAACTTGTTATTGATAAGTTTTATGAAACAGAGCCCTGTACTCATTATAACACTAACATTGCCATTGTTATCCAGGAAAAAAAAATTATTGCCACCATCTCAAGAATCATTTTCACCATTACTATCAAAATCCTCATTCCCTCTATCATCATTACCACCAGCATCATAACCTATTCATGTTACAAATTATCCATTCATTTGAAATTACCCTCATCATCATCATCATCATCATCATCATCATCATCATCATCATCACCATTACCACATTCTTCTTGACTTCTTCCCATGATGCACATTCTCCCAGTTCATTACCTCCCAGCTCGCCCTCTCCTCTGATGAGCCGATGCCTTGCTAACCCATTCAGCTTTCATTGTCCTGATGTTGTTAGCCACATCAAAGTTAGTTTCCTTCACTCTTCCCACATTAACAACATAGACCACATCGTCAATGGTGATGCTGGTTTCTGCAATGTTGGTTGCTATGATGATCTTCCTAACCCCAGGTGGTGGATGGTCAAAGACCTAATAAGAATTATCCAAATGAAACCAATACCTCACATTCAGATAACAAATAATAAATCTGTCAGAAAAGGAGCAAAAATATATTAAAATGAATCAGAAATTCCAGGTAGACGTTAACAGGAAAGGAAGACAAGAATAAGATAGCCCACAATACATTGCATTCTTTCAGTACAGCTTTAATTGCGTTCCGGAGACATGCTAGCACTAACCTGTCTCTGGTTGATGGTAGGCATCATAGAATGTAGAGGAATGATGGTAAACCTTTCATCTGAGAAAAGGGTCTGGGAGGTGAGTTTGTCATGAAGCTTACTGATCTGATCCCATCCAGGTAGGAAGACAAGGATAGCACCATCCTGGAAAGAAAACATTGGTCACTATTTGGTATAAGGAGTCTCCTGGGATGGAGGACGAGTTGATTAAAAGCTACTCTTGCAAGTCCATAAATGGCAAGTTAAATCGATATAAACCACTGGAAATTGATTAAAAGTTACTCTCGCAAGTCCATGAATGGTAAGTTAAATTGACATAAACCACTGAAAATTGATTAAAAGCTACTCTTGCAAGTCCATGTATGGTAAGTTAAATCAACATAAACCACTGGAAATCGATTAAAAGCTACTCTTGCAAGTCCTTGTATGGTAGGTTACATGTATATTGACATAAACCACTGTGTAATAAAAAGAGAGATTGCTCAGTAATATGTGTGTGGATCCAAGTCATAGTTGAACACTAGTTTTGTTTTTACACTTTCACACAACTGCAGATTTTAACCCCTAATGCTCTGACAAGGATATTCTAACTTTAGTCGTCTTTTCTCTATAAAGTGCAAATGAAATATGCTCTTGCAGTTTGTTTTATACATAAATATCTTGGGCAGTTTTGCCCCTTACATTGAGGACACGGTAAATAAAGGCAATGACAGACCATCAATGAGAGAAGAATCTTACTGGCTTTTGCAGTGAGATGTAGCGCAGAAGTTCAACAATGAGATCTAGATCTATGACCTCATGATCCATGTATGATAGGCTCTCCACCACTTGCTCAGAGTACCTACCAGAGAGAAAGGAAAGCAGAGAGAGAAGGGGAGAGAGACAGGAGGGGGAGGAGAAGGGAAAGACAGAGAAAGATGGAGAAATAAAAAAACAGAAACAGATAACAGAGAGAGAGAAGAGAGAAAGAAAAATTAAAGGGGCAGAGAGAAAATGGAAAATAGAGAGAGTGGGAGAGTGAGGAGGGGGAGGAGAAGGGAAAGACAGAGAAAGAAAAAAACAAAGACAGATAACAGAGAGAGGAGAGAAAGAAAAATTAAAGGCAGAAAGAGAATGGAAAACAGAGAGAGTGGGAGATATGGAGACAGGAAGTGGGAGAAAGAAAAAAAACAGAGAGAGAGAGAGAGAGGGAGGGGGCAGAAAGAAAAATACAAAGACAAAAGGAGAAAGGAAACAAAGATAGTAAAGGAGATAGGAAACCAGAGAGTGGGAGAAAGGTTGAAAAAAGACGGACACAATATCTAATCAAAGTGGGTTTAGCACATTATGAAAATACAACCATAATAAAAGGTATCTCCTATGCCTATGGTTTTGTAAAATATACTAAACCAAAAAGTAAGTTCTCCCTGACACTTTTTAATATAACTGGAGAAATATTTGATGAAATTTGTTTATTCAAAAAGCAAAGTATGCAGAAATTTCCTATCTGCATTTTCTTCGGTTATTTGCTAACGATTGATTATGTTTCCACAATGAAACTATAACAGGTTTTATTACCATCTGTACAACAACAAAAATTGCACGTTTTATAATGCAAAGCAGGGTTTACATGTGCATACTCATTTTAATTCTTTTCATCTTTTGTTCATGTAAAGACAGATAATTTGCCATTCAAATTCATGAAACTATACTAAAGTCTGCATACTTTGCTTTTTGAATGAACACATGTTATCAAATATTTCTTGAGTTACATGTATAAAAAAAAAAGTCTGGGGGACTTACTGTTTTTTGATTGAGTATAAAGCTTTCCAAAGAAAGTGAAAATATTCAACTTTGTATATCAGTAAAAAAAGGGATTCAAAAATATTCTGCAATCAAAGGATACAATAATTGTACTAACGTTCCCCTCATGGCATCAATGTATTCATTAAACTTCTTGCGATACTGTTGTTCCTTCTCCATCTCTTCCTCCCTATTCCTCTTTCCTTTCTTGTACTTCACCCAAACTGGTTCATTGCGTGTGTTTTTTGGTCTTGGAGGTTGATACCTACATGTACATATTGTGATAAGAAAAACAAAGAAAAACATGGAGTGCATAAAGAACTGCTTCAATAATGATAACCAAATCTGCATGACGTAAATTTATCTTCACATACTGTAAGCCCACTTAAAACTACTTTAAAAAGCTGGAAATCTGAAGTGAACCTTACCGAGTCATCTCCAGAATGTCTTCTAGGTAGTACTCTGTGACAGCGAATGTGAAACCTGGAATGTTGACCATTGGAGCTTGACCAAAGTAGTCTGAGAAAAGTTCTGCTCTGAGAGTGGCACTCATCAAAATCAGCTTCAGGTCTCTCCTACAAGCAAGATGAAATTAATATTCATATTTCATCACTTAAATGTACATCTAGTTTCGGGCATTTGTAAGCTATCACCAATTGAGACTTGATCATCTTCATCAGGATCAAATACTTTATAGGAGGTGTAATGGCTCAGTGGTAGAACACTGGTCTAATAACAGGAAGGTCCCTGGTTTGAAATTAAATTGAGGTGCTAGCACCATTCATAAGGTGGTAACACCTTCTATAAGGCATTAATCCACACTAGCCACTCCCTCTAACAGGACTTAAAGCTAGAGGTCTAACTCTTTCTTTATCTATAAACATAATTGTTTCTTTGTTGACAGGTGAAACAATAATATTCAATCACAATTTACAATCAAAATAGGCCTTTGGAAGTTTTTTTAAGGGGTATTCTTTCTAGTCGGTGAATGCATTTGGGTACATTTTTCTGTGCTTATGTGTAGTGTCTATTGTGCTGCTTGATTTGATATAAACACCATGTACGTATCATGTTGCACTCATTTGCATATGGATAATTGCCTGCTCTGTGTCATTTAGGCAAGTTCAGCTGAGCAAGAGAACTGAATATTTAATGTAATTCCTACCTCTTTGGTAGAAGATCTTTAAGTATGATGAGAAGAAAGTCAGACAAAAGATCTCTCTCATGGACTTCATCTAATACAACATGGCTGACACTCTTAAGAAACCTGTCATAAGGAAACATAGAAAGGGAATAAACATTAAAAAATTATTCAGAGGGAAATATGTTGGAAAGTCATAGAAAATTAAAGGGATTCGGTAACTTTGTAGGGGCTTGATTTAATAAATTGTTGAATTTTGATATCTGTCTTGTATAATGATGTTCAGATGGATAAATAAATAGCCAGGCATAGAAAGGTTTTCAAATATATAATGCTATTATTAAGATATCTATGACTGAATATTCTCATTGACGAAAGCGTATGGCCATACGCTTTAGTCTAACACTGAGTCTATGGGGGAAAATAAGTCTGGCATTTCCGGTCACTTGCATATGTTTACTTTTGTGAAGCACATGATGATTTTGAAGTGCTTTTTTTTCCTGGGCTTCATTTTTACACCATATTACATACACTGATAGCATGTAAGGCCAGGCAGCTCAGATTTTATCAAGCCTCTGCAAAGTTACCAAATCAGTTTAAGAAACTTTGTAAGTCTTTCATATTAGGTCAAAACAGGAAAATGATAACACATTAGCAATAAAGGTACTTTACAGCAATCAAACCCAAAGTCACTGCAAAATATGAGGATAGGTGGATATGCAATTTATTGCAGTCTTGGTCAATTCTTATTCTTTGTAAAAATGATAACAGTTCCAAAAATTCTATTTAGAAACATTTTGAGTACCAGTTTGAATTTTCGATCTTCAATTCATTATCATCATTAGGAACTGAAAATTTGATGTCCACGCAATTTATGTGGAAACTATGGATTGGGATCAATTACAACACTTTCAAAAAAAGAGCCCCTGAAATAAAAATGGGTACTAACTTGTCACCCTCAAGCCACTTGAGGAGTATCCCTGTGGTACAGTAGAGGATACATCCCTGAGGACGTGGGAAGGCATTCTCTAATCGTATCTGATAGCCCACACTGTTATCATGACCACATCTCTCTGTTCTCTCTGCTGCAACTCTCTCAGCAACCTGGAAAATAGACAACAAGAACCTTTCTGTTATTGTACAAGGCTCTTGATCCAGTATCCATTTGAGTAAACAGGTGATCGTCTACATGTAGTTCGTCACCCTCACCAAATTCCCTCTATTTCATTTGTTAAAGCCCCTCTCCAAGAAACCTGCTTGAGATTTGCCATTCCTCTCAGTTGCTGCAAAGTTGTAGACAAAGCCACCCACCAAACAGAAGATCGCTCAATATGCATCTGTTCCTTTCAAGGAACTTTTGGAGAGATTTGGAATGGTATATTTTTCTATTGGTTCAACTGGTCTTTTGTGCACAACACACAAAGAACATCATATCATAAAAGAAACATAATGCCTTATATTTACAAATAATAATATACAAACATGTATCCATGTATCATGAGCTAATTATCAGATTCTCACATAGACGCACTAAACATAAAGAACGCAATAAATTGTCAGCTGTGGTGATCAATATCCATATGAATCTGGGTGCTCATAAAAGTTGACAACACAAATGTACTGTATACAAGATCACAGAAAACAAACTTACTGTTATAGCACTTATCCTTCTCGGCTGCGTGCATACAACACGGCATGTTGACCCTTGACCTCTGCTGATATAATCATCCAGGATGAATTGAGGAACTTGAGTTGTCTTACCGCATCCTGTCTCCCCACTGATGACTACAACCTGGTTGTCTCTAATGAGAGACAGCAGCTCCTATGATAACATGCCACAGGAGTGAATGAAAGGAGAGGAAGAAACAGGGTGACACATAAATGTAGGGGAGGGGGTGGAGGATATAGGAGACCCAGAGAGAGAAACAGGAAATAGAAAGAGAAATTATAAATCATTAGACAATTTATCTGTTTACATAATGTTGGATTTACAAATTATGTATATCCAAGTATAAATAGGTGATTCTTACAAGTATGTTGCGGTCTCTAACTCTTCAAGATTCTCCTACAGATGCTGTTACCTTGCATATATGCAACTGCTTTTATGACCCAAAACGTGAATACAACACATTGTATTTAATCACTGACCATTTTGTAGCAGAAACACTTTTTACTACAGGGGAAACACAATATAACGAGGCCGTCCGGACTGAAGGATTTTCCTTGTTATAGCCGTTTTCTCGTTTTTTTCAGATAAAAATGCACACTGATAATGTACCTAGTTCTGCTGCCCCTGCCGCTTCTATACTCATTTGAAAGCTACGAAGGTATTAAAAATATGTTAATTCTCGATCTGAATTAGCTAATAAAAAATTGGATCATGTCGGAAAATGTGTTTTCAGACGCGAAGTTACCGACTAAGGGTCAAGTCTGTACACTTCCGCATTGAATATACATGTGTATACGTATCGCGATCGGGACTGCGCCTGTACTGTACTGTCAGCATAGCGCATACCCATGGTATGAAAAAAAAGTCTCACTCATACTTCGGGGGCCGTGCTGTCATATGAATAAATAGACGGGCCCTACGCTGTGATACGAATTAAAAGATGGGTCCTTCGCTGTGTGTGTGATAAGGAATAAATAGACGCACCCCGCATCGCAAAGCGATGCCCCAATATTTTTACTATATGCTTATGTGTGTGTAGATTCTCCAGCTGAATGATCTTTGTCCATTTGAGGTGGAGTGAAATTTGCTTGCTCATTATAACGGGAATGATTAGCAATCTTTTTCTTTGTTTTAGAGGCACGGGATTTAGCTCGTTACAGCCGATATCTCATTATAGCTGACCTCGCTATAAAGGTTTATGCTGCCATAGAATTACACACTAGTAAATTCGGGACCGTGACAATATTCTCGTTATAGCCGTTACCTCATTATAGCCGACCTCGTTATGTCGAGTTTTTCCTGTAGTACTACTAGTACCGCTTCTGCTACAGCAGCAGCAGCATTAGCAAAAGTGGTAGTAGTACTACTAGTACCGCTTCTGCTACAGCAGCAGCAACATTAGCAAAAGTGGTACTAGTACTACTAGTACCGCTTCTGCTATAGCAGCATTAGCAAAAGTGGTAGTAGTACTACTAGTACCACTTCTGCTACAGCAGCAGCAACATTAGCAAAAGTGGTACTAGTACTACTAGTACCGCCGCTGCCGCTGCCGCTGCTGCTGGGACTTTTGATCAAAAGTCCCAGCGGTCCGAGCCGGCGTCCAACGCCAAAGCTCCCCCGCGAAAAACCGGCACTGAGTATCTTTGACTGCAACGTGTGATTGGACACTTTTAACCCTTTCAGGACAGTTATTATGTAAGAGCTCAATTGATCATATTTTGTTCTTCAAATTGGCAACAATAATATTTTTCTTTTAGTGCTACATGGTTCTAATAAGGTGTAATGTCTTGAAAAAAATATACATGGTTAGGAACTTTGACAAAAAGTTGAAAAAATTGCCAATTTTGATAAAAAACAATGATTTTGAACCTCTCAATATGTTGCCATTTTAAGGATTTTAAAGCTTATTCTCCTTTTTAAAATTCCTGGCATCAAACGCAATATGGTCATGCAACAAAAATGGACACAGTGTGTGCAGAAATTTTTGCTCTTTCTACTCGTGTATCTGGAATATTTTTTGGGGCTCTGGATCAAAAGTTATTGAGCCAAACCACAAAATGTGGTCAATTGTCTCGAAAGGGTTAAGCTTGCGACATACCAAAAATCCTGATCTAAAACTGAAAATTTCTTGACATACAGCTCAGTGTTTGGAACCCATTTTCCTTACAGACACGCGTAAGATACGCAAATGGTCAGATTAGGGTACCGGGACCGCTGATTACATCGCTAAAATGTGATATTTATGGAAATTTTTGATCATTGCTACTGCGGTTCCCCTGTGACTTTGGTATGTGTGTGATACGTGATATGCTATCATGCTATGTATCTTAAAGTGATTTTTTGCCATGCATACGTCGGACCGGCCGAATTCTCATCCCGGCCGAAAACATCAGCCTTTACTACTACTATTATTACGACTACGACGACGACTACTACTACTACTACTACTACTACTACTACTACTACTACTACTACTACTACTACAGCTAGTACTACTACTACTACCACTACTACTACTACTACTACTACTACTACAGCTAGTACTACTACTAATACCACTACAGCTAGTATTACTACTACTACTACTACTACTACTACTACTACTACTACTACTACTACTACTACTACTACTACTTCTACTACAACTACTACTGTTCACTATTTATACTGCAATGTACTCACATCTTTCATGGTAAATGATGGGAGTTTTTTTCTAAAAGTCTGCATCTTCTGGTACTGTTGACTGTTCTCTTTCTTGGCCAGATCTTCTTGTAGCTGAATATCTAGATTTGGATCCTGCATCAGTTGATGTCCATAGAAGTTCTGACTTATCACCTCTGCTGGTCGCATCACTTTAATTAAAATAAGAAATATAAGGTTTATGACAAGAACGATAAAAACTACAATTTGCAGATGTAAAGGACAAGCTTTTCTTTGTCTAAAAAACTATCATACTCAATTAATTGGGTGCTTCAAACTGACAGTGAATCTGTTAATTACCTTTGGACTGCTGTTGAGAATTAGGTTGAGGCGCATTTTCTCTGATACCTTCTACCTCATGGAGCATTCGCCTGATCTGCCTCTCTTGTTCATCATTCAGGTTGACACTTCCTCTCTATTCAACAGATAAATGTTAAAATACCAGAAAAGTAATGACATTCAAAAGTTATACATAAGCTTCTGAGAATACAATTTAATATTTTGGAGGCTCTGATGAAAAATCCATCTAAAATCTAAGAAAGTGGGGCTTCCAGATAACCAATGAAAACAAGCACTGAGTGAAATAACTCTTTTAAATATAAAATTTGAGGCTAAATTTGGGCAATTCTCAAATACATGTACGTGCATTTACAAAATGCACTCAGCACACAAGAAAATACAACAAAAGCAAACTCTCTTTGAAATTTTCAAAGACAGGTGAAATGCTGAACTGATTCAGTATCTTTATCTACCATACATTGATTAAAATGCAGTTTGCAACTGATAAAACTCCAATATTTACACTTTTTATTTCAACCAGTTGGCCCCTGGGATAAAGCCTATGGGTATGAGAGAATGCAGTAATGAACATGTTAACCATGTTCATACACATGTAGAAAAAAACTTAACAGTCATTTGCAGTAGTTTTTAATGCTACTTATATCATTCTGCTCAAGAAGGAAACAAAAACGTCAATTCAAAAAAAGCTTTGACGCACACATATTTAAAGAAATCTAAGTTTAACAATGAAAAGGTTAGTGTAAACGTCTGATCCTTGTTACCTCTCTCAGCTCTCTTTCTTTCTTCTTGCCTCGACCTCTCTGTGCATACCACATCCCAATCTCTCTCCCTGTCAGACCCGGTGGGTGTGGCCCTCCTCTTCCCCTGCCCCTTCCTCCTCCACCACCACCACCACGCCCTCTACCTCGACCTCTTCCAGAGTAGCCATGCCCTCTTGGTCCTCCTCCACCTCTCCCAGACATCTGACATCCAGTCTCTGTTTAGCTCTGTAAAACATTCAAGGGCAAAAATTCCATATGTATCCCCCATTAAAATTTAAAAAAATTTAAAAATATGGAAATGCTGATGGCTCCATGAGCACTGCATGCCGAAGACGCCTGCTCAGAATGTGTGCGAAGCCCGCTCGAAGCGGTCTTGTCTAACGTATGGTGGATCTGAAAATTGTGTGACTGTACGTCGGTGACATTACGGGACACTTCCGGGTCTACGAACGCAGCGAAGGCAACAATATTGAACCTACCGGTAAACATTAAAATTAATATTTCACATTTTGTTTTCAATATTTTTTAATTCTAGGGTAAAAAAATGGGGTTTTAATACTCTAAAGCTATAGTGAAGAGGAGATGAGAGAAGCCAGCTCATGGTAAAGGTGATTTTCAAGAGGTTCTTTAGACTCTAAAATGGCTGTTATATTGCAGAGCGAGATTAAAAACAAGGCTCTATGAAGAATAGCGTCAGCTTTTTTTTTTTTTTTTTACTCTTCAAAGGTCCCACATAGGCAAGGGCCTTTGAGTGGTCTATTGCCTTACCTTACCGTGCGCGTACCGTACTACCGGTACTGGGGGTCGGGCTAACTCGGCACTACGCGGTGACTGTGTTTCAAGAGTTGCAGTCCACGCTACGCACCGTACTGTGTTTTAGCCTTAAATTTAACGTTTTTGTATAATTTTACTTCTTGAAATTTTCAACATTACTTCTTTGCTAATCATTTTTCACATTGATATCAAATCATTTTGAATTTAATGTTCTGAAATGTGTAATTAGTGTGAAATTCAAGGCTATATCTTGCTTGAGGCTACCGACACCTAAACGAACTGGTACCTTCTTTCTTCTCAATTTCTAAAGAAATCCTCGCTTCAACGATTTTCAAAAGATTTGATTATGTTACTCGTGGAATAGGAAACCAGCATAGATCCATGAGCACTTACGCTGTTTTCCTATTCCACGAGAATATATAAACTGAAGAAACGAGCATGAAAAGGTTGTTTCTCATTGGAATTTTTTTTGACGAAATAAAGTCATAGATCTGCATCTCCACAGCATTTGCTTTATTTAGGGGGTCCGCTCGTTATTCATAAGGACCACTATTCATAGAAAACCGCTATTCATTTAACATGCATTATGAATAGTGGTCCTTATGAATGGAGGTCCTTATGAATAGCGAGGTAATTTGTCTATGGTTTGCTCGCTATTTAGAAGGAACGCTATTCATACAAAACCGCTATTCATTTAGTCACGAGTTATGGATAGTGGTCCTTATAAATAAGTGGTCCTTATGAATAGCGGTCCTTATGAATAGCGAGGTTACCCCTTATTTAGTGCTCATGTTTCAGAATTTATAAAATTGAGAAAACTCGAGGATGCTTTTGCGATGTACGAATCTAGATTTGTACATAAGAGGATACCATAATTGACTAATTATGGAAAGAAGACCCAAATCGTGTAAACTTTAGTGAAACTCATTAAATTAAGATATTTTACTACCCAATTCTTAATATTCATTTATAAAAAATACATTTAATATTATTCATATCAAAGTATTGTATGAAAATACATTCATGATAAATTGTCGTCATTTAAATTGGTCTGTATATACAGACTGTTCCGTTTTCGACGCTTTTTCTATGATAGACCGATGTGGGTATTTTTAATATTAATCTCATTTACTTGTTGGGGGTCAAGAAGTCATAAAAACATATTTTCCGTCTGTAAAGTATTATTATAAAAACATCAGTAAAACTATTTGATAAAAGAATGATAAAGAAATGTACTTCAAGATCAGGAAATAAATTTCATCTTAACTCACATTTTTCATTTTTTGCAGCCCATAGACTAACTAAAAGCTGGCTTGTGATGGCGTTCTAAAAAGATATGACAGGTCTGGAGTAGAATTCTACCGACAAGTCACTTGTCAGGGAAGTTGTCGCTGATTTGGGGAAATTTTACTCAAAAATTCTCAGAAAAGCAAAAAAAAAAAAAAGCTTATCAGCATTTTGGGGGTGTATTAGATCTAGCTGTACAAGCTCTGTGGCCAGTACCATATCAATCTGGTACTGGCCACAGAGCTGTACACTTGATGCCTATACTACATAAATCTTACCTTGCATGTGTAGTCCCATATATAAAAGTTACACATGAAAGGTAAAAAAAAACCTGATCACACCTGCCGATTTTTGTGGGTTTTTTTTTCTTATTTATTCATTCAATTTTTACAATCTCAGTTGATCCTAAAAGGTAACCCCTTGAGCAAACTCCAAGGGTGGTTTGCATGGCTCACACTATGTGGGAAATGGTGATATTTAGATCTAAATTTTTTTTTGTTGATATCCCCCTCCACACACAGTATAGGCATCGAGTGTACAGCTCTGTGGCCAGTACCAGGGGGTCGTTTCATCAAACCGTCACAACGACAAGATCAGCGACATCTCGACACTGTCGCTCCACTTGTCCGCTAAGTGTTTCACAAAGCCGTCTTTGCAAAGATCAGCGACAGCTTCCCTGACAAGTGACTTGTCGGTACTTCAGACCTGTCATATCTTTTTAGAACGCCATCACAAGCCAGCTTTTAGTTAGTCTATGGGCTGCGAAAAACTAAGAAATGTAAATTAAGAGAACATTTATTTCTTGATCTCCAAGCACTATCCTTTATCACTCCTTTATCAAATAGTGTTACTAATGTTCATATTGTAATATTGTACAGACGGACAACATGTTCTTATGGCTTCTTGACCCCCCAACAAGTAAATGAGATTAATATTAAAAATACCCACATTCGTCTACCATAGAATCAGCATCGAAAACAGTCTGTATATAGACCCATGTGAACGACGACAATGTACAGTATCATGACTTCATGTATGTATTTTCCCTATATTTTCCCTTTTCACGCAATGCTTTGATATGTATAATATTATATGTACCTTTTAATGAATAAATATTGAAAATATGGCCATAAAATATCTTAATTTAATCATTTTCTCTCAAGTGAACACGATATGGGTCCTCTTTCCATAATTAGTCAATTACAATATCCTCTTACTTACAAATCTAGATTCGAACATCGCAAAAGCCTCCTTGAGTTTTCTCAATTTTATAAATTCTCAGAAGGCCTACTAAGATGCCGTAAGCCCGTAAGTAACACATCTTTTCATGTAAACGGGATGTTTGTATCACCTGCATTCATCTTCACTGCTATCTTTGACATTTTGGAATAATTTGGGAATTAACCACTTAAACATGTACAAGATTTATCTGAAGGTAACCTTGTACTCCAGACTAGTTTTTACGGGTGAATAGGCATCAATAGCTTTTGTGTGTATCAGCGGGCGCCTTTTTCCAGTCTAGATCATCCATATATGAGAGGAAAATAATTATTTAAAATTTCACTTTCAACTCTGAATCCCCAAATTTTTGTCACAGTAAAAGTTGAAGAGTCCCTGAATTAGGTAATCTAGCAAATTTAAGAAAATTAAATCTTGCTTAGAGCAATTTTGTTGTCTGTTTGTGACTGCTGCAACAGTGAATGTTGGACACAGTCCCACATAGGCAAGGGCCTATGAGTGGGAATTAACTGAGCCTCAAAATCTGTTTGGGTAATTGTCGATAATTTCAATGGACTGTGAATGTGTGATATAGACTATGTTTTTTCGACGATGAGTATCGATATCACCGAGTTGTCGTTTATCATGTCTTCATGAAACAGTTTTTCAGGTCCATGACATTTCCGTAGATCGCCGACAACAATTATGACTGTCATGGAGTTGATTTGATGTAACGACCCCGATTGATAAAGCACAGCATGCACAGAGCTCGTACAGCTAATTTTTACTCAAAAATTCTCTGACAAGCAAAAAAAAAAACCCACCAGAATTATTCTAAAATTCTGTTAAATTTTGTCAAATTATGCCTAGCATAATGCTAGATGCTAAAGCAGTCAAAATTCTGCCAGAAGCAGAATTCTGCCAACTCTGGCAACGTTGAACACAAGTCTTTGCGATCAATTCAACTCTATCATGGGCTCACACGGCCGCAATTTTCCGCCCAGGCCGAGTTCACCCTCGTGCCGAGTTAGCCCAGATCCCTTATGTATATAAGAAGATTTTCTAAATATATTGAAATAAAGAAAAATATAAATTTTGACATTTGTCTTACTTAATATTAAGTTTCTAAACTGCGGACGCGCTGCGGAGCTTGAGCGAGTATTATTATAGTATTATTAGTCCCAGAGCTAAAGGGGCTGCCTTATGCACAACGATTGAGACAGTTAAATATCCCTACCTTAGCTTACAGCACTCGTGCTTCGGAACCATTCGGTTCCACTTGAGATCACGTACCCCTGCTGAATGTGCAGCCTGCTGTAATAGTCCTAACCAAAACATAATAAATATCAAGGTAAAATTGGAACATCACTTACCAATACGTTGCCTTGGGTCTACTCTTGAATTTGATGTAAAGTTTCTGCACCCCGGTATTGAAAAAGCTGAATTTTGGAGCTTGAAAGTTGTTTGCCGTGACTGGGCTGAGGTAACAGTTGATTGTACCGTTTTTATGTATTTTGCTGCCCTCTTGTGCCCGATATAGAAGATTACTTTTGGGGGTTCCGTGGTATGAGCCGCCGTTTGTAAATTTATCATTTAGACAATTTTTTTTAATATAATTCAATAATTTACCTTGTCAAATAATTATTTGTATGAAAATGTCATAGAATGAGTACAGGTATTTATGAATAATAATTTTCATGTTTTTAATTATTTATAAATGATGATTTAACAATATCCATTATTTAATTTTATCTATTTTGCTTTCAAGTATAAATGATTTCACAATATTTATTTATGTGAAGGGGGGGGGGGGGAGGAGGATTCACTTATCACGATTTATAAATAACAATTGTCACAATATCCAATATCTTTGCTTGACACTGTATCCCTTAAAAGGGAATCGGTAACTTTGTGGAGGCTTGATTTAATAAATTGAATTTTTGTATCTGTCTTGTATAATGATGTTCAGAAGGATGAATAAATAGCGAGGCATAGAAAGGTTTTCAAATATACAATGTTATTATTAAGAAAAAGTGTGATAAGCTTAAATCAACAGACACATTAAACAAGAGCATTACGAATACATAAGTAAAAAAATCCCAACAGATATCATGCTTAGTTACAACAATAGTTTATTTACAGATCCACAAATTTTTCAGCCTCTCCCTCTCCCTTTATCAATTAAGTGGAAAAACATATACAAATGATATACAGTTTCTTTAAAAAATATAACTTCACAAACGGCACCTCATAAAGACAAGGGTCGGCAGTATTTTTTCCCCGTCCGATTTTCCTATCACAACCACCATACCACCGAAAATGCTCCGATGCCAGAGACGACTTGCTTTGGAAGGTGGTAAGATTTGTCTTTTTTATCATTAAGTTTGAAAAATTAATGATAATTTTACCAGCTAGACCTAGCTTCAATACCTAGTCACCCCTCCGGAGTAAATAATTTACTTCATGGTGAGGTAAAAGAGCATGAGTTAGGTGAAACTTAGTTTCAACGTACCCGTAATGTAAGAGGAGTACGAGGTTATAATCATAACCTAGTACATTGGATGAGTGGCTTACAGGAGAGCTCGAGGTGATATGATTGAAATGTACAAGATTTTTAATAAATACGATTCTGATGTATTAAACACCAAATCTTGTATTACAATCCAGAGATCAGACAAGAGGGCATAGTAAGAAATTATTTATTCCTAGGACCAAAACTCAGAGATACAAAAATTCTTTTTATGTACGAATATGTAAACCAGTGGAATGCGTTCAGTATAGTCAAGGATTGTAATTCCGAACAGATTGAATTACCGAACGTGTACAGTTAAGCGCCTAAAATGGGTTTTCATACGGGTGGGATTACGCGTATGAAAACCACACTATTGAAACAAAGGTTGTGTCTTTTTCCCATAGGTTTCACACCTTTTGGAAATACAGTACCTTTTTCAAGCCTCAAGGACCAAAACGCCGCGTCGTCGGGCATGTCGGGAAGGGGTTCACTCGAAGGGAATATCGTATTAAATCTACCTTGTCTTTTTAAAATTCCATCAACTTCTTTTTATGTAGGACTTTGAGCATTCATTATGTAAGTTTGACAGATATTCGTTTGATATTTTATTTGCGATCGTTGATTTTCTGAAAAGTGTTCGGACACTGGATCCACCACCATAAGGCATAACTTGGTATCCCTAGGACTGAGTAATCACTAGAGTACCGGTACCAGCGCTGGCCGTGAGTGCAGTACCGGGATCCGGGCTAACTCGGTATTGCACTCACGGCCAGCGCTGGTACTCGATCAAGCTCCGCAGCGCGTCCGCAATTTAGAAAGACAAATAAATGTCAAAATTTATATTTTTCTTTAATTCAATATATTTAGAAAATCTTCTTATACATAAGTCACAAATCAAATATATATCGTACACAAGAGCCAGTCAATTTTTGTTTAAATGTCTTACCGGAAAGAGTCTTCTGATCTTGTGTGCGCGTGCTAGAATAATGTACGGTAAGTGCTTCATACATGAATCATAATTATATGAAACGCCGTATGTAGCTAAGCTAGGGGTAATTACATGGATTTGTTTTGTGTGTTGTTTGTTTGTTTGTTTGTTTTGTTTTGTTTTGTTTTGTTTTTTTTTTTTGTTTTTTTTTCCCGCAAAATACTGTCCTTAGAAAGAATCCGACGTAATCTATATAATGTAGCACTGTGAAAGCAGTGGTGTATCTAGATATTACGGTGGCCTGGGAAAACAATAAAATTGCGGTAGTCAGTGACTGCACATAGTGACAACAAATTTCCTTCGGGGGGGGGCATGGGGGGGGGGTCATGCAGACGGCCCCTAAAAATTGGGGTAAATGTTTTCCCTTGAATTCCAGCGACATTGTTTCTTGATTCCATTCGTAATTTTACTGTTTATGTGAATTTCTTTACTGTCATGGTGGCTGTCAAGACGAACCCACTAGGGTTTTTATACAGCAACCAAATTCCTATTTTTATTGTCAATCTTTTAATATTTTAATGATTGCATGCAAAATGTTATGATTATGTCTTAATATTCAAGTAAGTATTACGTTTCATATTTCTTGCATGTTGATCAAGGTTTTTATACATGGAATTGAATAAAGCTGAACTGAACTCAACTGCATGACCCCCTGAAACCGTGAAAAACACCAAAGTACGTGCATGCCCTTTGACAAATGATGCTTTGCCCCAAAAATGTTCTGGTTGTAAATAAAAACCTTAATTTTCCTAAACTTCTTACTAGATAACTCCAAAGTGTTTTATTCAAATCAATTTGGTGTCAATTGGTCATTTCATTAATAAGTTATTAAATTATGAAAAGTGTATAGCTTTCTCAAAAGTAGCCAAAAAATATTGTCAAGATTATGAATACGATCACTGACCGTACCATCCGACAAGGCATAATAGAGGAGCTTGCTTGGTATCTATGAATTAACACATGCAGTGGCGGATTCAGGGGGGGCAATCCCGGCCCATGCCCCCCCCCCCTTTGAGGGAAAACAATGCAATGTGCCCCCCCCCCTATTTGCGATTGTGCCCCCCCCCCTTTTCGAGCAGAAAACCTTTTCTTTTTTTTTTTTTTTTTTTTGCTTGTCAGAGAATTATGGAGGGGAACTGGACCCCATAACCCCCCCCCCCCCCCACTGAGCGACTTTTGGAGGGCTGGCGAGAGACCAAAAAAATATGGGTCTCCCTCCAAGCAGTTTCCTAAAGTTGACAATCCTGCATTTGTGTGCCCCCCCCCCCTATACGAAATCCTGGATCCGCCCCTGAACACATGTATAGTACATTTCAGCCTGACAGGCACATACCACAGATATACAGATGTATCTACATCTTCTGAAAATGCCTTATCTTTTGTCATAGGTAACCGTCATGTACATAGGCGCCGGAAGTGGGGGGGGGCGGTTGCCTCCCCCAAACGAAAAAGTGGGGGGCAAAATGCATTTTCACCCCCCCCCCCCCCCATAAAAAAAATTTAAAGTAAAATCAGTAGTAAAGGAGTAAAATTGGAGGGGAACCAAAAAGAAAATAAACAAAAATAAAACCTGAATTGAATCACATCGCAAATGTTATTCCATTCAAATAAAAGAAGAGTATACAGGAATTAAATTTCCTAAATATTCCACACGCCCTATTATCAATGGAAAATTTGATAATAACGCGATACGCGCATATCGTGGGAAAGCACAGGCATACATTTGGACGCGTTCTTCTGTTCGCAGCATGTACGTTTTCTCCAAGATTTTGTGTTATTCAGGTAAGTCTCCTCTTTTATTTAGAACCACTCTTTACGATGTTATGCCAATTAATGAATCTTTAACTTTTTATTTGCTTATTATTGATAAGAGGTGTATTGATGAAGCATCATTTCTTCGATATTGGTAAAGGACAACATTAGTATGGGTATTTTCAAAGGAAATCATTTAGAGATGGCGCTCCCTGGGCATAGGTGGGTCCTTATATAACCACGAGAGAGTTCCCCTTTTTTCATCGGCTAGGTAGAATAAAAACCATATGTCCTTTTTATATCAATATACCACAAATGCATGATTGCATGGGATTCAGATTCAGAAGTATAAGCCATCGGCTGAGAGAATATTCGAAATTTAAAGAGTTTAGAGAATGAGATCATTATATTCTTTGGAGTCTGCTTTTGCTTTAGAATAAAGTAAGGGTAAATTTCAATTTTACATGTCTTTTGTTTATATAAATCTCTATCCTATATTAGCAGTGTAATATTATTTGCCGTTTTTTTATTAATATTTGCAGAACATCCCAGCTAAAGCATTTAACGTAGTGGAGGTTTTGTATTAGACGTGTTTAATAGCGAAATATTCTGAAAGGTGTGTATGTGCGTCTGTATTGTTGTGAGAGGGTGGGAAAGCGTGTGTGTTTTTTTAGGGGTGAGAAGACATGAGCCCTTGAAAGGTGAGCGCCTTTGCCAGTGGCGGCACCAAGGGGGGGGGGGCATGGGGGGCATTTGCCCCCCCCCAGTCAGAAGCTTTCCCCCCCCCCCAGTTGCCCCCCCCCCAATAATTTTCGGAGTGAAAAAAAATAAAAAGGGTGGAAAATGAAAAACAAAAGAAAAGGAAAGAAAAAAGTGAAAAAGGAATGGAGAAAAGAAGGAAAAAGAAAGAAAACGGAAACTTGGAAAGCAGTGGCGGCATCAAGGTGGGGGGGGGGCATGGGGCAAATTTGTTCGCTCAGCTCGTGTAAATATCCTCATATTTGGGTAGTTTTATAGCCTAATAATTTCTGTACATTTCCACTATAATAGTGTCAAAATTTTTGCTCGCTCGCTTCGCTCGCTCGCAATACAGGCCGATAACTCCCACCGTACATAATCAGGCCGCGAGATGATCAAATGTCCTCATATTGGGGTAGTTTTATAGCCAAATAATCATTTCTGTACATTTTCACCACAAAAAGTTTCAAAATTTTTGCCCGTTCGCAATGTATAACTACCACCTCATAATCGGGCAGCAAGATGCTCAAATGTCCTCATGCATATTGGGGTAGTTTTATAGCCGAATATGTAATTTCTGTACATTTTTACTATGAAAAATGTCAAAATTTTTGCTCGCTCGCTTCGCTCGCTCGCAGTATATAACTAACACCTCTTTATAATCGGGCAGTTCAGCTAGATGCTCAAAATGTCCTCATATCTGGGTAGGTTTATAGCCAAATATTCTGTACATTTTCATTACAAAAAGTGTCAAAAATTTTTTTTGTCCGCCCTTGCCCCCCCCCCCAACATTTTCTTTTGCCCCCCCCATTTGCCCCCCCCCCCCCACTTTAAAAATCCTGGTGCCGCCACTGGCCCTTGAATGTTTGCCCCCCCCCCCCCCCAAATCCCAAACTGCTACGGCGCGCCTGGTCATGTATAGATTTATTCTATTCATATAGTGACATGCATATTTTTGGGGATATATTATGACTTATATTTCTTTTTACTATATACATGTACCTACTTAATATATTTATGATTTCAGGTATATAAAACAAAAGACTAAATTTCAAAGCTTTGAGGGTACATTTGTAAAATAATTTAATATCTTTTAGGGTACTATCCTAAATTATTATGAATTCACTGCTCATATATTGCATTGTATTATTTTTGTATTTAATTTCCATTTGACATATCTTATACTTTTGCCGGGAAGGGGGGGGGTTATGTCCCATGGGCCGCGGAGCCGGGGGCTGGGGCGGCTGCAGCCCCCCCCCCCCTACTTTTTTTAGTAAACACGTGAAAAATATATCGGAAAAAAGGCTCGAAAATTGCCATTAATGAGTGAAATCAGATTAGCCCCCCCCCCCCCCACTTTCAAAAAACGCTCCGCGGCCCCTGTGTCTCATTGAGGCCTGTACGGCATCCGATTCCATGACTTTCTGAAAAGCACCCTATACAAGGATTTAAGTCGAGAGGTTTTTTATATACCCTCTTCAGGGAAACCCGCGAAAAATTTCTGATTTTTAGATCCTTAACAGGGATTTTTTAAATATTGGATAGTATTGTATATCCTATTAGAGGATTTCTTCTTCTTTGCCCCCCCCCCCCCTTTTTTTTTTCTTTTTTGCCAAAAAAGGAAGATCATAAAGACAAATATTTAATTTGGAACACATTGCAGAATGATGTTTTCATTGAAAAAATAGAAAAGAACCTCTTTGAGGATTCCTTTTATCTTGTATTTTCAGATTAGCTGCTCCTGACTGGCTCGCGAATGTATACTGTCAATTTTTTTACCCTTTTCGAGGATCTTTTCTCATCACTATTAGTGAATTTGATGCCCTTTTTTCAGAATTTTCCTTTTTTTTGATACCCTAAACGAGATCCCCGAGTTACCCGTCTGGTGGTGAAAAAACAACCCTTTTTACTAGTTTTCATGGACGGGGATGCCGTACAGGCCTCAATGAGACATAACCCCGGGTACTTTTGTTATACACTCTATTTGTATCCGATATATTTTGTTTTATATATAGTAATTATGTGTATGATATACTCTGCTTTATGCATGTTATGTTTATGAACAGAATATTGATGTAAATATTGATGTATTTAAATCAATGATGTTTAATAAAATTTAATTCAATTCATGACTAGCTCCTCTATATGCAGGGGCGGCGCCAGGGTATTTTGATAGGAGGGGCAAGACGACCTAAAGATGACGTCATATTTTTTCTCCATTAAATAACAGGGGTAATATAGAGTTATATGTTTAAGACCTCTCTTTTTAATACTCCTCTTTCTTCTTTCTTCCCTTTTCTTCCCTTTTCTTCCTCCTTTTCTTCTTTTTTTCTTCTTTTTTTTTCTTTTTTCACTACTTGAAAAATCATAGGGGGGGGCGGTCGCCCCCTCTGCCCCCCTCCCTGTAGCGCCGCCCCTGTCTATATGTCTTGGCAAACAGGCGCAGATCGACAATGGATGCGTTTACATAATCCGGCCTGACAATATTTCTTCTTTTTTTTGGGGGGGGGGGGACCTTTTTTGTCAATGACTTAGACGGTCTAAAGTAACTTTAAGGGGTCAAATTTTATGGGTAAATTGGGGTGACTATTTCGGGACAGGCTCATGGCCTATACCGTGCGTCTCAAAAAAAACCTTTACACTTTTGAAATGGCTGCCAAATAAAAAAATATATGATTCTGGGGGAAAGGTTTATATGTATGGATAGCTCATGGACTCAACTTTCATATGACACCAAAAATTCCGAAAATAATTCATGCTTGCGTGAGCACTGCTCACTTTTGTAAAAGGTATGAAAATTAGGTTGCGCAGGAATTAGCCTTCCAATTTGTGAGAGGTGAGTCCTTTGGAGCTTACAAAATTTAGGGTGATATGATAAATTCATGATCAATTGCGATCAGTTTGGGTTTGCTGAGTGAATTTTATGGTTTATTCAATCAAAATTTTATGCACGAGTGAACAGGAATTGCATTTATTATTGTAGCATTGTAACTTTCCCTGGTAGACTCAGTGGTGTGTTCATGGGAGTCAAGATGGGGTGATGGTACATGTTGCAGGGGAGGTGAGATAGGGTAGGACTTTGTTGGGCGGATGGGATAAGGGTCAAGAGGACATTATGCTCCCCCCCCCCCCCCTCCTCTCTCCCTCTCTCTCTCTCTCTCTCTCTCTCTCTCTCTCTCTCTCTCGCTTCCTGGGTGTGCTGGTGCATATCTTGACAATTCATATGCATTGGTCTCCATTCCAAAATATCCAGATCACCTTCCCTTATCCCGAATTCTATGATTTCCCAAATTTTGACTGGTTGCTATTACCCATTGACCTGACGAATAAGTAGCCAACATCTGTGACATTCCTTCTTTTTTTTTCAACAAACCGTATTTGAATATTCAGTTTACATAGTCCCCACCTGGGTATTCAATGAGATGTTCAACTAATCTTACAATAATTGAAATGTGGGGTATAATTCTTCACTCCATTGAAGGTTTTATTCAAAGTCACAAATGTAAAAAATAACAGTGTGTAACATGGAAATGGCACATTACTGGATTAAGAATAAATTAAGAGCTGTCAGTTGTAACTCAGTCCTCATTTATCTTGGACTGACAGCCAAAGACGGAGAGGCCTCAGTTTTCACCACAGCAGCGTTCTTTTATGGTAACAGAATACCATCGCAGTAACGTACAGTGTTACTGCTGTCCTTCGGAGGTTCTGGCAAGTCTTTCCGAATGTAAGATGCCCAACACGCGCAGCAGCTAGTCTACCTATAATATCAGGAAATATCGGGAAACAGGGTCCAGTCATAACCAGAATCAAGGAAGGTCTGGGCGGAGAAGAACTGGAAGATCAGCGGACAACATCGCAGCTGTATACGCCAATTAAGCTCTTCAGGATCACCAGGATGGAACAATTAGCAGTCGCCGTAATGGAATAGGGATTCCACACGCAACCTTCCACAGGATTATCCGACTGGACTTGACATTTCATCCCTATCAGATGATCAAGCGTCATGAACTGCTTCAGAGTGATCGCCAGCGTCGCTTAAGGTTTTGTCAGTGGCTGCTTCAAAGACCTGCCCGCTTCCTGGATGACTTCCTCATGGAGATGAGTCTGGCTTCGCTTTGAATACCCAAGTGAATACCCACAGCCTGAGGGCATATCGAGAGCAGGGACACCCTCCTGACGAGTTTCACTATAAACGTATAGTGATAGCATATCTGAGGTGACTGTTTGGGCCGGCCTCACAGGGAGTGGAGACATCATCGGACCTGTCTTCTTCGACAACAATGTCAATGGAGCTGCCTATGTCCAGATGATATTCTTGTTTTTATTCTTATGTCTGCCAGGTTTTATAAACGTTCTTTAAAGGTTTTCTGGACGTTTTTAAAAGGTCTGCCGGGTTTCAAAACGTTCTAGAAAGGTTTTATGTACGTTCTGGAAGGATTTTTTTGGATGTACTTAAAACGTCCGCCCGGTTTTATGAAGGTTCTTTAAAGGTTTTTTGGACGTTTTTAAAACGTCTGCCAGGTTTCAAAACATTCTAGAAAGGTTTTTGAGAAACGTTTTATATACGTTCATAAAACGTTTGCTGGAGGTTTTTTAAAGGTTCTTCAAACGTTTTTTAAACGTCCGTAGGTTTTCTGCAGGTCCTTCATTTAGAAGCAAATTTTCAAAGGTTTTTATTTGATTTTTTAAACGTTTAAAAAACGTTTTTTAAACGTATAAAAAAAACGTTTTTAAAACGTCCAAAACCTTCCACAAAAATACGTCCAAAAAACGTTTTTACGAAACGTCCAGAGAACCAACTTGGAACGTTTTTAGAACGTTTTAAAAACGTCCGATTGTTAGCTGGGAGATGAGGAAGTTGTCCCTGCCCTTGACAGGATCCCAAAATACCGCCGTCGTCGAAACGGTCGCTTTCAGCGTGTACCGTATGGTGGACACAAGATGGAGCTCCTTGTCATCGTTCGAGAGCAGTGACAGAGCGTCTCACCCAGCTGTTCGGTGATCGGGTTGTTTCTTTGCACCGAGATGTTGAATGGCCCCCGCGTTCCCCCGACCTTACGCACCTGGATTTTTTTCTTGCGGGGATATCTGAAGGCGAAAGTGTACACTACCCCTCCAGTCAACTTGAACGAGATCAGGAGAAGAATCACCCGCGAGATGGATGAGCTCAGGCGAGACAGAGCAAAGGCCAGGAGAGCTGTACGGGACATGATGAAGAGAGCAAGATTGTGCATCGAAAGAGGAGGTGGACATGTGGACCATTGAACTGGAAGACTTTGATTTTTAGTTTCCATTATCAGATATTTTCCCCCTTTTTTTCTCTCTTACAAGATGGATGAAACAGTTGTAAAATTGAAAAGAATAAAAATCAACTGAAAAGAAAGACTGACATGTTCATTTTACAAATTTGTGTTACACTGCACCGTATTTCTTGTGCGAAACTCAACTGCTAAAATGACTGGTGGGTTGGTTGATTGATTGAGTGATTGACTGAGTTATTGATTAATTATGATTGATTTATTGAAATAGCTGAATGGTGATTGAATGCTTGATTGATTAATTGACCGATTGATTGACTGATACATTGTTGATTAAGTGATTGATAGCTGAATGTTAATTGTCTAATTTACGGTATTGATTGATTGATAAATTGTGATTCACTTCGGGTGTCAATGGGTAATTGCAACCAGTCCAATTTGGGAAATGTAGGTAGAATTCGGGATAAGGGAAGGTGGTCTGGATATTTTTGAGTGGAGACCAACGAATATGAATTGTCAAGATATGCACAAGCACACCCAGGAAGAGAGAGAGAGAGAGAGAGGGGGGGGGGGGGAGGAATCCCATAAACCACAAATTTCACTCAGCAAACCCAAACTCCTCACAATTGATCATAAATTTTTCATATCATCCTCAATTCCGTAAGCTCCAAAGATCGACTTTCCTCTCACAAATTGGAAGGCCCATTCCTGCGCAACCTAATTTCCATACCCTTTATAAAAGTGATCAGTGCTCACCCAAGCATGAATTATTTTCGGAATTTTTTGGTGTCTATGAAAGTTGAGTCTATGAGCTTTCCATACATATAAACCTTCCCCCCCCCCCCCCCCAGAATCATATATTTTTTATTTGGCAGCCATTTCAAAAGTGTAAAGTTTTTTTTGAGACGCACGGTATAGGCCAGGAGCCTGTCCCGAAATAGTCACCCCAATTTACCCATAAAATTTGACCCCTTAAAGTTACCGTCTAAGTCATTGACAAAAAAGGTCCCCCCTCACCCCCCCCCCCTCCCCAAACTGCACCGCCTGAGAGAAAAGTAAGATTTGAGGCTACCTCAGGTATATGCACAGATTTATTTATCTTTGGGATAAAATTTAGTATATTTCTATTCATCTTGGTTGGGTGTTGGAGGGGGTCCGCCTACCGTGACCCAGAGAAAATTTTCGAGATTTTAAATTCCTTCAGAAGTTCAGATGTATTATTATGTACCGATATTACACTGTGTATACATCTGAGCTGCGCACTGAGGAGCCCCCCCCCCCTTACCTTGAGAAAATTTCGAGTTTTGAAATCCCCCTCACACACACACACCCCATGTGTTATGATACAACAATACGAAATACAATTGAATGAATAACACACTGCATAATGCGATTTCCCTTCACACTGTGAGAAAATTTCGAGTATTAAATTTCCCTCAAGTGTAATACTTTGCAAGAATGCTAGTAGTTTTTAAGGTAGTTTAAGGGTAAGACACTGATGTAAACCAGCTTTAGGAGAGGGGGGGGTGGTCCTCCTACCCTCACGTAATTTTTTTTTAATTGGAAGTTCAATCAGGTGTGTTATTATGCATGAAATCATTTATTTTCGGGTGAAATATAAGACATTGTATATATGTACACGAGTTGGGTATAGGTGCAGGAGGGGATCCAGTCTTACATTCTGAGATAAATACCGGGGACAAAAATAAAGGATGAGATACCGCACCTCAGTTCGGATGATTCCCCCTCCTACACTGAAACACAAAATAGTTTTAAAATCGCTCAAGGCGTGTTATTGCACGAATTCTATTTATTTATTTTTTTATAAGAAAAATGAAAAATAATCAAGATATTACATCTTACAATGAGATTATTTTCGAGATTTGAGGGGTGATTTGATCCACAAAATGTTTTTTTTTGACAGAGAAATGTATGGACAGGACAGGAGTGGGTGTAGTAGGATAGAGATTCACCTCCCACTCTGATTTCTCTTATGATACGAAATTATTGAAATTTTAGGAAATTTTTTAATCATAAAATCTTCAGATTAAAATTTGCCGACACTATTTAAGAATTTTCTTTTCTCTAAACAAAAATGGAAAAGCTCCTCAACTATTACAATTTGCCAATAAATTATAAAAAAAAAAAAAAAAAGTTTTTCGACAACAGTCATACGTTTACAAACAGATGTGTATAGGAGGGGTTCATGGCCCGCCGCACCAACGTCCATGCCTCCCATTCCTGTTAATAAAAATTTGTTGACTAAATGGCTTGTATCAGGGAATTTTTTTTAGTAACATTTCCCTGCTTGTACGAAGGCACTTCAAAAGATGAAGCTTTCTCAACCTTCTCGCAAAATATTAAAAGTCTTTGAGATTCCATTGGTGTGACTTGCTTCCTCTATTCCACTGCCAAGCCTAGTGCCCATTACTTGTCTGCCCATCTTGAAAGAAAGGAGGGGTTGGAAAGAAAATTAGACCGCATTGAGTGGTAGCTCAACGTATTTTTTTTCTCCCCCTCTCGATATTTTTTCCAGGGGGCGTCGATCTGTGTTCATGATTTTGGGGGATGACCGGCGAGGGAGCGAAGCGACCAAGCGGGGGAGGGTGTTGGGGGGGGGGGGGGGTATCCGCCCTCCCACACCAGGGACTTTTTGAAAAATCTGTCTATAAAACTTGCATTTTAGGGCATCCCAAAATGGTTTTTAATAAAAAGAAGGAATCAAAGATCTACGCCAAAGGACGGAACCCCTTAATTAAGAATAACAATGCGAGCGAACGAATTTTCAGAATTTTCTTTGATATTTTCGCATTGAAATTATGGCATTTCTTATTTCCTTACTTCTGATCATTAAAGAATGTGATGGTATTTCAAGTTCAAACATAATGAGTTTGGATAATTATTAGCTTTAAGTTAATGTATCATAATTCTTTTTTATTTCAATTCTTTGATAAAAAAATATTGGGGGAAATGATAATACAGGCCATCCCCCACCTCAATTTTTTTTATGGGGATATATACCCCCGGTCCCCCGCCCCCCATGATTTTTTTCCCTCCCCCCCCCCCCTCTCTCTCTCTCTCTCTCTCTCTCTCTCTCTCTCTATATATATATATATATCTCCCGATCCATTAGGCCTCCCCCCCCCCTCTCTCTCTCTCTCTCTCTTGTTTGCCTTTTTTTTGGGGGGGGGGGGGGTTACGAAGTTGCTCCCTGGATCCACTTCTGGAGGCCTAGACCTACGTTAACAACTACATTACGGTACCATGGCAATCCTACTAATACGTAGGCACATGCAGTGGGGCGAAACACCCCCAACACCACCCCTATTTATGCCAACAAGAGATTCAAAAGATAGAAAAAAGAAAAAAAATATAGGAAATAGAATTAAGGGAGAGGAAGGGGAAAAAAAAGGAAGAAAGAGACAACACAACAAAACAAAATGAAGAGAGAGATAGATAGAGAGATGGAGAGAGAAAGAGAGAGAGAGAGAGAGAGAGAGAGAGAGAGAGAGAGAGAGAGAGTTTTTTTTTTTTGGGGGGGGGGCAGAGAAAGGGGAGATGTTTCCCGATCACCAATCAACTTTAGCTCTTTAAAATCTGGCATTGTAACACTTAAGAGTCCAACTGGTAAATTGCCCAATGGCACTTTGAGCCTGAATATAGATAATTTCTAGCTATTCCTACAGGTATGTAAGCCTATTTTTAAAAATGGTTTCTTCACCCCCCCCCCCATCATATTTCAATTCAAATCAAGCAGGGGCGTCGCTGTAGAGGAGAAGATGTTATGTGACACCATCCACCTCCTCTCTTCCCCCCCCCCCCCCATGAACTCTTCTCCCTGCCCTTATTCAAACTTTCCCAATGTGTATACAATCTAGCTTACCAAACTCCTGGTTTTTGAGCCTATTAACTCAAGCAAGTAGGCGGGGCTTTAGTATGCTGAAAAAATATAATCCCCGTATACGATATATGCGTACATGGTTTCCTAGTGATTGGCGAAGCGCACCTGTTGTGCGAAGCAATTAGAGGCACAACTGTCAACGATACGGTACGGCCGGGTGAGGGACATAACAAGGCACGTATAATTTGTTGGATCTATTGTAATAATCACTTACTCGATCTGCACTCGTAAGTTATTATATCATCATGAATAACCTGATAACCATGACAACGGGCAATATCTAGATCTATATGACACTTGCTTGTTATCTTCAGATAAGCTTGTAGTTGTACATATATAAGTCACTTAAGTGGCTTGTTGATAATATTCTGTTCAAATTAGTAATGAATAATAATAAGTGGGTATATAGTGTGCGGAGGGTATGTGCCGCCCAGAAGACCCCCATTTTTACACTCAAATTTCCGTTCCAAAGCATACCATTTATTTCTTGTTGAGAAACTCAAACAAACAGAAGAGAGAAAACCGTTCCAAAGCACGGCTTTTAAAAAAAATTCTGTCGTTCCGGCCGCATGATTTAACTTTTGTACCTGTCCGAAATGTCTGAAAATTTTCTGACAACAGACAACCAAAGAAAAAAAAAAGGTTATCACATTTGGTGGCCAGGGGGGGGGGGGGGGGAGACATTGACATCTTCAAACATGTCCCCCCCCTGGATTTACTCCCATGTGATGTGATCACCTACAGATCACTCTAACATGTCTAACTGGACCCGTGCCCTTTGCCTGATCGAGGAGCAGACCATAAAATAACTTACATATATTGTATGCAATATCACTGTTCATACTGTACCCAGTATGAACCTTGCCTAGTATAAAGTATGGGATTAGTCTGATATCCATATTACATAAATTGAGATTAATAACATCTAGTCTAGATATAGACCTATCCCCTACTCCTAGGCTTGATAGAGGAACTAACAGGAACCATGGGCTTCCTGTAGGCAATGAATTTACCTGCATTTGATGTGGTTGTCTACAAATTGTGTTTTTAGGCCTACTCGATCATGCTCTTACAAGCTAAACTGATTTTTGTTCAATTACTTTTCTTATCCAGATATCTTAGAAGAGGGTCGCATGTCGTAACAATCGGGAACCTGGTTTAGTTGTTCTCTGGAAACTTACATACACCTAGCCACAGGGATGTCTTCAGACAAACAGGATATAGCTCGGTCAAAGGCAGCCAAGCTGTTAAAACGACATGGCAGCGCATCCTCTCTCATGAGCGGCAGTGAAATGGGAGCCAGGTTCAAGCCTGCTGGGTAGGTATATGATGATTAGCCACAGTGATAAAATTGGCTAAAATTGTAGGAGGCATGTCAAATGAATGAGGAGCCATACAAAAGGAATTTTATTTAATTATCATACTTTGAATCTGCCGCTGAAATCATTTAAACTGACAAGTCACTTTAAAGGAAAAGTTCACCCTGAAGTTTACTCGAGTTTAAAAAATGCAGAAAAAATTAATAAAAATATTGGCGAAGGTTTGATAAAAATCGGTCAAATAATAAAAGAGTTATGCGTACTTAAAGTTTTGGATTTGTGACGTCACATGCGAGCAGCTGCCCATTGGTAATGTAATAAATATTCCATATATTCGCATTTTTTTTAACGTTCCAAGATAAATTAATATTGTTTCTTTTCAGAATCCAGTATTGAATAACATTTCTGACAATACATCAAATGCACAGACGAAAATATTCTAAATTTTCTGAGAAAATTATATTTTATGGAATATTTATCATATTACATAATGGAGGAGCTGCTCGCATGTGACGTCACAAAATAAAAACTTCAAAAGTCCATAACTCCATTATTCTTTAACGGATTTTGTCCAAACTTGCGCCAATATTTTTCTCTATTTTTTCTGCATTTTTTAAACCCAAGTAATCTTCGGGGTGAACTTTCCCTTTAAATGTTTACAAACAAACATGATTCTTCCACTGGCCACTACATACTGCAGGAAATAAGGCATGTGCTGTAGTATCAGAGTTTACATGGTGTGGCAAACTACATACATGTAGAGCAGTATTATAGCCATGCATTGTTGATATGTCCAGACAGGTTGGTTACTAGTATATTAGTTTTGCTGCAAGAATTATCATCATCATCATCATCTCTATCCATCTCCCAAGATGCTTCCCACTCGTAATGATCATGTGCAGCTCCCAAAGTTTTTAATCATCTACCCACATTCCTCCACAACGAGCAATTTTTTCAATAGCATAAATTAACAGCAACTAAATTTTCACTTATTTTGGTAAAATTATCAGTGTAAAGCATTATAAATGCATTACACACACACACACATATATATATATACATATATATATATATATATATATATATATATATATATATATATATATATATATAGTAAATAGTGTATGTATAATACACACTGTGATTGGTTAGATTCGCATCACGTGACATGCAAAAATTTTGTTATAGTGCATGATCGTAGTAGTATTAGTAATAGTAATTATGTTATAATCGTTATTCTTCTTCTTATTGTTTTTATTGTTGTTGTTTTTATTGTTGGTAGTGTTGTTCTCGCCATCACTATCATCATTATCATCATTTCCTTTTCTTTGCGTTTGTTCCTGAAGATCTGTAAGCACAGTTTCCTTCATTGATGAGCCTCACGATGGGTCAAGACATGGACCAGTAAGGTTAGAGCCCACCTATCAGCTTGGCCCAGTCAAGAAGTTCCCTGTCACGTCCGTCAAGAACATGCTGAGAGAGACGCTAGAGGGCTACTTGCTGGATAAGAGATACGAGCCAGACTGGTGTAAAAAGATGACCAAGACCATTTCAGATGTGAGTTAACCCTTTCAGGACAGGAATTATTTAATGGCTAAACTGATCACATTTTGTTCTTCAAATTGGCAACAATTATATTTTTCTTTTAGTGCTACACGGTTCTAACAAAATGTAATGTCTTTGAAAACAATATGCATCATTAGAAACTTAATCGAAAGTTTTAAAAAATTGCCAATTTTGATATAAACAGTGACTTTAAACCTCTCAATGTGTTGCCAATTTAAGGATTTTCAAGCTTATTCTCCTTTTTAAAATTCCTGGCATCAAACGCAATATGGTCATGCAATAAAAATGGACATAGTGTGTGCAGAAAATTTTGCTCTTTCTACTCGTGCATCTGGTATATTTTTTAGAGCTCTGGATCAAAAGTTATTGAGCCAAACCACAAAATGTGGTCAATTGTCTTGAAAGGGTTAACAAGACAAAAGTACACTGCGTACATATGCACAACCTGTTATTAATCTGTTATGTGCTGTTGGTGCATTATTGGATATAATGTTACACATTTAGCAGACACAAATGAACAGGTTCTTCCAGTGTTGTTGTAGGCTTATGTACTGTCCCTAGGTAGGTTAGAAAAATGTTGTGGCACATAAAGACCCACCCAGAACACAAAATGCATAATTGTTGGTGATTCTTGGGCATCTGTCATCTGATTCATCTGCATTCTCTTGTACTGTACCTGTGCTTTTTTTTATATGAATGGTTGATTAAATGACAGTTTCAGTTCTGTTATAGCCCATTTAAGGTCGATCAGAGGTTACCGTTATATACTAGGTCGAGATCCTAAAATTGTCTACATGTAATTAGTGCATTTGAACAATTAGTTTAAAAATGTCTTCTATTCCTTTTTCTCTGAACAGGACTTGAAAGCTCAAGTGAAAGACCTGATGCTGCCTCGATACAAGATCATTGTCTTAGTTCACATTGGACAGTTACAAGACCAGGGGTTAAAGGTCAGTAGTCGTTGTCTGTGGGACTCATCCAATGACACCTCTGCATCATATGAATTTCGGAACAGCAGTTTATTTGCTGTAGCCATGGTGTATGGTGTCTATTATGAGTAAGTAAAGGGATACAATCCAAAGCATTGATATGTTGATGGTCTTTGTGACCTGTTGGCTCAAAATCACCAGTAAGTCTCTGGAATATACGCTCTTGTTTTGTGTAGTTTCTTAAACTAGAGACTCCAAGCTTTCCAGTGATATGTAATACTTGTAGCTTACTGCATTAGAACCTGAGAATCATGATAATACTTGAAGCATGTCAGTAACATCTATTCAGAGAAATCACTTCTTTTCCCATTTGCTCTGTTGGTGGATTTTGCAACTTATTGGTGATTTTAAGCATTTGGATCACGTATGATCTGAAGGAATCATGCCAGCAAATTATCTATAAGAGAATTAATGTTCAAAATATTTTGACAGATCCCTGTTTGTACATGTATGCATTAAATAGCTGATTGCGGCATATCAGAAGCGATAATACTTGCTTGTTGATTTGATACAATGTAAAATGAGCTCTAAATATTGGCCATTGATAATGGACCTACCTACAGTTTATTAAGGGGAAAAAAAATCAAGTGGTCAAATCTAAATTCATGGTTCATGTACATGTACATTGGGCATATTGGCTGAACAAAGCATTGCCTTTAAATGCCTTATTTATATGCACATTTGATAAAACTAACTAGACTGCTAATCCAACATGACACTAATTTGGGATTCTCTATGTAAGCAGAAGTGCAAGAATGCTATATTTTTGTTTGAGTGTTAACATTGTGGTTAAAAAGAAACAGAAAGAAAAGAAAAGTGAAATGAACACCAGTATGAAGTTGAATCATTGTTTTATGTTAGGAAATTTACTGTATTTTATTCTTATTTATACAAAATATTATTTGCCGGTAATGTTTTCATTCACAAAATGACCACATAAAAATAAAACTTCCAAATGAAACTTACCAGGCTCAATATATTTTTCACATGGAGATATTTACTTTTTTGAGAGAGAGAATATGACATAGCTTTAATAAAGTTTGTATTAAATTGTACAAACATGTATGGTGCCATTATTTTAAAGGTTGTTTTGCTCTTATGCCTGCCATAAAAGACAATTTGCTCTTTTTTTTTTGTTGTTGTTGGACTAACCCTAAAACTTCCAGAGGTTGTAAATCAATTCCAGTTGTATTTTTATATGAGATTATCATGATAAATCCTAAAATTACATTTCTTCATTAAAGACTCGCTTTCATTATATGTAGAAATATACTGCTTAAACAGGGTGCATGGAGTTTTTCACTGAAGTGTAAATAAAGCCCATTTAAAAAATATATTCGATACCAATGGAAGAAGGGGCATATTCTCAAAAGGTATGTATAGTGTATTATCTTTGAGTGCTGTTACTGCTGATGACATGTGTAAGCTTGAGAAAAAAAAATCCGCAATTTATATGTCATATATTTTTCTGTCTCTAGAAGTTGAAGTGAGTGTTCAAAATAGCACAATTGCTGGTGTAAAGGGTTTGTGGCTTTGGGCTTATCAATTGAAATATTCTGTTATTCTGTAGGAAAATGATGGTGAAGATACTGTTGAGGAAGTGTCTCAATTCACAGACTTCTCATATTTGGGGGGATAATAATTAAATTCCTCCTCATTTAGGTAGCTTAGCAAAATGTAGTGGCACGAATGATGCATCAGGAATGCAACATGTAATGTATAATTGTGCATAATCATGATTTTATGGCATAGAGGTAGGACCGTACCATTAGGACAAGAAACTGGTAAAATACCTCTGCGACTTTGTTTGGGCTAAATAACATCAAAGTTGTCAGACAGAATGGTTAATTACAACTTTTAATTCACCCATATCACCAAAAATATGCCTGTTGTGTTCTGGATGCTCTCTTCATGCCACAACATTCTGCTAAGCTACCTTACCCCACTTCTCAAAAAGATTTTGTATCATATGTACATAGTGTATCTCATGGAGGGACAGAATACATCTTCATTATCAAATTATCTGAAATTTTCTAATCCTGTACAACTTAAATCTTACTCTATTTTTGTCACAACTCTATGGTATATGGTACTCTTTTTGTACAGCTCATCTGTAGATTATTACTGCATAAAATGTATTGAATGAAGTGTGTGATGTAATATTTGATACATGAATTTGGTACTAGTGTCTTTGTAAACTTAATTGTAATACAGTTTGTGTGTATTGGTATTGAATATATGTTTACTGAATCAGGTGGATGTAGTATATGTTTTTATAAATGGTAACACTTTTGTGTAGATCAGAACAAATGTTAGCTTTAATTCTGTGTGTCATAGTTTCTAATCATAATAGAATAAGATGTGAGAATATCACATTGATAGTTAATGAAATACCAAATAATTATGTATATGTAGTATGTACATGTATATCAATATCAAAGGTCTTTCAAAATGTTGTAATGATTTTAATGGAACATTGATTATTCTAACTCCTAATGAAATCTGTATTGTATCAAGCTTTGTAAGTTTTGGTATTCTTTTGTACAATCCTAAATTTACAACTTTTGATTTTAATTGATTAATACATAATAAAGTCAAGAATACAATTTTCTGGATGCATGCATGCAGTAGAATTCCTAGCAGTTATATTGATTATGATTATTGTGTGACATGAGATAGTATAATTAAGTTGCCCTTTGTACTTCCAACATAATTAAATATGTATAATTTAATAGGAGAAACAGTACAGTTCCAGGAATATTGCATCAATACTGAATAGCAAGCAGTTAGACAACTGTTAATCAGAGTAGTGTAATCAAAGTCATGCTTTATGTTTCCCAAGGCCTTTGATGTTTTAACTGCATAATAGTTGCATTGGTTGCTCATTGAAAATGAAGTTGAAAGAATCTACTTGCTTATGAACATGGACTTATGTGTCAATTGTTTCTCATAGTATGTAGATGCAGTGGCGGATCCAGGGGGGGGGGGGGCAATCCCGGCCCGTGCCCCCCCTTTTGAGGGAAAACAATGCAATGTGCCCCCCCCCTATTTGCGATTGTGCCGCCCCCCCCCCCCCTTTTCGAGCAGAAAACCTTTTTTTTTTTTTTTTTTTTTTTTTTGCTTGTCAGAGAATTATGGAGGGGAACTGGACCCCATAACCCCCCCCCCCCCACTGAGCGACTTTTGGAGGGCTGGCGAGAGACCAAAAAAATATGGGTCTCCCTCCAAGCAGTTTCCCAAAGTTGACAATTGTGTGCCCCCCCTTATACGAAATCCTGGATCCGCCCCTGTGTAGATGTATGTCAATTTGTCAGCAATACTAAAGTTATCTAGAACAAAGTCATAGAACATAATTTATCAGGTAATTCAGCTGAATAATAGGTTATTTTTCTTGTGGATCACATAATCATAGTTCAGATGATATTAGATATTAAAATATGCAAGGAGTTTATGAATTGTGATACTTACTGGAAAATGCTCGGAATGTATGTATTTGCACTCTATTTCCCGTCCAATTGAATAAAACTTTTTTGTCCGTCCAGTTTGTATGTTTATGACTCTTGTTCGTCTCCCTCAATACACTATTTCTTTTGATGGAATTACACATGAATAATTTTTATGTAGTGTTTAATATACACTGTACTGTATACCCAGACATTGTGTGCCCGGATAGGTTGGTTATCTAGAGAGGTCATTTTTAAACAGTAAATTGAAAAACTTTTCTTCCAAATTGTCGCAAATCTTTCACAGGATAGGTTGAAAATTATGTGAATTGCAATTATATTCACTGATTTTAGTGTTATTTGATGCATATATTTCGTAAAATTCGAGGGCAAAATTGACAGGCTAATTTTGGATAATTGTCCGGGCACACAACCCCCGTCATACCTGTATGAGGGGCGTCGATCCTGGGGTGGTAGGCAGGCAGCCCCCCCCCCCCCCGAAAATAATAGGGGGGGGGGGGTAAACATAGCATTTTGTCCCCCAGTAAATCCGGAGGTGTAGAATCAAATAAGGAAAAATGATGCAAATCTCGGGAAATGAAGCCTTCCAAACAATGAAATACAAAAGGTACATGTACTACACGATCAGACTTCAATTTGCAAATTCTCTAATTTCCCCTTCTTCATGTAACAGTGGAGAAGCTGGTAAATAAGTAAGAGGTATTTAAAAAGTCCAGTGCGAAATGGGAACATCGTTACGTTATTATCCCCCTCAGTGGCGGATCCAGGATTTCTTGAGGGAGGGGGGCTCAATATTCACAAAATTTTCTGACAAGCAAAAAAAAAAAAAAATCTTCAGCATTTTTGTGCCCCTTTTTAACTCAAAAAATATCTGACAAGAAACAAAAAAAACAAAAACAAAAAATATCCTCAGCATTTTTAGACCCCTTTTTAACTCAAAAAATCTTTGACAAACAAAAAAAAAAAAGGTCCTCAGCATTTTTTTTTTGCCCCTTTTTGGTCCCAGGGGAGGGGGCCCCCGGGCCCCCTCCCAATCCGAAAAAACGGATCGACGCCCCTGCTGTGTATATATGTAATACAGATCCAGATGTTCCTCTAAAGCAGGGAAATGCAACTAGTTACATTTCCCTGCATGTCCCAAAGTATGGACTCGTGAAAAACGAGTAAGAGAGATACAGACATAGAGAAAATGGTGGAGAGTGTAAGAATGATAAGTAAACACACACAGTCCACGTAGTCGGGCCTGTTAACAAAATTTTTGGGACAGAATTTTTACAAAAGCGCAATTTTTCGCCTGTGAGTAATATGTATCAATAGCGTTCATATGAGACAGGGTGCCATGAAATCGGTGAATGGCACCCTATTTAAAAATGCTAATTTATGCAAAAACACAAATTTAATTATTTGTCTGGAAACATAAAAACTTCATATATCCAGGTGAATCCGATGAAATCATCGAATTCATTTTGCATTATCTTAGTGTTGATTTATGTTAGTTTATGCATAAAACACATTCTATGATATACTCACAAAATAAATGTGGAAGGGCTTCATAATTCCAATGACATATCAAGAAATGGCTATACATGCAAGTACCTCAAAATTATAACATATGGGTGAATAAGGTCAGGTCAATGAAAGATTATGTTAGGTGTGATATTGTGAGTATATTTCTTGACTTTTAAAACTATTTTATTATAATTTATGCATATTGCATAAAACGAAAATTTCAATGGTATATCAATAACTGACTATACTATCTTCCAATTTGATACTCATGATAAACAAGGCCATGTAAATGAAATGACAATGGTAAACTGCAATTTTCAGTTCTTGATTTTAGTATTTCTTAAATACGTACAATATAAATGGCATTAACACTTTGGATACACGTAAGTCCATAATTATATTATAATAATGTATCAGCAAAGTTTAGGGTCGTGAAAAGGCTGAGGAATTTTCATATTTTGATCAATTATAAAGACAATTTATGAAAGAATAAGCTTTGTTTACTGTCGATCTTTATATATCCCATCAACATTTTATGCTTGAGTGAGCAATTTCGAAATAATGATGACTGAACTTGATGAGATTTTCAAATCTAATATGGCTTGCCCACTCAACCATAAAGCTGTGATGGAATATAAAAAGGACATTCAGCGAACAAAGCCTGTTGTCCTTTAATGATCAGAATATGAAAAATTATTCGTGATTCTCGATCAACTTGGCTGATAGCTAGGCCTACCAGCCACTGCAACATTTGTTAAGTGATTGAAGACACCCTTTATGTTATCCGCAAGTATGGACATTTTCTGAAAATATTTTGAAATATTTGTATGAGAAGGCTTTTTCCAACTGTCAACTTTTAACGGTCTCAACTGTGCTGATACCAGCCAGACTGAATCCCAATTCTTGTAAGTCTGAAGTTTGCACCCTTTTCACAAAAGTGGCCTTTGCTCACCGTCAATAGAAGAGAACCTGATCTATCCACTAACCAAGGATGAATATTTTCTGAAAACACTTTGAAATATCTATTTGGGAGACTGGGGAGGGGGGGGGGGGGAGACTCTTTTGGCGGGGTAGGGCCGGGGGGGGGGTGGGGGCGCACTGTATTTATTCCTTTATTCCTTTATATTTATTTGCATGAGGCTAGACCTACTACTTTGATGATTAGTCTCACTAGTCTGCTTATTGTTGGTTTTTATACACAATTGCATTACAACTGAAAAGTCATTATGATATTCAATTAAAAAATTTGATCTTGTAAGTAATTTGAAAATTACTTCAAGAAAACCAGTGAAAACAAAATCTGTGTGGAATATTAAATTTGTGATGATCACCAAAAACATTTTGCTCTGTGTTTGTCAGGGGTTTTATGTCGCTAAGCCTATATTCAAAATATGAGCTTAAAATGTTTCTTCTATAAAGAGATATTGCGAGTTTGTACACTCTAAATAAGTTACACAAATTTAAGGGCAAACCTAATCTCGCTCACTGAAAAAAAAAAAGAAGGGCTATGAACAACTGGAAGAAAAGTCTAAGAATATTTTGGAGGAACATCATGTCAATATTACACCTCATTTTATTGGATAGCATTGACAGAAGAGTAGCCGTCTATCCAATCATATTCCATATTGAGAATGTGTAATTATCGATATCTGAGAGCTGCTCTTTTGATATCGCGATTCTTTTTTCTGAATATGGCTACGACAATTCTCAATTTCTGAAAATTGATTGAGATTTCTGGCCCAAAATGTATTTCCCCATTGGATGGCCAAAATATCTTCATTTACCCAACGAAGATGATGATCCTGTGCAGTGTATCGTTGCAAACCGGGAAAGAACATTATTTGCTGTTGTAACACTGCAAGCGGTACACCTTTGGCAGTGCAAGGTAAGTTGTTCGTCGCGTCGTGGCCACTTCCACTGCACTGACAAGTGTCATGTTTAATTTAATGACATTATGACGGGGCCGCGCCGGCGGGGGCGGGGGCAGTTGCTTTGCACCTGTGTCTATGCGGCTGTGAGTTGGCAAAACAACGTATGAAGGGGAGCCCCATGTCTGCGCACCTAAGATTTGACCTGGAAATGAACAAGAATTTCTCCAATATTCCTCTAATGCTTAATATTATATTATTCCTGATACTCTAAAGAGTAAGTTTGCAAAAAATCTCATCAAATTTAAAGCAAGAACAATGCCATTTTAACAAGAAACGGCGACTGTGTCATTTCAACGTTCAAAAAACAATGTAACTCCAGAGAGCTCGAACGCGTAGCGTTCGAGCTCCAGGTACAAATAACCGACGTTTGCATCGCCATGAGTTTGGTTAAATTCATTTGTTAGTTTTTGAAGGTAAGATGAAAATTTGTACTTACATGTCAGGATAATTACTTTATATATGCAGTAGGCTTTCAGATTTCACGATTTGACGATCATTTCGATGAAAAAAAGATAAATTTCCTCTCCGAGCCGATCTTTCCCCGTGTTGTATCGTCGATGCAAATGACTCGCATTCGCAATGCGCATGCGCTGAATTGCATGCGCACCGTGAATACGAGTCATTTGCATCGACGATACAACACGGGGAAAGATCGGCTCGGAGAGGAAATTTATCTTTTTTTCATCGAAATGATCGTCAAATCGTGAAATCTGAAAGCCTACTGCATATAAAGTAATTATCCTGACATGTAAGTACAAATTTTCATCTTACCTTCAAAAACTAACGAATGAATTTAACCAAACTCATGGCGATGCAGACGTCGGTTATTTGTACCTGGAGCTCGAGCTCCCTGGAGTTAAAACCAATGGAGCCCATGTCTGCGCACTCATTCATTTTACACGCAGTTCGGGAGTTTTGACGTGAAAGACAACATTTCGAGGCTTGTGAATAAAATGTCTGAAATAAGACCTTTTTTCATCATTTAGACTCGTTTTTTACATGAATACCGATTGCTATAATAAAGATGAAAAGTTTGTGTTCGTTGCGTGTTTTGTTTTATCAGAATCGTGCAGTTACGAACTTACGCGTATGCGCAAACATGGGCACTGCGCAGACTTGGGCACTCTAGCCATACATTGTAAAGTTAGATCTTTGTTACATGTAACGTTAGATCTATATGTAGATCTAGATGTACAGTGTATGTCATTTTTTGACCTTTTCAGGTTTTTAGATTTTTGGATAGACTACATTGTACATTGTCATTAAGAAGAACACATTCTTTTTCATCTTTCAGAATCAGAATTTTTATATAAGTTAGACTCTAAATTTTAATTTAAGAAAATTCAATCTTAAATAAAATTTCAGCATTAACAAAAGTTAAACAGGTTGTTAGTATGGTTAGACCATTCATGTATCGGAAGCACTCGGGTCCACTTGAGATTACTTAGCCTGCTGAATGTGCAGCCTGCTGTAATAGTCCTAACCAAAACATAATAAATATCAAGGTAAAAATGGAACATCACTTACCAACAAGTTGCCTTGGGTCTAGTCTTGAATTTGATGTGAAGTTTCTGCACTCCGGTATTGAAAAAGCTGAATTTTGGAGCTTGAAAGTTGTCTGCCGTAACTGGGCTGAGTAACAGTTGATTGTACCGTTTTTACGTATTTTGCTGCCCTCTTGTGCCCGATATAGAAGATTACTTTTTGGGGTTCCATGATATGAGCCGCCATTTGTAAATTTATCATTTAGACAATTTTTTGTATATAATTCAATAATTTACCTTGACAAACAATTATTCGTATGAAAATGTTATAGAATGAGTACAGGTATTTATGAATAATAATTTTCATGTTTTTACTTACATGTATATATAAATGATGATTTAACAATGATGATTTAACAATGATGATTTAACAACATCCATTATTTATATTTATCTAATTTGCTTTCAAGTATAATAATTTCACAATATTCATTTATGTGGGGGGGGGGGGGGTGAGGATTCACTTATCACGATTTATAAATAACAATTGTCACAATATCCAATATCTTTGCTTGACACTGTATCCCTTAACCCTTTCGAGACAATTGACCACATTTTGTGGTTTGGCTCAATAACTTTTGATTCAGAGCTCTAAAAATTATACCAGATACATGAGTAGAAAGAGTAAAAATTTCTACACACATTGTTTCCATTTTTGTTGCATGACCATATTGCGTTTGATGCCAGGAATTTTAAAAAGGAGAATAAGCTTCAAAATGCTTAAATTGGCAACACATTGAGAGGTTCAAAATCACTGTTTTTTAACAAAATTGGCAATTTTTTCAACTTTCGACTAAATTTCTAATGATGTATATTGTTTTCAAAGACATTACATTTTGTTAGAACCATGTAGCACTAAAAGAAAAATATTATTGTTGCCAATTTGAAGAACAAAATGTGATCAATTTACCCCTTAAATAATTCCTGTCATGAAAGGGTTAAAAGGGAATTGGTAACTTTGCGGAGGCTTGATTTAATAAATTGTTGAATTTCTGTATCTGTCTTGTATAATGATGTTCAGAAGGATAAATAAATAGCCAGGCATAGAAAGGTTTTCAAATATACAATGTTATTATTAAGAAAAAGTGCGATAGGCTTAAATCAACAGATAAATTTCTCAGACACATTAAACAAGAGCATTAATACGAATACATGTATGACTAAAAAAATCCCGACAAATATCATGCTTAGTTACAATAATAGTTTATTTACAGATCCACAAATTTTTCAGCCTCTCCCTCTCCCTCTCCCTCTCCCTCTCCCTCTCCCTAAATTAAGTGGAAAAACATATACAAATGATATGCAGTTTCTTTAAAAAATATAACTTCACAAACGGCGCCTCATAAAGACAAGGGTCGGCAGTATTTTTTCCTTGTCCGATTTTCCTATCACGGCCACCATACCACCGACAATGCTCCAATAGTAGGGACAACTTGCTTTGGAAGGTGGTAAGATTTGTCTTTTTTATCATTAAGTTTGAAAAATTAAATGATAATTTTACCAGCTAGACCTAGCTTCAATACCTAGTCACCCCTCCGGAGTAAATATTAAATTTACTTCATGGTGAGGTAAAAGAGCGTGAGTTAGGTGAAACTATGTAAGAGGAGTACGAGGTTATAATCATAACCTAGTACATTGGATGGGTGGGTTAGACCTATTCCCGTTTTGATACCTGTAGTGTTAGGGAATACCTGACTGTGTACATGTAGGGAAGATACGGGGTCGGGCTATTTAAACTCGGCACTGGGCGGTGATTATGTTTCAAGACTTGAAGTCCCCGCTACGTACCGTACTGTTTTTCAGCCTTAAATTTCATGTTTTGTATAATTTTACTCCTTGAAATTTTCACCATTACTTCTTTGACTTTGATGATCATTTTACACATTGATATCAAATAATTTTGTAGATCTAGATCTATTTAAGTTTTTTGAAATGTGTTATTAATGCGAAATTCAACACAAGTATTTGCGATCAATTCGACTCTCTGGACTCACTTGGCCGTGATTTTCCGGCAAGGCCGAGTTCACCCCAGTGCCGAGTTAGCCCGGACCCTGGTTGAACGCAGGCACTATGCCTCTGACTATCAGTTCCAAGTTCTTCTTCCTTTTCAAGATGGCTGGATCGTTTCTAGACCGAAAATTCTGTCTCTCATTCGTTAGCCTCTTATTTTGGTAGGGTCGGCTGACTCGGCTCTTCACTTAGAGACAGAACAGAAGCGGGCCCTTCAATCTGCTGTGCAAACCAAATACACATTGACTCACACACTAATAACAGTTTGAATACGGTTGCAAGATTTTCAAACAGAGAATACCTTGGAATACAGAGGTTATCTCCAATAACCTCACATAAGTGTAGTGCCTTGGACCCTGAATTACCTGAAAAAGGAGCTTTAAATGGATTATTCAGTCAAATTGGTAAAATGAAACGATTCCTTGAATAGTAGAGCCTAGGTCTAATCTATTAAATTTACAAAAATATATATAAACAAATAAAAATATACAGATTCTTCCAACTACATGCCGACTGTTTGTCGGCAATCAGTAAGTTTGCACAGCAGAGTGATAGGCCCGTTTCTGTCCCTAAGTGAAAAGCCGAACCTACCAAAATGAGAGGCTAACGAACGAGAGAATTTTTGGTCTACATGTAGATCATTTCCTGGTGCAGGCGATTAATAATCATACTTGATGGGCTTATTTTTCCAGCACCTATCCAAAGCTACTTCAAAACTGTGCACACTCAGGGCAGTAATGGTGTCGTGAAGATTACTCCATAGTTTACATATTCGTACATAAAGAGAAATTGTGTATCTCTGAGTTTTGGTCCTAGGAATAAACCATTTTTTACTATGTCCTCTTGTCTGATCTCTGGATTGTAATACAAGATTTGGTGTTACATCACAATCGTATTTATTAAAAATCTTGTAGTTCTATGTTTCAATCATATCCCCTCAAGCCCTCCTTTAAGCTAAGGTAGGGATATTCAACTGCCCCAATCTTTGTGCATAAGGCAGTGCCTTTAACTCTGGGACTAATCTAGTTGCTCTTCTTTGGACATTTTCCAAAGCATGTATATGTTTCTTAAGGTGGGGACTTCACACACGATTTGTACAAGAGTGAAAAATTGTCCTTATCCCAATAATTTGGCAAAACATCGTGGATTTAGATCTAACTGAGTTAGACTCTGTGTTGACTTACATTGTTTTGCCCAAACATTTGCGTCCCTGGGTAAGATACGTCGTTTTGCCAGATCACAGCGCAGATACGTGGAGCTTGCATAACCTCTCTCTCTTGTATCCTTCCTCCGGAGATCGTTGGCACTTTGAGCGTGCCGAAGTTTGTTGTTTTGCCAGATCACAGCGCAGATGCACAGAGCTTGCATTCAGCGTTCGCAGCGACCAAGAAATGTACTGTAGTAAAAACGGGCTAATGCAATTCCCAGTATCTGTGCATCACGGCACTCACAGCCTTTGATCTAGCGGCTTCAATTTTTTACCTAAATCTCTCGACGGCCACCGCTCGATTAGGTCGGTGCCCGGGCACCAACCACCGATTCCCCGTCCTTCGCCGGTCAATTTTGGGTCAAAACTGGGCGAAATTGGGAGAGCTTCTTTGCGCAGCGTCTGGGCAGTGACCGACTGATGACCCACCGATTCCTGGGCAGTCTCCCACCGGCGACCGCTCGGCAGCCTTTGATCAAGCGGCTTCGATTTTTTTCCTAAATTGCTCGACGGCGACCGCGTGATTAGATCGGTGCTTGGACAGCAACTGCCCACTGCCCAGGCAGCAAGCGTATTTTTGGGGGGCGAGTGAAAAGAGGGCAGGCGCTGCCAGAACTTTAACTCTGCGCAAAAACTTCAGCAGCGACCGAGTGATGCCCTAAAAACCAGCGGTGCCCGGGTGGCTGCCACTCGGTGCCTTGGCGAAATTGGCTAAAAGGTCGCCACCCGGCTGCTGAGCAGGCTAATTTTTGGGGTTGTGACCTTAGCTTAACATGTAGTTTGGGATTTTTTCATGAAAGTCAGCGTTTCGAGGCTTGATGTTCATAAAATTACTGAAATAAGATCTTTTTTCATTATTTTTTTTCAGTATTTTGACTTGGTTTTTGCATGGATATATATCGCTATAGTATAGATGAAAAGTTTATGTTCGTTGCATGTTTTGTTTTTGACAACAACTGCCGAATAATCTTTTCTTGTATAGGGCACATCACCCCAAAGTCTATTGAAAATGTCTACTTTTGGTGAAAATACAAACTTTACACTACTGCTCAAAAGAAATTGATCACTTAGGGAGAAATTTCCCTCAATATTTGATATTTTTGTTATCTTATTGTTTTCATTATGGGGTCATTCCATGTCAGATCACTGGGCAGTAGATACCCGACCCCCTTCAAATTGGCCCAAATTTGGTATATCAGGTAATCAACTCTTCCTAAGCTGAAATTTTCAGTTTCTGCCCCTTCGGTCAAACTGTTTTCGCGCTATGGCACACATTCCACAGGCATGTATTGGCCAAAAATGGACACTTTTTTTTTTTCAGTTTTGAAATGTCCATATCTCTGTACTGGGTCAATTTTATTGATATTGACATATTTAGAACTAGGTAATTACACAAGCTGTCTAAATATGCCATCATTTTCCATGTCCGAATAACGTTAAGTTCAATGACCTCTTGATCTTTGCTTTAACCGTGAATTTTACCTTGAAGGTCATGTAATCTGGAGATGAAATTTCGTTAATTTATATGTCAACGTTTCATCTACTCGGAGGAGTAATATTTTTTGTTTTCTTTCCAGCTTCTTTTTAAAATTGACAAAAATCTGATTTTCACTGTTTGACCTAGTATCAGTAATTTATTCAGAACAGTACATGTATAATACCCATTGTGCATGACATATTCCACAACATCTTATTCAGGCAACTGTGGCAACATCATCATGAATAATTAATGACACTTGGCAGCAAAAGCATTTTTAGAATGACAGGTTTGACACAATGAGTGTTCATATGTTATTGAGATTGTTTTCAAAATATTACATTTTCTTAGTCACTCATTTTTTATGCATACATGTATTGTATTTGAAAAAAAAAAATCATATTTTCATGCATTCTACAGAAAATTATTTACTCTACAAGTATTAGTGTACACATGTAAAAACAAAAAAAGTCATGAGGAAATCATATTCTCAAGAACAAAAATTAAAAATTTGTTTTATGAATATAAACCAAACAATTGGTGAGTTGCGACCCAGTGATGTCACAAACTCATGACTGAGTTGCCAATTTGTCTGAATGTTGTGATCTTCATTGTTTTCCCTATATGCAGTTTATCATGCCACTAAAAAAATTCATACAAACTTATTAGTTGTCTGATTTTCCTCAAACTTTTTTTGATCTGTACATGTAGGTCTGATTTTTCTGCTTCATTGAAAACCAAGGGTTACATGATTACATCATATAATATTGCATCTATAGTCAACCTTACTTTTTAATCATACAACAATAAAGTGGAGAATAATAGCTTTAATTTATTACAAAATTTGTAGTCATATGCCAAGTTTTGACCAAAAATATTAACAGTTTCCCCAAATTGCTCAAAATCTTTACTCTCATGTTGACTTTGTGCATGCAGTACCACTTTTGAACTGAAATTACAGCCCTGTACTAGTGTTTCAATTTCAGACAAGTCCTGCTTATCTAAACAATATTTCAAGCATAAGACAGGAAAGTAGAGCATGTTATCATACATTGACAAGTTTTGATGAAATTATAAACATTTTTTTTTTTTAATCTGAGTTTTCTTATTGACTTTGTCTTCCAAAAATTGTACCCTGTAGTACATGTACAGTGAACCTGTACATGTACATGCAGATGGCATTATAATAGAGCTTCGAAAGGATAACAAGCTTTGAATATCTTTTATGATTTTGAAGGAAAAAAAATCAAGAATTGCAATGTAATTCAGTGTGAAACCTACATGTAAAAGTGTAATAAAAAGCAACCCCCCCCCCCCTTTTTTTTGGGGGGGGGGGCAGGCTTATGACACATGATCATACCAATTATTTGAACTGTATGGAACATTTTTTGATTTTTTGATATTTTGACCTGAAATGGCCTTTTTGGACACATAAATTAGATTTTTTTTATTGTAAAATATGGTAAATTCTATTTTAAAAATACGCTGTCATTGTTTAATAGTCAAATCTTGTTTAATAGGATTACCGATAAGGGGAATTTTACAAATTTCATTTAGTAAAAAATTAAGACAGATGAGAAGTCTTGAGTATGAAGAAGATCAAAAGTCAGATAGATTTTGACCGATCTCTCACGTTATTCAGGGTAAAAGTACTTGTGTACTTTAAAGGCATTGATTAACTTTGCCCAGGATTGAAAAAAAAAAATCACTGTTCCAGCTAATGCTGTAATCATAATTGCAAACCTTTAGCTCAGACAGGAATCGCCTAAGTTTTATAAGCTGATCGGTCGTTTATATATCAAGATATTTACGATTGAACATTGATGTCGGGATAGAGTACCACCGAACCCTAAAGAACTCTTACGGTTGGCATACCTCGCTCTATCACAGAATACCGTACGGGCTGGAAACCCGCTCTGAAATCGCCAAGCGCTGGTGCTTGGTTTTTGTGACTGCAGCGCAGCGAAGAAGCCGAGCGACTTGCGCTAGCGATTGATAGCGATTTTGTCTTTTTTAGGATAGTAAACGGGTTCCATTTTCTCTCATACTTTCACATATCCTTAATTATATATGTAGTTAGAGGACTGCACACAATTCACTGGCATTTGAGCTGATTTTGCAATTTTTCACAAAGTTAATCAATCACTTTAAAGCTCATGTACTGTACAGTATTGGTAACAAAAAGGAAATTGGAAAGAAACATGTTAAACATAGTCTCATGTTGTTCTCTTTGTATCAAAAGATGTCTGTAAGAGATCATTTGGTATTCCATCTATGATTTCTGGTGAATTTCAGTGTAAATATCTGTAAGGAATGCTTGATCACTGCCATAATGCTACGACCCTTCCACCCTGACGGCTCCCCAGACAGCAATCTTGGGGCTTCGCATAGAGACAGCGTGTGTGCACTGTGTGTACATGTACATGTAGCTACTCATCATTGGTTTTACACGTGTGTTTACAACGTGTATAGCACATGCTACCTTTGTTGGGATTTCACGTGCCTGTCCCGGCACATAAATTAGTTTTTGCCTCTTATTTGTTTAATATTAAACTTTAGGAGGCGAAATCTTCACAGTGTCTTAGTATTGCTAGTATCTTGCTATTTATCAACAAAAATTGAAGAAATCTGACAAACAGTTTTTGAGGGCTTACCAAAACTTTACATGACCTTTAACAATGAATTGTATGTATGCCTTGGAATAAATTTACAGTCTTGCTCCTTGGTATGTGGAAAGTTCATTTTTACAGCTTACATGTACATGCTGGAATGAAGAAAGTTATTTCACAAAGTGATGTCTTATCTGTCACATTTTCCATTTACAGCTCAAACATTTCTGATGGATTAAGTACAAAAAAAAAATATATAAAAAAAAAAAGAGTGAGGGTTGGATGTCATGTCCCATTTAATACACTGACATTACCCTAAGTTGGAAATAGTTACCCCGGCCTTAGCTCCAGCAACCATTACTCGGCTGTTGCATTTACTTTCTGTCATTTAAGGAGAGTTCCTATTCAGCTATATATATTTTATTTCATTTTTGTCCCCGCCGAACGAAGTTCGCGAGGGGACTATGAAACGGGCTCCGTACGTGTGTGCGTGTGTGTGCGTGTGTGTGTGTGTGTGTCCGTCCGTCCGTCCGTCCGTCTGTCCGTGTGTGCTCAAATGTTAGAAAATGCTACTTCTCCGTCATTTCTTGGCCGATTTTGATTCCGATTGTTTTATCTGATAGGGCTGGGTGGGGGCTTCCAAACTTCTACACAGAATTTTGAAATTCATTAATTATGCAAATTTATGCAAGTTTATTCAAAATCGACGAAAAATGCTACTTCTCCTCTATTTCACATTGGATTTTGATTCCGATTGTTTTATCTGATAGGGCTGGGTGGGGGCTTCCAAACTTCTACACAGAATTTTGAAATTCAATAATTATGCAAATTTATGCAAATTTATTCAAAATGGACGAAAAATGCTACTTCTCCTCTATTTCAAATCGGATTTTGATTCCGATTGTTTTATCTGATAGGGCTGGGTGGGGGCTTCCAAACTTCTACACAGAATTTTGAAATTCATTAATTATGCAAATTTATGCAAATTTATTCAAAATTGACGAAAAATGCTACTTCTCCTCTATTTCACATCGGATTTTGATTCCGATTGTTTTATCTGATAGGGCTGGGTGGAGGCTTCCAAACTTCTACACAGAATTTTGAAATTCATTAATTATGCAAATTTATGCAAATTTATTCAAAATTGACGAAAAATGCTACTTCTCCTCTATTTCACATCGGATTTTGATTCCGATTGTTTTATCTGATAGGGCTGGGTGGGGGCTTCCAAACTTCTACACAGAATTTTGAAATTCATTAATTATGCAAATTTATGCAAATTTATTCAAAATTGACAAAAAATGCTACTTCTCCTCTATTGCACATCGGATTTTTATTCTGATTGGTTTATCTGACAGGGCTGGGTGGGGGCTTCCAAACTTCTACACAGAATTTTGAAATTCATTATTCATGCAGATTTATGCAAATTTATTCAAAATGGCTGAAGGTTCATAATGTTTTCATGTTTTATATTTCAGTTGTATACATGCATTGTTGGTATTCTCTTCTTTTGCATGCAGTAACATTATTATTTTATTCACTAAAGTTTTTCACTGAAGTTTTAAGGTTCAGGCTAGTTAATTTCCACAGATCTGCACTTCCGGCGGGGACATTTATTACGCATTACGTAATTTACTCATTCACTTGTTCAATTTATTTTTGTATCATTTTGTGTGTTAGACCAAATGATAGAGTTCTCCAACCTTTCATCACTAGAACATTAGAAATTCCTTTTAATTTCAAATCGAAAGAGAAATATTACTCACTTATTTTTGATTCATTTTCATTCAGACTTTTCACTAATAACGTGTTTCTCCATTATATCTGCTTTCCTCCAGTGCAATTTGCTATAAGGTAGAATTTCCCTTTGAAAGGAATAAAATTGTACATTGTGATGACAGAACGATAATGAGTCATAATGAGTATGTTTTACAGGTCAGTTAAAGAAAGTGAAATCACATTTGAGTGCTCTGTCACGTCTACATGTACATGTATGTGGTACAACAATGCCAGACAGCCAGACAGAGGAACTGAAGAATAGTTAAGCAGGCCAATAAAATTCTAGATGGAGAATTAGACTTAGATGAATAAAGAGACAATAGTCAAAGAGGCAAAAGCAGTAGACAAAGACAAAACCCATCCATGAAATTTTCAATTTATAGCTCATGCTAAAAAGAGTCCTATATTTTATGTAGATCTGTAGGCAGATACTAGCCATTCTTACCATCATCTATCTTTAAGCAAAATCCTATTGTAGGTTGATTGATTATTTTCCTAATATTGTTATAAATGTCCTTTAGTGTTTCAAAACTTCTTAAAATAATCCATGACTGACATTTTAAACATAGAAACAAAGTGCATATCTCTAGCCAGACTCTAGGTTCTTGAAAGATTTTTTCTCTGCAAATTGCTAGTTATTTCTTCAAATTTTTGCTTGATATTGAGCAAGCTGTTTAATTACTGTACATGTACATGTACATGTAGTCTTGTGCCAGTATGAAATTTGCATATGTACATGTATGTTCAAATATCCTGCCTTCTAGATGAAAACTACCGGTAAGTGTTTGCATGTTAATTGTCATTTTTTTTTGGGGGGGGGGGGGGTGGTCAAAATACATGTACATGTACATGTACAGTACCAGTCAGCATTCATTGACTACACTTTAACACTATTCAACCCAGAACAATGGGATTAGTGGACCAAATCTATTGTTCTGGGCTTAAGAGTGTAAAAGTGTAGTCAAAGAATGCTGTACTTGTACATGTAGCAATAAGCTGTCCTTTAGCATCATTTCCACAAATGACTTGTGTAAAGGATTTTAATGTGTCACCTCTTAATTAAAACTCAAATGACTGAATCACTAGTATACTTTCCTGACATAAACAGAAAATCACGTCACAACACAGACATGACTCACTCCCAAATCCTTGTGTGACTGTCGTACAGAAAAGACTGCACATGCACTTGTAAGGTTCCTACATGTACATGTATGAATAAGAGAGATGCCATTCAGTTTCAAAAGTCTTGTAGATTACAAGTACATCAGTTTTTTTTTGTTTTTTTTTGGGGGGGTTGGTGACAAGATTTTTTTTTTTTCTTCGCCAGCCTTCCAAAAATCGCTCGGGGGGGGAGGGGTGTTGGCGAGAAATTTCCTTTTTTTCACCTGACTAGCCAAAAAAACAAAAACAAAAACTCTTGTACACGTTTGGCGGGAGGTTTACACGCTTGGCGGGAGAATGAGCGCAGTAGCATGAGACTCCTGCCAAAAGCGGGAGGGTTGTACATGTATGTACATGTACAGTACATATAATACAGTTTACATTAAATAAACTGCATTACATGTACGTAAAATGTGCTGTGAAAAATATTTTCTTCCGATTTTTCAAATGAGGGGTTGAAATTTTATGGTAATGTTATGTCATGCATAATCATATGCATGTGTTGTACAATGTACATGTACATGTAGGGTAATATGTATAAAATGTATAGTGCAAGTGCTTGAGGGGGAGTAGGGGTCAGTGGTGTGGAAATTAAATGTTAAAAATATATTTGTAAAGATTTAATTATGCAACATCTAGTACATGTACATTAGGGCCAATATGTAAAGGTACATGAACACTGTACAGTACATTGTTTGTAAAAAATACATATATTGGAAATATGTGTACATGTACTACATGTATGTATATGTACTGTGCAGTATACTACACTGTAATGTACAGTGTACTGCATGAATTTGAACATCATACTCAGCCTGCATTTATTATGCGCACTTGGGCTGAAACCAAATGTTTCCTGAGGGAAAGATCCTTGCCTACAGGTTTATGACTAATGAATTCCCAATTTCAGTCAGTTCAGTAGTTCATTGAATCTTGCCCCGCATTCTCATGCTTTTAGGCTTTTATCGTAATGTGTTTACAGAAGCCTAAGGGTATTTTAAAGAGAAGTTTGAGTTCTGGGAAAGGTGAAAAATTATTTGTGAGCTTTCTCATTCTTTTCATGTCAGTTTGACAGAACATCATAGCAGAAATGTCCTCTGGAAAGGATTGCTCCTCAAATGTCCTTATATTCAAAATATGACAAGAAATAACTGAAGTGTTCAGGCCGAACATTCACGCCACATGTGTATATAGACCTATTTCTGTGTGAAGTGCATGTGCTTTTCAGCTAAATTGGGTCAATTTCTTGATATTTTGATGATTCCAAAACCTTACAGTAAACACCAATTCGTATGTAGACGTGATCAACCTCTCCCAATTGCCTTGAGACAGTTTCTTTCACAATTTTGCATGACCAGAACGCAACTTTATCTTTAAATTGGCAGTTAAAACTGCTAAGTGCTTTTTCTTAGTGGCCATGCATTTTGGATACAAGTTTTTGCAATTTTCTGTCAGTTAAATGTCTGTATGTGTATCATTTATCAAGATCAATTTTCACTGTCACTGTGTGTACATGCTAAATGTTTACAATGTGTATTCATGAAGGTCTGTGTGAAATATTCACAACTGAGAGCTCAACATTACATGTAGCTGTTGCCCAAGATGACAGGACAAATATAGTGTATAATCAGGCAACTACATTTACATACATGTAAAATCAATACATGAAGTCTGAGTAAACATGTACTTAGCCCCTCCCCCCAAAAAGGAAAGAAGAAATGTCTTTTGATTATCACTGTCTGATTTAAAAGAGTATAATTTGTAAGCCTACATTTATGTGCTACTACTATTACATACTGTATGTGCCAAAGGCCTATGTTTTCGTGAAGTTTTATGATTTCAAAATTTGATGTGGTTTTATCCATTTCTTTACCTGTCCTTGTCATGCTGATGTGTGGTATAGAAGTAACACATTTTTTTATTTCTTCCCGCAGCCATGTGTACTGATTGTGAGCTATCGGCGTTCAGATGACTCAGTGGTGGTCCTGGGAACAAACTGTGAGGCAGAATGGAAACCAGACTCAAGTGTCATTGCAGTGGCTGTAAGTAGATTGTGTTTTACATAACTTTTTTAGTTATTTTTTTTAAGTTTTGGTATTTATTTGGGTTGGATGAAAGCAGAAAAATTAAAGAAACAGATTACTGAAAGTTTGAGCAAGATCCGTGAAGAAATAAGAAACTTTTTTTAAATTTTGAAGTTGTAATCAATCAAACACAAAGTGGCAACTTTGTGACGTACATATCTTGCTACATTAGCTCCTCTCTCCTTTGCTCTGTACAGAAAATTTCATATACATGTACATGTAGGTTGTACATATGTATGTAGAGACTTATTTGCAATGATTACATCTAGGATGCTTGTATGATAAAATATTTTCTTTGGAGAAAATGGAAATATATGATTTTTTTTTAGTACAGGGCAAATGGTAGAGGAGCTTGCAAGATACATGTACATGTATACATCACTGCGAAAAACGCCATTTTGAAATGGAGTTGACGCCAGTTTGTTTTTGTCTTGTATAGTTTCCATGATAGATCCAGCTCCTATAGAAACTTTATTCAGCTTGTTTGACCTATAGATTTATTTTTTATTGAATTTTTAGTACATGGAAATCTAGATTTGCATAATTTTTTGGAGCATTTTTTCCTAAAAAATCATATTTTGAGATGTTGTGTACATGTACATTTGTACATTTGTATGATTCCACAAGATACCACTAATATAACTGTTTTCTGGAAAATACAGGTCCCAATTGACCTGTAGCAGTTTAGCTTCTACCGGACTCTACCCAAATTTGTAAGATGCCCTTGAAATTGCCCTTCCCTTTCCCAAATTTGTCCCTTTTTTTTTTGCTATGACACCTCAAATGTGTGCATATGGGACTATTTTCTGTGTTATAAAAATCATTAAATCGAATGTGATACATGTATGTATAAAGTACAAAATTGAGTAAAATCTGAATGATTAAAAGCCCCATTCAGCCTTGATCAGGTTGAGCTTGCCTAGCTGATCAGATTGTGCAGAAAAAAGTCGATGTAAAATGAGGCCACATTATGCACACATTTTTGGTCTGTTTTCTTATGAAGGATAATGAAGCAATATTATTCTGCCCCATTTCATGATGGATAATGAAGCAATATTATTCTGCCCCATTTCATGATGGATATGTCTACTGCGGAGTATGATCTACAAGATTAATGTGATTTTCAGAGCAATTTGTATGAGATGAAATTTTATAGTAGCATGCCTAACATTCATAAAAAATTTGAAATATTTTCATGAACAAGTACATGTACTGTACATGTAGGCATACATGTACATGTAGGCCTAAATTTTGCATGTACAGTTGTACACTTTTAGATTAAAAGATAATTAATGAGAATTAGTCTAATCATCTTAAAAATCAGCTCTTTAGGGTTGACCATTCATTTCACTTTCCTAGTTGAGGTTTAAATTGTATTACTTGCAATTTTTAAAATCTTAGCATAAAGCAAGCTTCATCACAAGTTCCTATAGGCTGCATACATGTACATGTTGTATGTCCCCTCTGGTACCAGGCTTTATGAAACGTCCTGATGAAAACATACACAGTATACAATGTACATGTACATTATTTAGATTGTTAGCAGTGTGTATTTTATTTCCGACACTAAATGATGCCAATAAAACCCTATTGCACATTTTTAGTGGACGAACTTGAAGATAGGTTTGATAACAAGTACGGTAAATAGAAAAACATGTACATGTACATGTAGTACATGTTGATAAATGTGGCATACATGTACTTGTACATGTACTTCTGGGGGGGGGGGGGGGGGGGGGGGGTTATGTCTTATTGAGGCCTGTATGGCATCCGCGTCCATGACTTTCTGAAAAACACCCTAAACGAGGATTTAAGTCGAGAGGTTTTTGATAACCTATTCAGGGAAACCCGCTAAAAATTTCTGAATTTTAGATCCTTAACAGGGATTTTTTAGATTACCCTATTCAAGCATGGGTTCTTCTTGGCCCTTTTTTGGCCGTAAAGGACGAGTAAAAGACAAATATTTACTTTGGAGTATATTACAGAATTTTATTTTACACATGTAATTGCAAGAAATTTAGAAAAGAACCTCTTTGGATTCTTTTTATTGTGTATTTTCAGATTTGCTGCTACTGAATGGTACTGTCAAAATTCCTACCCTTTTCAAGGATCCTTTCTCATCACTAGTGAATTTGATACCCCTTTTTTCAGAATTTTCCTGTTGTAGATACCCTAAATGAGATCCTTGGGTTACCTGTCTGGTGGTGAAAAAACAACCCTTTTTACTCGTTATCTTGGACGCCAATGCTGTACAGGCCTCAATGAGACATCCCCCCCCCCCCCCCCCCCCCCCCCCCCCGGGGGTACACATGTACTTCTGTGGTGTTTGAAGTGAAAATTTCCTTACTAGAAGAGGAGATAGAGCTTAGATTGTTAGGATAAAAAACTGTATGTGAAATCATTCATTTGCAGCTTAGAGCTAAATCACACCTGTAGCAGTCTCCCTTAACCTTTGCAAACTTTTAAGAACTGTGCTGTTCATGGTTGTGGCTGGCATGTGACCTTGTCTGACCTTAGCTCACCTCCCTGATTCACACAGTCAGCTGATCTAGAAAGTAGTTTTGTTTGTGTTCGTGGTCTCCTGTCAAGTTTCATGGTCCTGTGAGGTGATGATTGACTGTATCTACAAGTATGTAATGTGAAGCTGCTAAATATACTGGATGAATGTGCAGAAGGATTTGATCAAAAATTTCAAAATATGTTTGAACAAAACAGTAATATGCCTATTTTCTTATCAATACATGTACATGTAGATGTATACTGAGTACACATGTACATGTACATGTATGTGCAATCTTATTGCCATATTATTATTATTTCTTTGGTGTCACCTGCCTGAGAAGGGGGGGGGGGAACAAACTAAATCGCTGTATTGCCTTCAGGTCTTTCCTCATGAAATACAACTGATAGGGATGTGCAATTGGACCAGAAGTTCAGATTGAAACAAGGATACTTAACCAAATAATCCAGCAGTCCAGATATTGTATACAGTACAGCCAATTCCAAAATGAAATTAAAAGAAACCATCCTAGAATCATGTCTGGGTGCTGGTTTATACCTGTGGTTTTTGTTGGATAATGGATATGATATTTGGACATTTATATTCCATAGATCCTGCCTCAGCTTTGGAAGCTTTGGAAGAGCACAAGACATAATAAGTGCATAATAAGCGCATAATACATGTATGTAGGATATTCTACACATGCAGCATATCATAAGATCATTTCATTAGTAAGAGCATAAGAAATGGACCTTTGTTTGTTTCCGTTGTTGATATTAGCCTAGATGCTAATGGTGACACCCAATTGCATTGCCCATTCAGGTGTATGCATACTCAACAAACTCAACAAACTATTATTAGTCAGGTTCACACGAAGGGAGCTAAACTTTAAGTTTCGCTTATAGTTTAAAAACTTTAAGATAATTTATAATTATCTTGTAGTTTCAGACCGTATGAATGGACTCAGTAGGCCCGTCTTCATCAGCCCGAGTTTCCAAAATAGCCCGCTAATTCTGATCCGGGAAACTAACCCGATCAGAACCAGCTCGAGCTAGTTTGTAATGAAGACGCAATTAGCTGGCTATTTCGTGGGTTTCTAGCTCGAGCTAGAAGCCTAAGTCAACTCGGGTTTTTTTGTGAAATAGCGCGCTATTTGGCGAATTATCCCGCTAAATCGCAGGTGAAGACGCACTCGGGTTTTGACTCGGGTTAATTTATTCATGACACCAATCCTAGAAATGTTATTTTCCTTATGTATTTCTTGATTTTCTTCTCTCTTTCCACCTTTTCCTTATGTATTTCTTTGTTTTTCCTTCTTTCTTTTTTCTCCTATGTATTTCTTTGTTTTCCCCATTCTTTAATCTTCTTTCTATTCTTATGTATTTCTTTGTTCTTCTTGCTATCCTATTTTCTTTATATATTTCTTGTTTTTCTTCTTTCTATTTGTCTTTTCCTTATGTATTTCTTTGTTTTTCCCATTTTCTGTTCTTCGATCTTGATTTCCTCTTTTCTTTGTTTATGTGTTTCTTTGTTCTTTCTGTCCTCTTCTCTTTATATTTCCTTATGTATTTCTTTATTTTTCTTTCTATTCTATATTTTCCTCATGTATTTCTTTGTTTCTTATGTATTACTTTGTTTTTCCTTCTCTCTTTTATCTCCTTATATATTTCTTTGTTTTCCCCATTATTTATTCCTTCTTTCTATTTTAATGTATTTCTTTGTTCTTCTTTCTCTCCTCTTCATATGTATTTCTTTATTTTTCTTTCTATTTTATATTTTTCGTTATGTATTTCTTTGTTTTCCCAATTTTTTATTCTTCTTTAATTTCTTATGTATTTCTTTGTTCTTCTTGTTATCCTCTTTTCTTTATGATTCTTTATGTATTTCTTTGTTTTCCTGTTGTCTACTCTTCTTTCTATTTATATGTATTTCTTTGTTCTTCTTTTTTACCCTCTTCCCTTTATATTTCTTTGTTTTCCTTCTCTATTTTTATCTTTTCCTTATGAATTTCTTTGTTTTCCCCATTTTCTGTTCTTCGATCTTGCTATCCTCTTTTCTTTGTTTGTTTATGTATTTCTTTGTTCTTTCTGTCCTCTTCTCTTTATATTTTCTTATGTATTTCTTTGTTTTTCTTTCTATTTTATCTGTTTCCTTATGTATTTCTTTGTTTTTCTTTCTATTTTATATGTTTCCTTATGTATTTCTTTGTTTTTCTTTCTATTTTATCTGTTTCCTTATGTATTTCTTTGTTTCTTATGTGTTACTTTGTTTTTCCTTCTATTTTTTTTCTCCTTATGTATTTCTTTGTTTTCCCCATTATTTATTCTTCTTTCTATTCTTATATATTTCTTTGTTCCTCTTTCTATCCAGTTTTCTTCGTATTTCCTTATATATTTCTTTGTTTTTCTATTTTGTTTTTTCCTTATGCATTTCTTTGCTTCTTATGTATTACTTTGTTTTTGCTTCTCTCCTTTTGCTCCTTATATATTTCTTTGTTTTCCCAATTATCTATTCTTATTTCTATTCTTATGTATTTCTTCGTTTTTCCTTCTTTCTTTTTATCTATTCCTTATGTATTTCTTTGCTCTTTTCTCTTCATTTATCCTATATATTTTTTTAAATTTTCCATCTTCGAAGTGCGCATGCTCTGAAGCTCGAGTTTATTCCAAGAATGAGCGGGAATCGCTCGACTCGGGCTGATGGAGACGGGGTTTTTCAAACTCGGACTTTTTTCTCGAGAAGCGCTGATCGGGCTAGAATCTCGAGCTTATGCAAACTCGGGCTGATGGAGACGCACCTATAGTTTTGAAAATTTACTTGTGGTTTTACAACCACGAGCGAGCTTGTGGTTAAGTCCGAAACCACGAGCAGTGGGGGGTCCTCCGTCGCAGTTTCGGACCGTATGAGCAGAATAAACTTTAAGTTTCGCAAGCTTGTTGTTAACGATGACCTCTCAGTTCATGTTAAACTTCCGAGTCATACCCATCGCACAAATTATGGACACAGGATCTATACATGTACATACATGTATGTGTGCTGTCCACACAATCGGTATCTACTTACAGTGTTAACAGCGACGATTGCTCTGCTTGTAGTTTCTGAACAACGAGCATCATTGTTTCGGGCCCATGTGAACCTTTGACCCTTGTTAGTGATTTGTTGTTTTGTTAATTTCAAGTTTCGCTAACTGAAAGTTTTAAAACCACAAGTCCTGTATGAACGTACATGTAGCTATTGTTGGCTCCAATTGTGTTATTTTTATATGTCCTTCATGCCTTTTAAAGGGCAATCCAACCTTGGTAATAAGTTGATTTGTGTGAAAGCAGAAAATTAAGAAAAACAGGATGGTGAAAGTTTGAAAGAAATCGGACAAGGACTAAGAAAGTTATGGATGTTTGAAAAATGAGATCACTACATCTATGCGCATCTCAAATTGGCAATTTGATGAGTCAATTGTGACATTTTTGTGGACAACTCTCCCATTTGTCGTACACAAAAATATCATTAATTTGCGGTTTTCTTCGAGGCGCTTTTACCCTCGGGGCAGTACTCAAAATATCTTGGAGATATAGCATATTGCTATAGGTCCTCATGAACGAAAAGATCCTACCGAGTAATGCATTTTGAAAAAAAGTGACATTTTAGTCATTTTGTGTGTTAGAGTGAATGGGGGAGTTGTCCACAGCTACATCACAGTGACATTACAGTGTACCTGTTCGGCCAATTTGAAATTCCCGTATGCATAGTGATTACAACTTTCATAAATTCATAACTTTCTTATTGCTTGTCCGATTTCGTTCAAACTTTCACCAATCTGCTTCTATGATTTTTCCCCTTTCTTTCAAAGCAACTTGCTATTAAGGTTGGATTTTCCCTTTAAAGGTCATCCACCTGTTGCTGGAAGCAAAGGTCAAGTTGAAAAACATGTACATGTATATGTTTGTACTTGCTTATATATATACATTGTACATGTATATGTACACACCTGTTCATGTTAAGAACTTCACTGGCATGCATGTTTAGAGAAAACATAGTGTACATGTACATTGTCATGTACATTTAGGCCCTACATGTTAACAAATACATGTACATGTAGCGTAAGGAGTACATATTCTATTGCATGTAGACAAGCATGTTGTTTGATGGTTTGATAGTTTATTTAACCTGACTGCTTAGAAAGCATATATGTACATGTATGCTTGTAAAATAAGCAACAAGGGAACTGACGGCTTTAGTCCTCTCCGAGGGACTTGGTAATGAGGATTAATGCCTTACCAAAGGGCACTAGCTCATCCACTTGGTTTTGAACCTGTGTCCTCCAGTTACGAGACCACTGCCTCTATTACTGAGCCATCGTGCCTCCCCCCAACATCATTTTTGGTTTAACATGTATAATTTACAAACAACATGTTCATTTCTGCCACTTTGATTTTTATCTTTTTCTTATAAATTCTTGTTTGATTACATGTACATGTATGTGTATTATTTTGAAAGAAGCTTTATTTCCTGTTTGTGTACATGTCCTTTTTTTGTTGAATTCTGACAGACATCTGGTGGCCATCTGTTATTACTTAAGGTTGTATCAGAGAGCAACCAGAGGCTGTTTGGTACCAAGCAATCTGGGTGAGTTTTAACATACATGTACATATGTATATAGGCCTTCTTTATGTGTAAACAAAATCTGTACCTTTACATGTACATGTACATAAAAGCCTGTGGTCAGGTAAAATATTCAGTATTAGAACATTAATTTATAGTAATTTATAATTACATGAACATATAATACTTGTATGTAGAATGTAAGTGAGGAATAAGTTATTTCCCCCCACTTGCTGAGGGCTACAGTGTACATGTACAGATGTAAGATGGGTAGGGTTATGAATCAAGGTGCTTAATATAATGCATAATTACATCCTTATCAAAGTATTTCATATTGAATTGTTTTCAGAGTTACATAAGTGTATGACCTACAGTGTCATTGGTAGCAAGTATTCCAATTTCAAATTTGACTCCTCTGTATTATGATTATTTGGGTTTTAACCTTCTTTAAAAGGTCATTAAAATTCTCTTGGTCTGGGATAAACTTTGCCATTACTACTCTCTAACACTGTAACAGACTTAATGTTTCTCTAATCACCCCCACCCCATTCCAATCTCATTCCGGGTATGACAGTCTAGTAATTTCTGCCATCTTTGCTTCAGTTCCTTTCATTACAAGAGAGATGTAACTGAGGCAGACACAATTGCAGTTCCAAGGCTTAAGATCTCCTTTGGTGCTACATTCCAAGTTACTGGAGGTGTTGCATGGTAAGTTGCCAGATTTTTTTGTTTTTTCAATGTCCATTATGTCTTTTGTAATTATTTCACTGAGACAAAAGAACCTGATGACGCTAAATATGAAATTGTAAATGGGTCTTTTTTTCATTGCTCTCTTTTGGCGAGCAAGTAAAACGAGAGAAAAACCAGAAAAATATTCCAAAGTTGCAAGTTAGTTTATGCTTTTAAGTCCAATAATGATTGTGTGATTGTTATAACCTCAAATTTTGTAACAAAAATGCATGAAATGGAAAGCTAGTACTCATTTTTATTTATTTATTTATCTTTTTTTTTTTTTACATTTTCTATTTCTCAGTCTATGCTGTCTGAAGGATGAGATGCTAGTAGCTACAGGTCAAGGGTTATTGAGAAGAATCACATGGGAAGGAATAGGAAGGAGTCACTTAGACGTCTCTATCAGGACTGTACCATTTTCACTGGACCTTCAGCAATCCAGAGGTAAACAAACTCTAGACAAATAAATGCTTGAATGGGGACATGAATCATGTGATTGATTGAGGTATGGTGTAGAAAAATGCTTGTACATGTATGTAGATTCTGTAAACCATCTGTAATATCATTAATTTTACTTGTGTGAAAATTACTTTTTTGTTCACAAAGGCTCTTTTGAGATTTCGTTATGTACAATGAAAAGCAATATTATTTTGAAAAACTAAAAAAATAATTTTCCAGAGCTCTTTGGAGCTTTCCAGAGCTAAAGCTCCAATATAATTTTTTTTTCCTTCTGAATTTGTATGACATGAGGGCCTATACTCAGGCCACAGTCCCTCTGAAAGAGAATTTCTAATATTAAAGGGCAATCCAACCTTTGTAATGATTTGATTTGTTTGCAAGCAGAAAGATCAGAGAAGCAGTTTGGTGAAAGTTTGAACAACAGCGCACAAAAAAATAAGAAAGTTGTAATCACAATACATACATGTACATGTATGGGAATTCCAAATTGGCCAAATCGGTATGGTCACTGTGATGTAGCGGCGGCTAATTTTCCTGTTCGCTGTAACACACAAAATGACTAAATTGTCAGTTTGTCAAAATTTATAACTCATTAGGATCTTTTTTTTCTTGGAGGACCTATTAAACAATGTGCTATCTAAATATATTTTGATTACTTCCCTGAGGGAAAAGGCACTCAGGAGAAAACCAGAATTTAATGACACTTTGGTGTACATTGTATACAACAAATGGGAGAGTTGACTGTGGATACATCTCAATCAATTCACCAAATTGCCAATTTGATATTCGCATACACTGTACATGTAGATGTAGTGATCTCACTTTTCAAACATTCGTAATTTTCTTATCGTTTGTCCGATTTCTGTCAAACTTTCACCTTCCTGTTTCTCTTAATTATTTTTTTATTTTCATACAAATCAGGTTTTTACAAAGGTTGGATTGCCCTTTAATCAAATTCATGAGTTCCACTCTAGGCCCTTCACTATCCCTGCATTTCAATAAAGCCCATAACAAATATCACATTGGCAAATGCTGGATCACCATAAGGCAAAGAAAAATCTCATCGAGAAACAAGAAATACCCTTTACTTTGCCATATTTTAGAACAATGGAATAATGTGAGAATGGATAATATCTTGACTATAATCGGACCTGCTATACACAATCATTAACTTTATTATTTTCCTTTTATACAGGATGCTCCTGTGTAATTTAATGAGTTGTTAGCATTCCCTTGGAAATGAAAAAGGAGGCATTTCGAGCAATTATCAGCATTAAAGAAATTTATGGAGGACATTTTCAATAAATCAGTGAAAGTTTTTTTTAAATCATGAACATGCATGTACATGTACATGTATGTAGAGAAATACAGGTTGCAAATACCACCACAAGGCACCCAGTGGTGGTTAGAATGAAGCAAATAAACATTTTCCATTTGATGAGTTGCATTGTTAAAGGAAACCAAAACCCAAGGAGAGAATCAATGTTATTGGAAAGTGAGAATTCAGAGAAGCACTTTACAAAAAGTTTCATTAAAATTGGTTAAAAAATGAGAGAGTTATGGAAGTTTGAAAAGTCTTGTTTTACTTTCTATGGGGATCCTCAAATTGGCAAAATTGCTTCAAAATGGCTGATTTTGTGAACAACACTCCATTTGTTTTGTACACAGATTTTCAGATTTTCCCCATTATCTCTCAGGGTGCTCCTTGTCTCCTCCTGAACTCGACATATGTGGTATAAAATACATTTTCCCATTATATATGTTGAGCTCAGAAGGAGATTAACTGCACCTTGAAAGATAATGGGGAAAATCTGAAAATCTGTGTACAAAACAAATGGAGTGTTGTTCACAAAATCAGCCATTTTGAAGCAATTTTGCCAATTTGAGGATCCCCATAGAAAGTAAAACAAGACTTTTCAAACTTCCATAACTCTCTCATTTTTTAACCAATTTTAATGAAACTTTTTGTAAAGTGCTTCTCTGAATTCTCACTTTCCAATAACATTGATTCTCTCCTTGGGTTTTGGTTTCCTTTAAACATTTTCATTATGTGAGAGGGGCTGAAATACTTGAGATACGAGGAAGGAAGGAAATGCAATTTTCTACTTATAGTATTACTTGGACACATAGATTATTTATGTGATGTACATGTGTGATTGTGTTGTAATGATTCTTCATGAAGTATCGTTGACATGATCACTTTCTATTGGCATACACGTATACAGCCTGTTTTCATTGTAAATATCAATATTTAAATAAATGAAAAGGAAATTTGAATATCCAGCGGAGGGTTATTGTATCTGGCATACAAATACATGTACAATGTTATGAACTGAAGATACAAACGGATACATGTACATTTCATGTACATTTACATGTACATGTACATGTATATATATATATATATACGTATATATATATATGGTCATAGTGCATATGTGACCTTATATTGTGGTTTGCTTTCATAAAGATGTTGGGAACTTAATGAAAAATGCATACAGATTTTTAACCTACATGTACTGGTACTTTGAAGGAAGGAGCCCTAGAGCTACAATGTACAATGTTAAAAGTGCAGTGCATAATCATGCACTCACTTGAATATTAAAGTGGGTCATTTGAATAGAGTTGATTTTCTTTCCTGAAATTAAAATCCTTTGCTAACATGCATCTTCTGAAGATCTAGAGTAATTTTAAATGGCTGTTTTCCATCTGTGCATGCTTTGTTTCACTAATTTTATGTAAAAATTAGTGCCTTGTAGTCTGTTTTATCACTCTTTCTCTCTTTCTCTCTCTCTCTGTCACTGCTATTGTGTATTTTAGAGTCTTTATTGGATGATCCAAGCATACACTTCAAGCAGCTAGAGTACAGTGTCTTGCTAGGAGGGTTTGCTGTGGTTCTGTCCGATGGAAGAGCTGCTTTCCTCACCTCAGAGAGTGCCAAGTTCTCACCTAAGGTTAATGACTTTTCTTACTGTTTTCCCCCACCCCTTGAACCACCCACTTGTGGTTATTTTGATAATTTTGTTAACTGCCTACAGTAAGGAGTAACAGCCTCAATAGGCCCATTGGCTGTCATTAGAAAGGAGAGATCTGAATCACACTTCAAATATCACATTTTCTTGCATCTTTTCACTTTTGGGCAGTATAGATTCAGTTTTCTTCTCTCACTTCCACAGCCTTTGGTGTGCACGCAAAGGAAATAACAAATAGTTGCATTAATTAGAAATAGAATTCTGTATATACATGTATCTTAGTATCATGATTACAATCTCACTACTTAGTGTGACTTCTTTTTTCATACGCATAAAAACTGAGTTTCTGCATACGATTCGAAAATTTATATATTTTTTTAAATCTCAATTTTGTGGGCAGTTTTGAACACAAGGTCATGACGAATCCATCAAACATGTGCATCTTTTTAAAACCTGATTTGATTTGTCACAAAGCACAAACATAAAGAAGTTCTGTTGTGATATTTTTTGTTTTATATATTTTGTGTTGTGTGTGTACATGTTCATGTACATTTTAAGCCAAGGATAAGAAAAATCTCCATTCTGGTTTCATGTTGCTATTTTACATACTATTGCCTGTTGTTGTTACTTCTAGTATTTTTCTCAGCAAATAAAGAGATTTGTATTCATGAGTGATTATCTAAATTCTTCTTGAGAAATATTGAAAATTTTTAGAAAGGTGTTACATTTGTTTTCTAAAACTTCTCCATTAATAAAAGAAAATTACTTCTCTGAAAACTAGTGACTTTTAAATCATTAAGATTATGCCTTCATAGAGGGATTTTCTGAACTGAAAATTTATTGGAGAGAACTGCTTGTATCACTACGATTTCTTGTATTAAAAATATATCAACACTGCATACATGTACATGTATATGACATGTAGGTTTATGGGAAACCAATCTTTTTTTGTTCTTTGATTTGTCATATTTTAAGATAATTAATGATAAAGGTCGACACTACATTTCAGTATCAATGATGTATGTTTGAAAAGTAATTGTGATTGGCAGGCCCTACCCTCTATAGGAATTCAGATGATTTTTCAACAGACTTTCTCAGTTTAAAGATAATGTAGAGTTTTGGTAAGCCCTCAAAAAGTTCTCATCAGATTTCTGGGATATTTGTTGATAAATATCAAGATACTAGCAACACTAAGATACTGTGAAGATTTTGTGTCTTAAAGAGTATTAAACAAATGAGAGGCAAAAAATAATTTATATACTGGGCCAGGGACGTAAACGCAAGACGACGGCAGCATGCTCTATACACACGTGTACAACGAATGAGTATACTACACACAGTGACACACATGCTATCTCTATGCGAAGCCCCAAGCTTGTTGTGTGGGGAGCAGTCGGGATGGAAAGGTCCTGCATATGGCACTGATCTGGCGTTCCTTTAATACATATATTTACACTGAAATTCACCAAAATCATAGATGGAATACCAAATGAACTCTTACAAACATCTTTTGATACAAGGAGAACAACATGAGACCATATTCAACACATTTCTTTAAAATTTCCTTTTTGCCACCACTATTGTACATGAGCTTTAAAAGAAAAGATTTTAAACAAATCTGTAACAGAAATGCAATGCACATTGTACAGACAGTCATGCTAAATCAGCCAATCCATATGTAGATTTAAAGTGAAATGCCAAATTGAATATGAGATCACTCATCAACTCAGTGCAGTGAAACTTGGTGAAACCGCTCATATATCTACTGTATGCGTACAATCCCCTGAATAGAGAATCTCTTTCACTCTCTCTCTTTCTCTATTTCTCTTGTATTGTTCACTCTGTGTAGCTCTCCTTCCTTTCAGGTGAAGGTTAGAAAGCTACTTAGAGTAGCTGCCTATTCATCATCTCTAATCTTCTTTGCGTATCCTTACTGTTTGTGCTAGGCTCACCTCTTTTTGCTATTTGCCTTGGGATTGAGAGATTTGTGATACATTTGCAGTGAGCAGTGGTATTATGCAAATAGCATGCATTTTCTGCAATGTACATGTAGATGAACATATACATGTAGATCTATAGTACTTTTACTCTGCCATTTTTCCTTGATACTTTGCTCTACTGGGGAGCACTATTTACATTTCAGATTGTTAACTGGTACAATTGATTATATGTAGCCTACTTGTACACACATGTATGTAAATGTGTATGTAAATGTCATTGTAGCCACTTTAATGTATGTATTTTGTGCTTGAGCACACATATGTATGTACAATTTAGGCAAGCATTATAAATGTGCGTACACCAGCAACACTCTTTCCATTTATGGTTGTACAGTGTATAACTTACATGTAAGTACATTGCATTTTCCCATGCTTGATATATATATTTTTTTTCATACTACACAAATTTAAGTCAAAATCGCTTCTATATCATGTGGGCACAATACTACTTCAGCAAATATGTGGTGTGGTCTTTATAGACCGATAAGTGATGCCTGATTCCACACATAATATGCTTGACCTCACATGAACTTTTCACTGACAAGACAATGCCTTCATAAATTCTGTATTGAATCCATATTTAGCCTCATCTATTGCTTACAGTGAAAACAGTCCTAGATTTGATAAACATGCAGGTTTGTTTGCTTTGCTTGGTTGCCTCTTGGAAACTTTTGAGGTGAAAGTAATCTGATTCTTCTCATTCAGATGAAATAGAGTAGAAAATGAATGCCATACTACTGGCATGTTGCATTCTGTATGTCTGCAACTCTTACAGCACTTTTGGGGATCAGAATTTGCATCCTGATAAATTACATGTACATGTACAACATGTATTATCCCACTGAATGTTACTCTGTGAAAGTGAATGTTACTGTTACACTTACATATATATCTACCCAAACATTACATTCTACATGTACATGATGATCTTAGAATGAATTATGGTGTGCAGTGTTTTGTTGAACCAAAGAGTAGAAATAATTATTTCCTCATTTGTATTTTGTCCATGTGTTGTTTCATCCTGCTGAATGAAGAATGTTTTTTTTATTTTAGTACATTGGTGATCTGACACATTTACATGTAATACTCCAACAATATTTGCTCTGGGCTTCATTTTGTCAAAGATATAGGGTTAGTGTTGGGGTTATGACTGAGATTTCGGCTGGATTTAGGGTTACAGTTTAGGTGTAATGTTGAGCTCAGTGTTGAAGTGTGGAATGTGGTTAGTATGACAAAATGGCAGTGAAGCAGTTATTTCTGGTAGGCCTACATGTACATGTATCGAATATCCGTTTACAATGAAATGCAAAGAAGCATGAACTATCACTTTGAATTACTCTGTACTTGAACACTGTATTGACATCAAGGGTGGTATTCTGAGCACCATTTTATCTCTAAAATTTTTTATTTTATCTTTTTGTTTTTATAATTGGTATTCTGAGACCACTTTTATCTCGGATTTTATCTCTTATTTTATATCAGTCTCCCACCGTTTGTTAGAAAGATAAAATAAAGCTTCAAATAGGGTAGGGGCTATTCTTTCTCTCTCAGAGGATGCATGGTGAGTGCGATATTTTTGGACTAGTATGATGCTAGTCATGCAATCAAAATTTTTTTTAAAGATACTGAGTAATAACTATATTTCTCAAGCAACGTTCTCATATAATTATCAAATTCTCTTTCAAGATTTTTGGCAACTAATATCACACTTGCAATAATGAATGTGATGGTGTTCTAAAACCTGTGAAAGTACCTCAGTCATTTTCAGGGAAATCCTAGCAAAAGCGTGTTTGCGCTTTGGGGCAGGCGTATTGAAAATTGAAAAAAATAAAACTTTTTTTTTTTTTTTTTGGGGGGGGGGCTCATTTCTCACCACTCATTAATCGTATGAAGTTAGTCCTCCATAGAAGAAATAAATTGCTGAAGATTAGAATTGTGATTAGGCCTGTACATCTGTCACCATTAACTGAAATCAAAGAAATCTGATTACCTGGTAACACTTATAGACTTTACAAAACTGCACTGGGTTTAGTGCTGTGCGCACTCAGCTGTACACATGTATTACATGTACCACAAATAAACATGACAATTGTGACATGTGATTTGTGAACAATGAGCACTTTACATGTAAGTATATGTTATTGCAGAACTAGGAAGTACTTCATATTGTCAAGTGCCTCTATTATGATTTACAAATCTCTACCCCATTTGCACTTGATAAGAATTGAAGTGTGTTTTGGATGTGTGTTTGTTCATTTACAGTGTTATATATGTTTCTTGTTTCTATTTCTTTCTTATTTTTTAAATTAAAAAAAAAAGAACGATTTACATGTCATGTAACATACATGTATCTAGTGCAGCCAGTATTGAATACTGGCATGTACATGTATTGCAACAAATAAATAAGAAAGTTATGCATGCACATGCACATATGTTGCATATATAGAGTTATCCCCCCAGTGTGTCTAAGGATGTTTAAGAGCAAAGGATATTAGAAGCATCCTGCCCCAGAGTACATGTATCAACTCACCTAAACATCCAGATTTGTACAGTGCCTACATGTAGAATCAGGTCTTACGTTAATACAGTGTAGATGCTAAATTATCAAGTTGTACTTTTTGTCTCCTCAGAGGCAGAAGGGTGATAACTGTAGTGTATGTAAAAAAAAGTGTTACAGTCAATGCCCTTCTGGCTATTAACATACAATTTATTTGTGTACAGTATACTTTACATAAATGAAAGATCTACATGTATACATGTGGATCTTTGTATGGCAAGTTCTTCATTTTGAGTACCGGTAGACCTGTACAAGTGAAGTACATGTACTTACAATTTGTCATGTACATGCACTACATGTATGTAGCTTATATACCCTGATATGTATGCAGGGGCGGCGCTACAGGGGGGGCAGAGGGGGCGACCGCCCCCCCCCCCCCCCCCTATGACTTTTCAAGTAGTGAAAAAAGAAAAAAAAAGAAGAAAAGGAGGAAGAAAAGGGAAGAAAGAAGAAAGAGGAGTATTAAAAAGAGAGGTCTTAAACATATAACTCTATATTACCCCTGTTATTTAATGGAGAAAAAATATGACGTCATCTTTAGGTCGTCTTGCCCCTCCTATCAAAATACCCTGGCGCCGCCCCTGTATGTATGTACTGTGTTACAGTTTGGATAAGAGTGTGACCTACACATTACGGTCATGTGCAGTTTCTTGCCAGGATGTTTCTACCCACAAATTAATAGTAGCTTAGTAGCTTGCCAAGCACCCTGCCAAAACACACTTTAAAGCATGAGCCACTACTACTGCAGTAAATTGTCCCATTTCCTTTTGCCTATAAAGGTTCATGTATGTAAATGTAGTTTCAGCCAAATACAGATGTACATGTAAATGTACTATAATGGGATTTTCTAGAAATGTATCCTCACACGAAAGTCTGGATATTCAGACGTAAATGTACATGTACATGCTTAGCACTGTTCATTCATACATACATGTATAAATTGTGTTTACAATTGTAGGCTATGAGTCTGACTGTACAACGAAGTTTATCAACTGTATTAAAGTGAGGCACAGTGATACAATGTGGTGGAAATGAATACGTTCAATAGGTGATCGATTGTGTACTGTAAATATGATATCACAGACAGGTGTTGTGGATGTGCCCTAACATTCAAGAGCACATCTGTATTAATATGCATTTCAGTGTATTTTGTTGAGACTGTACAGACAGTACGTGTACGGGAATACAACAAACATGTACATGTGAATGTACATGTATGTACATGTTGTATAGACTCTTCAGTCATAAAATTCGGACTTTTGTTTACTACAATGTAGGATTAATGTTTAGCTTTACGTGTATCTGCATGTAAAATAAATTCATAGTACTACATTCACTTGTGTACATGTACATGTAGGCCTACATTATACATTTATTTCGTAGTAAGTTCAAAATATGCTATCACTGCGAGATTGAAGGGAATTTCTACATGTTAAGTAGAAACTGATGTAATTCCAGTGATGTGCATGTACAGATAATGATTTTTGATGAATACATGCAGGGAGATGGGAGTTGTATAACTTCCATCTCCCTGATACATGTATGCATTATACACACACACAGAACAGTGTTTATTGTATATACATGTAGTGTATGTGAAGGCTCAATAAGTAATGGTAGATTAATTAATTTAATATTAAATAGAAAATAACAGTCTGATGGTGTCATTTATATAATATTATGTACTGTACACATGTACATGTACATGTATGTGTAGATTATTCACTTTTGATTCCATGTGTTGATTCTGTTGCATATTTCCTGTGTCATATTGTATTGATTTAGATCTGTTTTTTATTGTTTACAGGGTGTACATGCAGTGTGGGCACCAGATGTCTCTAATGCTACATGTGTCGCCATCAATCATAAATTCAGGCTCATCGTCTTTGGATTAGCAAAGTAAGAAAAATGAGTGAATTGTCGTTTTTACGTCAATCTGTCCTATTGTAAACATTGCATGCATACATTAGCTGTAACTTTGAATCTTTTTCTCTCTTTCTTTCTTTCTTCTTCCTGTCTCTCTCCTGCTTTTTTCTTGTTTGCATTTTTGTATGCCACCTACATTAATTATATTTTTTCTTACTTATGTCTACACTTTCCGTACATCTGTATTTCTTCCGTGCTTGTTATTTTTATTGTATTGTATTGTTCTCTGTACTTTATTTCTGAAATTCCATCTTGTATTATTTCCTCTTTTTTGCATTCAGTGATTTTAGATTACAACAGGTTGAGAGGAAGGAAAAGAGAAAAAATAAGTCAGTCTGTGAAGTGGTACGTGGAAGACAAAAACAAAAAAAATTCGAAAAAATGATAAGACAATAATCTGATTTGAGATACCATTACTGTTTTACATGTTAAGTGTTTGTAGAGTATGTAAAGTAGGTACATGTACATATACAGCAGTCCTAAAACTCGCTCACATGTTAGCAATACGCTATATTCTTAAAATGTCTCCCTTTTGATTTTTTTTTTTTTTTCATTTTGAAGCATGAAGAAATAAAAAAGCCTGTTGTTGTAGAACCCAAATTTGTACATCAGTCCACATGGAAAAACCCGGCAGAAATGGCATAAAATTGCACTATTTATCCAATCATTTTTGTTTTGATTTCTTGGTTGCATTTTTGCTCATTATAAGACTCTATTGAAAGCTAATTTTGCATAATTTGGTTTTAAAATCAGGGGATGGACCTTGTGGCAGATCAACCCTTTGCAAAACAGGTATTCTAATAATGTCTACCACTACCACTTCTAGTATCTTTAAGTTTGAAAGAAAAAGATGAGCATAAAATCACTCATTTGAATTTTGTATACATGTAGATACATGTAGATTATTAAAATGATATGTTGTTCTCTCCTTGTGACAGTGGTCAGGGAATTGTGTTTGCTGTAGATGAAATCACTGGAGCTCTCCTTGTCTCTCACAGACTAACTCTCTCTACAAGTGACTTTCCAGGTAAGGATAAAACTAGATCACTCACAGTGCAATCGCAGAGGCAGGTGTTCATAAGCATGGATTAACTTCCATCCAGGTTTCAACCTGACTAAGTGGGTAGATTTTGTCAGCTGATTTATGGAGCATCAAATTATGACCTTTCATTCTGTGAAAATAAATTCTGTCTCCAAGTGAATAAGGCAAAAAAAAAATAAAAATTATGAAATCAATTCTCTCTTCCCTTTCTTTTGTGAATACAGGCTAATTGGTTTGTTCTGGTAGAATGGCATGTCCGAGTATCTTTTTTCCCTTTTTTTCCCAGTGTGCCTCATTTTAGTATACATTATATTAATGAAGCATCTGCTCTCAGATTTATTGGTTGCTAGTAGTGACATCTTGTCCACAATGTTTCCGCATTCATTTTTCCCTTTAAATATATGTACTATTAAACATGAGATTTTTGTTTGTTTGTGTATGTGTGTGTGACTGTACATGTAGTTTACATACTGTACATGTATATGCTAGGAACAGATGAATAGCCTTTAATTCTCAAAATTAAGATGCAATTTACCTCATTTACAAATCACTTTCATTTATGTTCCCCATTTCTTGTCCTTGTTCTTCATGACCTATTTACAGAGGGCTGCCAAGCGGCCGGAGCTGTGACCTCCTTACGATGGACACCAGAGGGCAGTGCACTAATCTTGTCATGGCTGAAGGGTGGATTCTCGCTATGGAGCACGTTCGGAGCACTGCTTATGTGTACCCTAGGAGGTGATTTCTGGTAGGTGGACATTATTATTGGGGCTACAAAAACTGCTGAAAATACCACTTTTTGATTGTTTTGTGCTTGGTGCTTCCAAATTTTGGAATGAAAAAAGTACACTCTTGCAGGAAATTTAAAAAAAAAAAAATAATAAAAATAATTGACCCTGTTGACCAAATGCACCTTTATTGAGCTTCAACTGAATATGTAACTGAGTGGTGCACGGTCACATATTTATTTTCTCAAATTTCAAGGTCCTGTAGGCCCATTTATATCAAATTGTCACTCTATACCCAGGAGAGAGACATAGTTCCTTAGACAAGAACAACACATGTGGATTGCCAGTTTGTCTTTGCCTCGCATTCGTGGGTATAAATATAAAATCTTGAAAGCTTAGGGTGTCTTGCCTCTTTACAATACAAAACAGCCCTGTATTTCTAATGGTGTAGATAACATGGTGTACTACATGCAGTTACATGTACATGCATGTTACATCGCTACAATTAAGATGTACATGTATATGTAGGAGTAAATAAAATTCATTGAGCACCAAATGTAACAAAGCTGGGTGGTTCAATAAGATTGCATACATGTTAACTAGTGTGATTTTCTTCCGCCAATTTGCACTGCCTGTATCCATGGTCTGATAGTGAATATGTGATGTTATCCCTTCTGTGCTTAATGGCAGACCATGAAAGAAATACATTGTAACTTCTTCATTCTTAACCCTTTCTGGACAGGAATTATTGAAGATCTAAATTAATCACATTTTGTTCTTCAAATTGGCAACAATAATATTTTTCTTTTACTGCTACATGTTTCTATAAGGTGTAATATCTTTGAATTTTTTTTTAAAAATTGCCAATTTTGATAAAAAACAATGATTTTGAACCTCTCAGTGTGTTGCCAAGTTAAGGATTTTCATGCTTATTCTTGTTTTTAAAATTCCTGACATCAAACGCAATATGGTCATGCAACAAAAATGGACGTAGTGTGTGCAGAAAATTTTACTCTTTCTACTCATGTATCAGGTATATTTTTTCAGAGCTCGGAATCAAAAGGTATTGAGCCAAACCATAAAATGTGGTCAATTGTCTCGAAAGGGTTAATATATATAGTTCAGAGATTAATTGTCCGAGAAAGTAACTCTTGTGATGAATGGCTTTATGACGCCACTCAAAGGGCGTGAGTGTGTGTATGGTACTGTTGTGTTCAAGTACCTCTTGTACTGAAATGACAGATGTGCCATATGATGGGTTTACTCTTCTACCCAATGTGTTTATTTTGCTCTCGTTCTGTTGATATATATCTGCAAATATTGGAGGGTAGAAAAATACAAGTTCTGACCTCTGTAGCTTTATGACATCTGGAGCATAATGACAGAACACTGGAGTTCTCCCAAAATCAGTTTCATGTCAAAATGTGTTAGAAACTATGATCCTACTTGTACATTTTACAATATACAATAATTGTACATGTACATAGTCATACCTTTCAAGTATTCTGATTTTGTAAATTGTGTGTGTGTGTGTGTGTGTGTGTGTGTGTGTGTGTATATATATATATATATATATATCAGTTCAATGGTTCTTTGCTCTTTCATTTCTTAGGACGTAGATTCTTCAGGGTTTCGACATTGTTATAAACAACTTTGTTAATTTTGTCTATTTATTCAACAATGTTTATTGTTGTAATTACATTTTATGTATATTGTGTTCCTTTACTTCTTCAGTACACAGTAACTATTTTTATAAAGTTTGCGTGAGGAATAAGGTAATATATATTTTGAGAACAATGACATGAGAAAATGGGACAGACCACCTTTCATGGAATGTTTTGATTGTAAATCCTTTATTTGCCGTGGTCAAACGATCAAATTCAGTACTTACTATTTTTAGCACAATGGCTTGATTGTTTAGCATATACAATGCAAGTAAGGGGAGGGAGGGGCATGGTGGGGGGAGGAGATGTATGGAATTGTATGTTTGTGTTTAACAATTTTCTATCCCTTTATTAAATTATTAATGGTGATATTTGTGTTTTTCATGTTTCTATTTTTGTTTGATCTTTTCTAGCCCTGATCCATCAAGATCAAAGATACTGAGAATACAATCTATGGTAAGTTTGTCATATGTTCCTCTTACATTTTGTTTAATGAAATACATCAGGTTATTACCTTTCATCATTTCCTCTCTAGGCCTCTTCTTTTCTTTCTTCCCTTTCTTTCACATCTGTTCTTCTTTCAATTCTTTCTTTCTGCTGCTTCTTTTCCTCTGTAATTTTTCATTTTCTGCTTATTCTTCATTTAATTGTATTACTTTTTTTTTCTTGCTCTTCCTTCCCATTCTTGTTTTCTTGTTCTCATTATATTTCTTTCTATACCCCTTCTTCCCTTCTTCATCTTTCTGACCATCTTTCTGTGTACAGGAGCAGTCATATTTAGATTTGTATATGTATATTTTTATGCTTATATTGTTGTTTTGAAAGAACAGGAACACTTGAAATAAAAGAAAGTATTGTTATTGGTGAGAATGTGGCTCTAATACTACCTTGTAATGATTTATTTAAATATCACTAGTGGGTAATCATTCACATGAAGAAGAAACAAGGAAAAAAAGTTGCTGAATGTTTTTATTTGGTTGAAATATTCAAGTTTCTTCATTATTTCTGCTAGATGTTCTGAAATGAAGTGTTTCATTTATTTTCTCTGTAGGAATGGGGACCAGAAGGGTACAACCTGTGGGCCACCAAGAAGCCATTAGATGATAAACAATCACATGATGAGTCACCTGATACCAAAGGAAATCTCATTCAACTCTCATTTGTAAAGAGTGCTCTTGCAATGAACCCTTGTATGGTAAGTAACACATTGTCATATGATAGATTGCGATAAGTCACTTGATACCAACGCAAGATGTAGTCATGTGACAAATACTGATGGGATGTTAGAATGGGATTAAAGTTTGTTCGTGTACGAAGATGAACATGCGCAGTTTGTTGTGTTTTATTGTTAAAAATCAGAAATGGCATTGTTTGGGAGTATTTTGAAGAAAATGGAATTGACTTTCCATCTAATGAAAGCCTGTGAAAATTTTAGACTTCTGATATTCAAGTCTTTTAAAGTTGAATCATTAATAGGTAATTTGAAGATGCCCCTTTTTCACACTCAATAATTAATAGAAATTGGGTATTTACACCTTTTTAAAACTAAAGGTCCAATGAAATAATGAATCAAAAAGAAGGGTCAAAAATGATATTTGTAATGGAATCTGTTTGAAGGATTTTCTGTTATGGAAAACAAGCCCTGGAAATTAGGTTCATACATGATATAAATAAATGAAATAAGAGTATAAGAAGTTGTACAGTGTAGTTTTGTTTGCTCTTCCACTGACAGGCTAATTGTGAGCATCTTCTGCTTCAAGGAGAGAGGCATATCTATCTTAGCTGTGAAGGTACAGTAGTGAAGGCAAGGAGTGAACCAGACCTCACTGCAGACCTACCACATCCATCCACTATCAATGGCACAAGTAAGTTCAACAGAAAAGTCGTAAATCATGTTGACCAACAAAAATTCAGTAGTGCATACATGTATTATTGAAATTCAGTAATAAATATTATTGAAATTTTTTAGACTTTTTAAAGGAATCAATTAATAAAACAAGTTGTTTTGGTAAGGATGCTGCATTTTATGAGAAACTGTGTTTGTCACGTCTTGAGTATTATATTTTGACTTGCTAAATGTTTACAGTACTAAGAAAACCTGCTGAAGAGTGTATAAAATAAACTACCAGAAATGGATGTGTATAGGAGGTGATAAGGCTGATAAGCCTGATCTGTCCCATTTCCTCACATTTTTTTTGCAAATATACACTTCAGATATTTTTTTTGGAGGGGGGGGGGCAGATATCAGTCATTTGCAATCTTAATCACCCATTATAAAGTTCTTTTATTCTCCAATAATTTTATATTTTTTCCTTACCAAAACACAAGATTAGCTTTTGAAGAAGTCCCCTGTGGAGAACTGTAAGGTCTATTTGATACCATATTCTTGTTTGTTTTGTTATTTGACGCTTATTTTTTTGCACATATTTAAGGTGTTCTGAATATTTTGCTTGTAATGTATTTTCCTTTCTTAGATGAGTATGTTTCTGCTTGAATTAAAGAGTATAAATCATTTGTTAAATTGTTTTTTCAGGTACTGGGAATGCAGCATGTAGTAGTAACATCTTGTCTGGAAACAAGCAATGGCATTGTATACAGATTCCTCAGAACTACCTTGATAGTAACTGGCCTATCAGGGTAAGTAGGTGGACTGTAGTTTTAACAATAACTGAAACATTTCCTAGTACACAATGGCTCCCTTTGAAGTTTTTCTTAGGTTAACCAGATGGGCAACCTGGACGCTTGCTTAGGTTGCCAAATTTAAGTTTGATACCCTTTTACCATGAGCTGCGCAAAATTCAGTTGGAACAATATTTTTTTTCTAATAAAATGAAGTTGCTAATGAGGCAGTACATGTAGATTACCTGATTAGATGGTCAATGACAACCTGTAATATTGATTCAAGTTTTCCTTTTGAGAAATATGTATGGTGTCATTCCAGGAAGAAAATGCTTTTTATTATGCCTTAATAAAAAAATTAGTCAAGATTTAACATGAATGTACCTGTACTACAGAATTTTGTTCTTCTTCATTATCTGTAGCATGCTAGCGTTGATAGGACTGGTCACTACATAGCAGTAGCAGGTCGGTATGGTCTGGCACACTGCTCCCCTTCAGGAAAGAGATGGAAGATCTTTGGCAACGTAACACAGGAGAGAGATATGTCAGTGACTGGTGGGTTGTGCTGGTGGAAAGATTTCATTATTGCTGCCTGCTTCAACCACTATGAAAGCAGAGAAGAGGTCAGTTTATTGTGTTTCTGAATCTGAATAAGGGGCGGGGGTAGAGGGGTAGGGGGATGGGGGATGCTTTCCACTTGGTCATCGGTAAGAGATGGAAAATCTTCGGCAATGTTACCCAGGAGAGTTAACTCATTGAGTGATGGGCTGTGCTAATGGGAACATTTTTTCTTTGCAGTGAAGGTCAAATGATTTGTAGAAGTGTGCTTTAGTTGTGTCTGTAATAAGCAGTGATAAATATTAATTCATTCATATCAGCAATCTGATTGTATGAATCGTAGAGTTCATTGTCCATCTTATTTAAGAAAGACTCGTACATTTTTAAAAATTCCTTTCTCTCCTTTCTTTTGATGATTCAGATCCGCGTCTTTCCTCGTGCAAGCAATCTTGACAATGCCTTTGCCTTCATTGTCAAGGTTCCCTTTCAAGTACTCTTGCTGAATGTGTTCAAAGATCTACTCATAGTCTTCTGTGCTGACTATCATATATCACTCTTCAGCTGTGAGAGAAAGGAAGGTCCATCAAGTAAGAATCTTCTCACATTCCTAAGATCATGTAATGAGGAAGATTATATACAGTTGGAATGGAAAATTGTATGCAGGTCTAACTATTTTGAATTGATATTGACATCTTGGGAAATGGATTCTTTGTTGTTGTTGTTGTTGTTGCTACATTCAGGTAGCAAACAAAAAGTGTGAAAATTGTTGCGCTTCTTCACACAATTTCAAAAAGGTGCTGGCCACTTTCTTAAAACCTGCAAATTGTTTTTGCATAGTTAAGAAAAAAATATAACGCACAAAATTACCACTTACTCATAGTATGTTGAACAATTGATTATGAGAACTAGCAGTTCATTTCTTGTTGTCCTTCCTACAACGATGTAAATGTAATGCAAATGAATGAAAAGTTTTTATGATTTTCTTTCTTTACTCACCATTCTTTTTAAGGTCCTACTGCAATTCTGACAAGGATACAAGACCTTTCACTTGCCAACTTTGTTCCTCATCCGTCCTCTCTCATCTCACTCACTCTTACATCTCTCAGGTCTGAATCAGGTAAGGTTTCTTGTCTTATGACAACATTTGTTCATGTTGTATTGCCTCATGCACAGGACACTTGATAAATTGTACATTTTGTGATAACAGTAATCTGGACATTACAGGCAAAATCAAAATGACTAGATCTCACAAGACAGCTTTACACTACAAGTGATTTCCTGTTTTCCATATTGAAATATGACCGATGTGCACCTTCATGCATACAATGTAATTTAGGGGTTTCAATAGCAGTTACATAGAGGGGCCTATGGGTTCGGTGAAGATTCATGAGTTCAAATCTTGGCCCTTTGACAATTTATGTAGACAGGTCATTCTATACAGTCTCAACCAAGGTATGGTAAATGGGTAGTTTGACAGAAGAAAAGGCTACTACCTAAGGAAGTATAGCCAAGATAATTACATTTTGATGTAATGAAGTGTTTTGAGGTTCTGTGCATTGGAGATATAAGGGCTATACAAGAAGCCAATATACTTAGGAGTTATAATTGTATTAAGTGGTGTTTTCTTTCTTGTTCTTTTCTCTATGAATTCAGTGTCTCCCAAGTCATTCAATCAGAGTAGTGAAGCGGAGAGTCTCATCATCAATGTAGCTGGTCGTGTATTGATGTTACAGAGAGATCGTTCCAAAGCACCCTCCCCCACCAACGATTATCATGACAAGAGGAAAAGCAAAGATGCTGAGGTGAGGAACATACATCACAGATCATTTACATGTCAATGAATTGGAAATACAAGGAATGAGAATCAGCCGATTCTGAAGAAGAAATTTGGTTTACCCTTGGTTAAAATTAAATTAATTGGATTTGCAGCATCCTATCAGGAATTATGAGTGGACAAAAGCATTTTTGCTGGTTGAAAGTATACATTGAAGATATTTATTGCCCTTGTCAGGGACAATTTACACTTGTGTTTTCTTTCTGGAACTCTCCCGCCAGTGGTATGAATACCAAGTGTGTTTTGCACTGGCAAGAACCCTGTAGACAAGTGGTGCTAAAGCAGGTTTGACTGTATTACACTGTCATTCTATATTATATTTTGTTTTCTTTTGCAGATTCCTTTTGTTGCACCCATCATCCTTGCCTCATCAGTAGAAAGCATGTGGACCACATCCAGGTCTAGCTCCAGTAAACCACATCTCATGGAAGCACTGTGGTTGGGGTGTGGAGCTGCAGGCATGAAGGTGTGTAAAGAGATCCCCTGTCTTACTTGCAATAAAACTCTGTTATTAGACAGTGTAAAAGGGGGTGTTTCACAAAGAGTTAAGTTGGACTTAAAGTCGCACTTAAATTCCTAGTTACGTACTGTATAATAATTACGCATCACCGCATTGGTCAGATCATGCTCAGGGGGGCATGTGCTGGTGGGAAGTCTATCAATGAGATTACGCACTAAGTACCGGATGCGCATTGGCGCTTACGCATGATTCTAAGTCAAACTTGACTCTTTGTGAAACACCCCCCAGGATGGTTACTTAGCTGCACAAAGGCTGCACCCTCTCATGGTTTGGGGCAAATGACCCTTTGAAAGAAAAAAAATTGTCTTGATGGTTCAAGCATTTATGAATGGTATTCTATTCCCATTATGTTAGCCCTCTTGAGAATGTTAGATTTTATGAAATTTTCAATGCAGACATCTTGTTGATATTATATTATATTACTAATTTAGTGAGAATTTGGAGAAATATTTTAACGTCAATTGCTCTCATTACATGTATATTTTTAAATGGTCTAACATATTTCAACTTTTTAATCCAAATAAGGAAACCAATATGATTATAAGGATTGCAAGTTCCCATTATGTGATGTTCAGCCCTTATGTTTATTATTAACATAATGCTGTGTAATAATGTTGTATGTACATGTAACTCTATTTGTTTTGTTTTGTTGTTTTTTTTGCTTTTAGGTGTGGTTACCTCTGTTTCCAGACCGATCAGAGAAATTACATCACAGCTTTCTGTCCAAACGTATCATGCTGCCATTCAAGCTCAGGATATACCCACTTGGTGAGAACACTATATAAGAGAGAAAGGTTTAATGGAGTAGAGGAAAGAAAAAAAAAATTGAGGGGGAAGGGGAAGGAAGGAGACAGAAAGAGGAAGAATCACAGAGAGAGAAAGAAAGTTGAAGAAAACACAAGAGAGAATGAGGAATACAATGGCAGGGGTGAAGAAGGAATTTGAAAAAACAAACAAAAACAAAGTAGGTGTTGAAATTGTAATGAGGAAACTAGAAATTGTAGACAGGTCTAACAAAATGATGACACATACATTTCAACCTGAAGAGGAAGAGGGAAGGAAAAAACAAACAAGAAACAAAAAACCATTGCAGTATAATCTCACATACTACATGTACATGTATATTATTATGTCTCTTTTCCCTTGACTGTAGATTTATAAAGGAGAATGATATTAAAATCCACATAAATTTTTATGGCTTTTGGTTTTCTCAACTACATGTATTGGTCATAATGAAGTTGCTGGCATTTCCTTCTTTCCACAGCTGTGTTATTTGAGGATGCAGTAGTCCTTGGTGCAGCCAATGACATGCTGTCCTTCGAACCCATGACCCCTAGTGTAGAACGGAGTCGTCGATGCCCTAGCTTGCCATTCACTACATTAGAAAGAACTGTAAGTATATATACTCTTCACTTTGGTCGTAATGAATTTCCCATCTTCTTGATGCAGAGTTTCATGGTTTTGACATGGAGATGATAACATTTTCGTATGGAAAGATGCCTTTTAAGAGTACTTTCCAATAAGAAATGATAGGTTGTGGGTTGTGACTGTGTAGGATGCTTTGAATTGGATAAAGAATTCTTTTCTTTTCTTCTTCCTCTGTCACAGACGCAAATCTATCTTCATCATTTACTGAGACAGCTGCTGAGGAGAAAGTAAGTTCCCCCCTTTTTTTTTACATGTTATGTTCATCTGATTGATTGGTCACTCATTCATATTGATTGTTTGTGAATTACTGTATAAGCTAATATTTTTGCGAATGAAAGACTCCAAGACATATTCGTGCGTCGTTGCTTTCGCGAATGGTTGACCCAGGCCCAGGCTTGCGATCTGTCTATCTAGCGATAAACATTACACACCGGCACCGCCACTCACACAGCGCTGCATGCGAACTGTGCTTCACACTGCTACTATACCAGTAAATCATACACACCCATGCTGTCGCTGCACACAGATAACGATCAGATACACACTTATGCTTTGCATGCAGCGCGCTGCGCACATAAATATTATGGCGAATCTTATCTGTGTAGTGCGCAAAGGTAGTGCGTATCCTGCAGTCCATGCAGGAGATTTCCCCGGTCCATTTTGATGTGGCATTATATTCGCGTGGTGTTAAATTCGCGATCGGCAGGTTACTCCCGAAATTCACGAAAATAAAACCCTTGCGAAAATTTCAGCTTATACAGTAGTACTTATGTTTGATTCTTCTAATGTATATGTAGTAATCTTAAGCATGATTCATTGTCATTTGATGAATTGAAAAACGTAAAGTAGATATTTTCATAACCTTAAATCATTTTTTGTCATATTTGCTTCATTTAAAATGAAGTGAATAGAAAGTAGTTACTGCATACATTTATTTCTTTTCATAGAGAATTCCTTTGTGAAGGGGGAGGGAGATTTCTTACATTCTATCCAGATACTGGCTCTATTACTTCCATGTTCTGAGTAATCATATCAATTTTCTTTTCCTGAAATATGCAAACAATTCCATTTTTTTTTTTCTGTCTTAAATCACAAATGGAATATGATAGTCCAGTTGGTTGGTATGTTTTCACTTTGGTCTAAAGGGTCTCTGAATGAGAGGGATTGCTTGAATGGTTTAGGGGTATCTGTCAACTAACGTTTCTTCATCTCAATGACACTTGTTTTAACCCAATCTGAAATATATAAATCATAATAGTTGTAAGGAGGATAATTAAATATTTTCTTAGAGGTGGGAAAAACCTTTCTAAACCTGGAAACGCAGTTAGACTGTCCCAACTCTGCATGCCTGTGTAAAGCTGCTTATTAGACTTAAGGGAAAATGAATTGAAAGGAAGTTCCTATATTTTCAGAGTCGCATAGATATTTTGAAAGGGTTCCCTTACTAGTTTCCTCTATGGGTTTTTGCATATAGAAATGTCGTTTTGCAATGTTTAAAGAAAAGGATAAGGGATTCTGTGGTATACAAGAAAGAATTATAAAATCAAGAGCACATCAAGTTCTTGCAAATTTATATCAAGTCATAAAAACGATACAGCAATAACATGCTGTGAAATACATACCACGCATTGGGATGTAATGATTAAAACAATAGTGGCCAAGTTGTTTGAACACAAAATATCAAATTAGCTTTTAAAAATGTATCCCCATACCTGATAAAAATGATAAGTTATCTTAAACATGTTCAGAATACATTTGTATCTTTGTGTCATTCTGTATTTCACAGTCTTGTGTATAGAGTTCTTACAGTAAGGGTGCAGTACATGCATTTCACCAGTAGCTCAGAACCAGAATGGCTTTAATAATTTTGCTCGCAGCAAGGCTTTCTTACTTTTTGCAGCATAACTCCATGCATGTTGGTATATAGGTTATAGTCTTTGGTGAACAAGTTCCTTTTGAGTACATAGAGATCTAAATGGTCTTAATGCTTCTAAATATACATGAAATAAACATTTAGGAAATATGTACTGGTATTGAGGTCTTGTTCTAGATTTTGCAGGGGGGGGGGGTATTTTAATTTTTCCTCTTTGTAACATACATTTAATAATTTTTTCAGAAATTTCCAAGTTGACTTCATATTTGTGCATCAAATTTTTGGAAGTATATGGACTAATTTATAATTAGTCACTTTTAATATTATTTAGAGTGCAGTTTCATTATATGAACTTCCTAAATCTCCTTAATACAGAAGTACTATTTAAACCTGATGTTTTGAATTTATTATACAGGCATGAAACCTGAAACGTACAGACTCAGACTGTAATTTTAACTTGGTCCCCTTTCAATGTAAACTAAGAAAGCTTTTAAATCTATGTTTTGACAGTCTTGGGATGCATGCTCTTCAGATAGCCCGTAGCTGTATGTCTCTACCCTACTTCTCACATGTCTTGGAACTCATGCTTCATGAAGTCTTAGAAGAGGAGGCTACTGCTTCAGAACCTATACCAGGTACGTATGTCTACATCTATAATGCAGTTAAATTTCATATATGTGTGCCGTGGATTCTGAACATGATATTTCTGCCTATGTAGTTAATGATATTTGTTATATTTTTGTACCAGTGAGCTTCTAATAAACGTCCCTTTCATTCTACAAGAGAACTTAAACTTTAATTTTAATGTTGTAAGATTGTATGTAGATTTTATTTCATTAGGTTGAGGATCAGCAGTGGTGTAAATGGTATTATGTTGTCATTTGATACTTTTAATACTGTAGACCAACCAAGTACATGTACTCTTCAGTACTTGCCTGTAGATAGATAGATTTTGAATTGCAAATTAATTATAAAGTTAATTGTAGGTTTGCACCCCCCCCCCCCCCCCCCCACCCCACTAATACTTCTGTGCCATATGCAGCATTAACTGGCCATTTACATTTTAACTAAAGAAAATACACGCTGATTGGAAGTCTTAATTTGATTTGGGGGAATTGTAAAGGGATACTCTGTAGACCTTGGGGGGGGGGGTTAGGGGGCTCAGAGAGAAAATTGGGAGGCAGGGGTCATATTTAGCTTCGTAATATTTACCATACAATCTTTGTTTCTTTTCATTACCAACTTGGAACAGATGCCTTATTACCAAGAGTGGTAGCATTCATCCAGGAGTTCCCTCAGTATTTAGAGACAGTTGTGCACTGTGCTAGGAAGACAGAGATAGCATTGTGGCCCTACCTCTTCGCTTCAGTCGGCAATCCTCAAGACTTGTTTGAGGTGAGGAGTCTTTGAACCAAGCCTGTTATGTAGAGACAAGAGGCCCCTGAAATTAATCTTCTGACACTTTGGCATGCCTTATGTTGTACTCCCAACTACAATCTGCACTAGGATTCAAATGTTTCTCATTCATTTTAACTTCTGCAATACTCCCTTTGTTATAGATGGCATTGACATGTGTTTTGAATATTCAATAATGGATTTTGAATTGTGTATTGGTGCAGTAATAGATCTAAATATTTTTACTCTTCATTCTATATTAGTTTATTCCACATCAAGCAAACATACAATTGCGTAAATCATAATACATAATAATATTATGATTATCTTGTGACAAGCACCCTGACTTATATAAGCAATCATTTGAATTGCATTGTCTATTGATTAAATTTCCTGACATGCAAGGATTGTCTTCGAACAAAACGTATGAAATTATAATATTTTATATCTTTAATATTTCATGAATATAAAATGTCAGTAACACCCTTACAGAACCAGAAGGAAATTTGAAGCCCATTGAAGGGCTTTGCCCCATTAATGCTCCTTCTTGCTCTCAACAGACGTGAATTTGAGATTAACCATAATTTTGATATTGTTTACAGGAATGCTTGAAGACTGATAACCTTCAGACAGCAGCATCGTATCTCATCATTCTTCAGAACCTGGAGACAGTCAAAGCAAGCAGACATGTAAGACATATCTCTAAATTTAAACAATTTAGTGGTAGTTTGTATGAGTTTGTATACCAGAAGGAAAAAGGAAGTACTAGCTAGTGTACTAGAAGCAACAAGATGTTTTGATTTGTGTTCATTGTGTTTTATTTCATTTGTTGTTGAAATTGTGAGAAAGCATTATTAAGTTGACACTAAAACTTTTTTTGCACACAAGAAATGCTTTGAATTTTTGTAGTTGAAATTATGTGAGCATGTTGTAAACAGGGTTATTCTTTAAAATTCTTTCAAATTTCATGTAGTGTATATACATTAATTAGAGGAAAATCTTTTAAGTGAATATTTTGTTTGTAAGGAAATCAATGTGGATTTTTAAAAAGCATATTTTTAAAAAACTTTACCCAATGTACCAATTGTTGTTGTTTTCTTTCCAGCATGCAACAATGCTTTTGGATGCAGCTCTAGAGCATGGCGAATGGTCACTGTGCCGTGATCTGCTCAGGTTCCTACGCTCCATCGGTTCAGGGGATCTTGATTCACCAAGGCCCCCACCCCCTCTTGCCAATCACCACATGTTCCCCTTAGGTGTGGGGATGGGTACACCAGGGAGTGTGACCAAGCCCAGGGGTAGGCATGCCAGTCATAGCACCAAGACAGGGAGCACAGGAGACAGACAGGCAGACCAAAGCACTACTGAGAAGAGGTCAGATATTCCTAGATAACTGAATGAAATATATTGCTATCAAGGGGGGTGTTGCTAGATGATAACAAACAAATATCTTTCCCTTTTTCCATTTTATTTTCATGGTTGAATTACATGTGTGTTTAAAATCTCCAAACATGCACTCACATTATGAGGTCAGACATTATGCAGTATTGTCAGAAGATTGAATGACATACACAATTTTCAGAAGTCCACATTGAGGGCAGGTGATATTAATGCAAACAGACAAAACTGAAAAGAAGAATGCCATACATACATTGTACGTATTAGAAAGCTATTTGTTAGATTGATCAAGTCACTTTACTTGGTGATGATATGCAGGATTTATGATGAACTTTTCCTGTTTTTTGTGCAGGAATTCTGTCCTTTCAAGGCAGAACAGTGTACCCGATTCCAGTGCAGAGGAGTACTTCATTGAGACCATTTTATCAAGACATGCAAGGAAGCTGCTGGCAGCTTATAGGTTGAAGGAGTTAGGAGTCATGACTGGTTATCTAGACTTCAAACTCACATCATGGCTGGTTAGAGAGAGGTTAGTTAGTGTGGATCCGAACTGTTAATAAATCAGGCAAAATGTCATTGATGTAATTAAGTATGGAAAGTGTGTTGGAACAGTGAAGGAGACTTATTGTGATCAGTAGTAGTCTTCCTTGTAGATTGGAATAGAAGTTCAAATTAGCAAATGTAAAATTGTGTATAAAATGTTCTTTATTTGAATCAATTTGTTCGGATAATTGGTTCAGTCATTTTTGCTATTAAGATATTGTTCCGACACTGGCCATGAGGGAAGGGTTTGATGGGTTATAGACGAATGCAAATATTTGAAATTGCAATTGGTGAGGTCCAGAGCTCAGCATATTCTTATTGATTCAGATCATGATTTCTGAAGGCTGTACAATAAAACATAGAATCATTAAAGATGAAATCCTTTTTTAATGAATGCAACCTTGTACCAAAACCTCTGTTTATTTGTTCTCGCAATAAGACTGTGTAATTATAATGATCTATTAGTAGAGATACAGATGGTAAGATTTTATTAAGAATATGTATACCTTGCCCGTTACATCATGGTCAAAGTGAGAGAAAAACACATAAACATGAATATTTGTTTATTTTCCCTCAGGATGAGAGTAGCTCGGGTAGAGAGCTTTGTAGATGCCTTGAAGAGACTTCATTCAGACTTTAACTGGCCTCTCCCTATCATTGCAAGTCCCTCAGGTACAAAGAGCTGTAAGTACACATATTTTCTCAGAAATGTATTATTCCTAGAATTTCTTTCCACTGACTCCTAAATGTTCATATATTTTTGCTGAAAGGTAACATAAGTATGAATGAAGGAGATATATTTGCACCCTGTTGAAACCGATCAAATGGAGTCTAGCATTTGTGTAGAGGATAACTTGCTACAATTTTGTACAAGCTACTAGTCATTTCCATTCACCTCATGACAGTTCAGTAACTTTAAAGCTGACAGTCATGCATGCACAGAGGCATGGACATATATCAAAATATTTGAAAGAAGTTCAAGGTAGACTCTGTAGTAGTTTTTATCAAAATGTTGTAAAGAAGCTTTGCAAAGTGACAGGAATTTTTTCATTGAGAATATTGCATGACATTTGCAAAGCAGATTGAAATCTCTAATAAATATTATGTATTGTTATTATTGTATTGTAATCATTATTATTATTAGGAATACTGTATGCAGGTTGTTACAGTTAATATAATCCCTTCCTGTTTTGTTTCAGTGCATAGAACATCCACTCCAACTGGTACCCATCTGAATGGTATGCATCCCCATTCCGATTCCCCTTCCCCACAAATGGACCTCATCCCTACCACCAAGTTTGCTGGTGTGAGCAGCATGCCCCCTCCTAGACCACCAGCCGCCCAACCCACACCCATGGTACCGTTAAGCAGACCGACTAACGGTAATCATCCTGCTGGTGGGCTAACCCTCAAACTCTCCAGGACACAGAGTATGCTGTCTGAGAGCACTGGTAGTGATACAAGAACCGAAGAGGCTGTACTGAAACATCCGTCTGCCAGAGGTAATTAGCAAAATATATAGATATGTCAAATATGAGAAGCTTTTAATCAGTAGTTTCTTTTTCTTTCTTTTTTTATTTTGTGTTTTTTTTTTGTTGTACATTTGTGACCATCCACCACAAAATGATCAATAAGTTGGAAATTTGGGTTTTTAAAATTTCAGCACAGTTTGAAAGCTTAGATTCTAAGTTTTAAAATGATATACAATGTATAACTTGTCTTGTATAGACAAAGCAAACCCTTATAAATTACAATGAGAATGTCAGAGTGCCAGACAGGCTAATGACCAAAACAACAGAGAAAACAGGCTCTAAAGAAGAGTTACCATTTAAGAGCACCTAATCTGTGTCCTATTGTTTGTCGCACAAAAGGTTGAGTCAAAGCTCCATAGCCTACACTGTGAAGTACCAATTGGATTGGGTTGAAACTCTCCAAACTTTCAGAATAGATAATATTTCTTTGTTTCTGTTGGACTTTTGAGCTATATCAGAAAAAGCGATGTGAAGTACGATCCCAGCAAGCTGACTCACAAAGTTTGAATGTCCAGGAAAAATGAGAGTAAAAACATATTTCAACATGGTATTTTACCCTGAAATTTTGTCAGATGGTAGATTAATAAATTTACTTTCAGAAAATACAAAAAACTTAAAATTAAAATTTCCACCCTAAACAACCTTTTTCAGCTGTTTACTCTAAAACTCCCACTGCGACTTATTGGTCGTTTCGTGGTGGAGGGTCACATTTGTATCAAATTGAGTTTACTAGAACTGTGGCACTGCTGGGGTGATGGCATTAAAAGGCCTAAATCTTTTTTGACAGGTTGAAATTATATGTTTTCTTGTTTATTAACTACATGTATGTCTGGGAGAATTTACCCTGGTATCCGTCTTTTGAAATGTTTTATTGTTGGTAGTTTTGTTACTTGTGACTGGTGCACCCTCTTAAGTATGGTTGTAAGAAGTCCAGAAGTATTGCAGTTTTGCTACATAAAAGTTGCCATATCTACATATTGCTCACCCTAAAATTAACCTGAAATGTGTTTCATATCATTGTGGCTCTGAGAGTACTGAATGGATTGTGCAGGTATGTCAGTTTCCAGGCTACTCCGTAATTTCAGCCTCTTTCAGCTCTTCAATAATATTGTTTGAAAATTAAAATACAGATGAAGTGAAGGATTTACTTACTATCTGATGTACAGGCTCTGATGAGACGAGCATAGGGACAACAGAAGCGTCTGAGGGTAGTCTTCTAGGAGAAGGAGATAACAACCTTGATGATAGCTTCTGGTCTAACAACGTCACAGTAGATGAACTGGAACAATTCTTCAAGGAAGTCATCCAACATGGACCAAAACAATCAGAAAGAGAACTCAGGTATTGTGTTTCATACTTGGATTTCATTATCTTCCCTGTTCTAATGAATATACTGATACTGTAGGTACACTCACCTGTCTTGTGGGCTGTGGTTTAATCACTTGTTTTCATTGTACTGTAAACAGTTTCTAGTATTGTTGATTAACCTGAAGTGTGTAGTGATTTTCATCATCTTGATCTATTCCAATGAAATTCAATAAAATCTGTAAAGGTGATCAGTGTTTGTAATATTTTGTTCATATTTATTTCTATATTATATACAGCCCTGGAAAAAATTATTAGAACAGCTCCTTATAAAGACCCATATGAGAGGTGTTGGCTACATCAGTAATGGGACTTTAAAACTCCTAGTGAGTGGGTGACTACTCCCCAAAACAATTACTCCCAACAATAACTGACCCCTTAAAGAGTTAACTCCTGGGTAATTACCCCTAGGACAATTTCTCCCAGGACAATTATCCCCATGAGGACAAAGACAGCAAAGGGTACAACAAAGGGTAGATACTTTAGAACCACTATGGAATGTAAATGTCCTAGAGGGTAATTGTCCTGGGGATATTTTCCAGATGTAGGGGTTTGGGAATAAATGTCCTGGCAGTAATGGTCTGGGGATAATCCTCCAGGTCTTGCAACACAGTGCAGTCCTCCAATGACTACAATTTTTCAATTGTTTTTGTCGTAGGTACCTGTTAAAAATAGTATTAGAAGCAAGCTGTCTGGAATGGGGTCTCCTCATATCCATCATCCTCAGGGACAGATCAGCATTGAGTCAAGTGGTCAACATAGCCAGCCTTGGAGAAATCCCCATGGATGTCATTGCACGCATGAGGGAAGGACTATCATTTTTGGAGCTGTGGGCTGATACGGAATGGTAAGACCCTTATCTCACTCCTTCGTAAATTGGCAGTTATGTAGTCTTACCTGCCTAAAAATGGCTACCACTCTATTTTGGTGAGACTGTAGTCAATATTGAACGACCTGGATATACATGTACATGTTTCACTCTATTGGAGTGGTACTGGAGCATTGATTATTCTGAAATGAAATGTTGTAGGGAAATCTCATGATGCATAGGGGAGCTGAGCATTTATCCATTTTGTGACGACCGTGAAAGTAAAATTATGCAGGGTAGTATGTGTAAAATTTTTAATACAAGTATTCCATGAAACTTCACATCATTATACCCATGCACATATGTTATGAGGATAAAGTTCTATATTTAAATGCTTTAATTAAGGGATGATTTCAGCACTTTTCATATATCTGCAGAAATGACTTGTGTGTTGCCTAGTCCATTTTAAAGTATTGATTTTAATGGCAATGATTGTCTCACTCTATATGATGACTCCTTGAAATAGTATTCACAAGAGCAATATGAATACTGTCTATAACTCCACTTCTTCCATTATTCTTTGCAGCCCTGGTTACAAGCCTCTCCTCCTTGCCATGAAGCCCCAAGCCAGCGTCTTAGCAGAGGTAGTAGAGAGAGCACCATCACCTACCCGATCCAGGTCCTCATCAGCATCAGAGCACTCACTCAGCGAATCCAAGAAGCACAGCTCCAGGGGAAGCATGGGAGAACCAGAGCCATGTGAGGATGAGGTGTTTGAGGAGGAAGAGGAAGAGGAGGAAAAAGAGGAGTCGGGCGTGTACTATATCATGACCCAGGCACGGATAAAGCGGATGGAAGCTGCAAGGAAATCCACTCCAAGTACAGGTTTCAAGTAATGTGAGGAACAGATGGTGTATTCATTGCGGGTTTATAGAGAAGTTGTGTTTAGAAGTAGCCACCAGCTTAGGAGGGATGTCTTTCCAAGGGTATTTAGGACTATCGGCAACAGACTTATCCATGCTACAGTAATGGTACTGTGCTATGTAGAAAGACAATGAATCCAAGTCTTGTGAATTAGAGATGAAGCCTCATTTTAACAATTGCAGCATGAGGGGGAGAATGATATATTGGGTGACATGCAACCTCCAACTTGAAAGAAGTTACCTCCTTGCAATGATAGAAGAACTGACATGGCTTGATCACAGTATTCTGAAAGAAGTGAGATTGATGTTTTATAGTCAAGGTTGTAGAAACAGCTTTTCAAAATTTCTTCTTTGAGTGGTCATTTGGATTGGACATATTCATGCAAATGCAAAAATAACTCAATGAAAAACTCCATACCAGTTTGTTCATGATAATTGCAAAGATTGATACTATATGATGCACAGGACCAAAACATGCAGAATTTGGAGCAAACTTCCAATTTCCACTGTGTGATAGTCCATATTTTCATTGTATAGTTCAGGACTGATGGAATATTTATTTGAAATGACATACTGCAGATTCATGTAGTATAGTGGCAAAATCAATGAATTGTTGTGGATGAGGAACTTCCCACTTGAAGTTGCCTAGTAATCATCTATGCTTGCTGTAATGTATGAGCATCTCCTGTGTCGTGGTCTTTATTATTCAAAATACAGTGAAGATGGGAAGTTGCTTTTGAATGTAATGAACATAATCACCGTTCAATACAGGGTAATAGAATTTTACAAAGGGTATTTGCAAAAGGTTGTTCTGTCTGCCTTTGCCTGTTGTCTTCTTTATATTTATAGTCAGCCGGTTCATGTACATGTATTGTTTGCTGTATGATGTTGAAGCAGCCAACATGTATCTAGGTATTAGGGACCAAGTGCAAATGATGTCCTCTTTCTTGCAATGTATAAGAAATCATCCACACAAATGACATTTTTCCTCTTTATGAAATGTCAAACTATTAAAAAATGGAATGATAATTCAGTTGTCTTCATGTAGGAAGCCAACATATTATTCTTCCTGTAAATTCCTGAAGGTCTCTCCCAACTGTCATATTATTACTGAGATTAAGAATGCCCATATACGCAAAGTGAAACAAGCAAGTCATTCTATTGAGCATGTAAACCACAAAGTCAGGAAATAACTGTAAGTGGAAGAATGTTTAAGTATAAAGTTAAGTCATTGGGAAAGGTGTAGGATAAAGAGTAATTGTGTAATATGAGATCATCAAATTATCAATCTGATAACTAATTTACCCAGTCCTGAAGTGCACTGCACAGAAATATGGACATAGTGGACTCCATAAACATGTTGCCTCAAACTGTGGTCCAAAGTTTTAAACTATTATATATTTGGAATTATTATATATTTGGAATATAAGGCCATTTCAATAGCAAATATTTTCATGTGACATATAAATGTATTGTGCTTGCTTTTTGATGCACAATCTATATACTTGTAGACTTTTTTTGTTTTTGTTTTTGTTTTTTAAGTTTGCATATATGTTGTTGGCAAGGAAAATGCATCTTATTTGAGCAGTGGATCAAATAATTAACTTATTACCCATCAGGGTTAGTGTGATACTAGGCTGAAACACAGTAACGTTCATGCCACTAAGGATATGCTAGGGATGCCTCAATTAATGTATAAAACCATAGGAAAATTCAAAGTGTTGATTTACTGTTACTATATTGAACACACATTTCCCCATACAAGAATGTATTTGTAGTGTCTTCAGATCATGAACGGATGTGCCCATCAGAAAATAAATGTTTGCTGTAGTCTGTACTCCACCTTTCCATTCCAAGTAGCCTAGGAAAACCTGCACTATTTTTGATTCCCTTGTCCTGCTTCTTCAATTCCGCTCAGTGGCACATTAACTTTTATACTGCCAAACAGTATATTTTGTACCTTATGTAACTTTATTTGTTTCTTCTGAACTTATCTTTCTTTGGTAATTTTTTTTCAACACCATTGAATTGAATGGAAACTTAAAAATTATATTTTTAATCATGAAATGATGATATAGAGATTAAAGCTTCCGAAAGGAGTATGATCTGCTTAGAACCTGGAGGGCATTGTCAAAGGTTATACCTTTCTGGCTCTCAGCAGTTTTTCTGGAAATGTAGTGCATCAGAACCAGGAGACGTATTCAAATCAAAATATGCATTAAGTTAGAATTTTACTTCGAATTTGGCTTTGCTAGCTTAACTCAAATTCAGATCAAACTTAAGCACTTTACTTTAGCAAGCCGACTTTAAGGCAAAATACTTACTGATATCCGTTCTGACGTCACATATCCTGTCCAAAAACATGCACAATAAATGTGTCACAGTAGATGCGCGCTTATGTGATTTGCTTGTACACAGCTCATACTGCTCCGCATATGTATGAAAGCAACATACCTGCCAATCAAGTACTAGTAATTGGTTAAGTCTGCTAGGGAGCTGTCTTAAACTTAGGGTAGAATACTTAGGGTAAAATACTTGGCCAAATGATTCGACTGAATACCAAAATTATCTCAGCCAAAAACTGAAATAAACAGTAAACTACTCATATTTTATTCGTATTGAACTGAATACAGGCCCAGATCTCTAGACTGCAGTTCTGTTGACACAACCTGTGATGACTGATAACTTTGGTAGACTTTCTTACGCTGAGAGCCATGTTTCAAATATTGTTTGTAGCTTGCGCTGTTGTAAAATGTACCAAAATGAATATTGATTTCAAATGTAAAAGAATTTACACATTCCCATATTGCATGTTGACTGTGCGGGGGGTAAGTATTCCGTTGTTGGAACTTGTGAAGAGCTTATCCATTTGTGCTGTGCTTCTCTATGCTATCGCATGTTATGTTTATAGTGTGCTAAGACCATGTTTGCACCAACATGTGCATTTCCATATGATACATGACTACGAGGCTGTTACTTGACTCGACGTGTTTATCAACAGTAAGGTGTATTAGCCCTGTGTATAATTCAACTAAGTCATGGTTTGTTCATTAGGTCCAGTCACTGTCATTTGTTGTCAATGGATGACATAACGCAGGTATCCCATGGGGGAAAAAGTTCAAATCCATTTTGTGCACCTTATAGTATTGAAGCTAATAAGTCTGCCCATGAATTTGAATATCTTGATTGATATCTAGTTGATGTAAAACTCCTTTTCTAGACAGGGTGTATGCATTTCTCTTCCTTACCTATATTTCCTTCTAATAATATGCTATTAAACCGTACATTTGTCCTGTACAATGTTCTAAACTCATTAGCAAATGTCTTATGTGAATGATATTCACATCACCTATATTGACAGTTCTCAGAAATAGAGCTGTGAGCCACATCTAGTTTAGTATATTTAAATGATAGCAATGTATATTTTCAGTATTTTCAGTATAGGAAATTAATTTATAATTTATACATGTATAGAATTTAAATGCTTGGAATCATGTTATGTTCATTGTAATTTAAGTTATAGTTTAGATAAGTAGCTGTAATGTATATATGTTGTACTATGGGAAGCTCAAGTTCTACTATATACTCGCCTGTCCTGTGACAGTGTAAACAAAGGTGCTAATTGTTGTCAAAATATCACTCAATGTTCCCCCAAACTGGACATTAGTATTTTGTGTATGAAGCACTGCAGCATTGATAATATATTGTAAATACATTGGTGTAAAAAGTGTACAAACATGCATATTATGGACCATGATGAAAATAAAAGATTTTTACTCAACTTGCCATACAAAATGTGATGATAATGCCTATTTCTTGAGCAGTTCACTAGTTTGTGATATCTTCATACATGTAGAAATTGAATTGAAATGTTTTATAATTTAAAAATTTCATCACTGCAAAATTATGAATCTCTATGAATGAATTGCTGTTATTCAATAAAGGAGAAAATTGGTAAGTATGCAGTTAGCAGAAGTATGGTATAATGTTGCCCAGAAACTCAATTAGATATAGGCCTATGTATGAATTTATATCTTCAAGTTATTTGTTGGGAACATAGCTCCCAAAGTTTCCAGCTTTTCATAATGGCAATATAACCAGAATGAGATAGATACATGTAGTTAAAAGTTACCTCAGACTTATAAGCTGAAGGGTTATTTAACCTTATTTCCTTGAAACTTTGCTTTGCTTTGCTTTGCTTACGTAATTGTGACATGAAAGTCGGGGAAACAAGAACTTTAGGATTTTGCCTGAAGGATTGTTTTACGGGGTCCAGACAAATGAGTTCTTGTACAATGTACCTGCACGAAGCTCAAAACAGCCAACTTTCTAATTATAAATGTGCCTGCCATAAAAGAAACCTGCTTTCTTCAATCAGATAAAAGGAATATACCAATGAATGTTTTAAATACATTCTCTTAACTAATAATGAGAAGGAAATAATGTGTATGGGTATCATAGACATGCAAAATATGAGGTACGTGTATATTTATGTTGTGTATTTATGTATAAATTCTGATTTGCCTTAATTGCCCCTCAACTACATAAGTCTCGTCAAAGTATTTATGTTTTAGGTCCTTTTTATGCCTCCACCCACCGAAGATGGTGCCGGAGGCATTATGTTTTCTGGTTGTCCGTCTGTCCGTCCCGCTTTCTTGTTCGACCGATAACTTAAGAACCACATGAGGTATGAACTTCAAACTTGGTGTTAGTATATATTACCATAGGAAGACGATCTGCTTAGATTTTGGGGTACATAGGTCAAAGGTCAAGGTCACAGAGGCCAATTTTTCTGAAATTTCAGGTGTTCGCTTCATTCTAGCGATAACTCAAGAACCATTTGAGGTATGAACTTCAAACTTAGTGCTAGTATGTATCACCATAGGAAGATGATCTGATTAGATTTTTTGGGTACGTAGGTCAAAGGTCAAGGTCACAGAGGCCAATTTCTGAAATTTCAGGTGTTAGCCTTATTCTCGCGATAACTCAAGAACCATTTGAGGTATGAATTTCAAACCTGGTGCAAGTATGTATCATTATAGGAAGAGGATCTCATCAGATTTTGGGGTATGTAGGTCAATTGTCAAAGGTCACAGGTCAATTTCTGAAATTTCATGTGTTAGCCTTGTTAAAGCGATATCTCAAGAACCATTTGAGGTATGAACTTCAAACTTGGTACCAGTATATATCAGCATAGAAAGAAGATCTGATTAGAGTTTTGGATACGAAGGTCAAAGGTCATAGAGGTCAATTCAGAAATTGCAGGTTTTAGCCTTAACGTGATATCTCAAGAACCATTTTATCCATTAACTTCAAACTTGGAACTAGTATGCATCACCATAATGAGACGAACTGATTAGATTTCTGTTCACGTAGGTCAAAGGTGACAGGTCATAGAGGTCATTATACAGGTGTATGTGAAATTAATGTTTTTTTACCTTTGTTATCACCATATCTCAACTATTTTGTTTTCATGACTGGGAGGAGATAAAGTGATCAGACTTTTGGGTTATAAGGTGTAAGGTCAAATATCAAAGAGGTCAATTAACATGTACATGTAATTAGAGGCTTTTTATTCTGAACACGATAAAAACTACTTTCGAAAAATAAACTCGAGACAATTTCAGTAGCCCTGTCTATCACCTTTAGAAATGTGCGAACATTACAATGGCGTATTACATAATCCGAACAAGATTTCTATGGGCATTACAATAGGCCTTTGAAATTGCCCTTGAGTTTATTTTTCGAAAGTAGTTTTTATTGTGTTTCTGGTTATCACAAGATTTCAAGAACAGTTTGGGCCATCAACTGAATTTAGGCGGAGGCATATAGGAGACGCAGTCGCATTCATCTTGTTATTCACTGACTCCAGTGGCGTAGCTGCAGGGGGGGCATGTGCCCTCATCCCCTCTAATGCGCATGCCCCCCCCCTACAACAAAAAAGAATAAAAGAATAAAAGAAAGAGAAAGAGAGAGAAGTGAAAAGGGCAAAAAAAAAAAAGGCGATAGGATCCATGGCTGCACCCTCCCCATAGTGGCCTAGTAAATTTTCATCAATTTTTTTCTAAGACTGGTTCCTCCCCCCCCCCCCCCCCCCCCCCCCCCCCCCCCCCATTGATGCCATTTCTTCCCCTTCAATGACTGGACTCACGCTACGCCACCGATTGAATCCACCAGTATTGAAATGTTTTATATCCAATTAACCCTTACGTTAGGGGAGGGAGAAGGGGAGGGGCCGGGGAAGAGCTTTAAATAGCCCAGTTCCCTAATGGTTAACCCCTGAGAACTAGTTTCATTACTCATGCAGTTACAATCATAATTACACACTTAGCTGGAGCCTTCTACTGAAGATAATGAAGAAGAATCGCCAGCTATTGATGACGACCACGACGAGGATGCAGGCGAGAACCTCGCCTTTTCAAATATCTTAAGAGAGTAGTTGTCTTCTGAGCTAAACTCTGCTAATATAGAAATCGAATGATGGGAATATGATAGACGATCTGTCAGTCGCTTGGAAGACTTAATGGGGAGCGACATATATCCAATATCTGCAACATTGATCTCTTAGACAATCCAGAATATATGGCAAAACCATCCACTTTGCTCGCGGCGTTCAAGATGCTGAAAGGGTTAGCCATGAGCTCCATGAAGACAAATCTGTCTTGTGGAATAGGTGCGATTGCTAACTTTTCCAAACAAATACCAACAAATACATCCTCCCAAGGGAAAAGAGGAGTTATGATGACTGTTCTGTATATGGATTCTACGACGTCTGATGACATCAGGTAACAAGCACCCTGCGCGTATTGTGGGAAGAAAGAATTGAGATAAAACTTCTCCGACAAGAAAAATTTACTGGTCCTCATCCTCTCTACGGGCGCTTTTTCCATCACGTGTCCAGTGAAAAGTCCAACATTGGGCGCCTCGTCGAGGATTTGAAGAATTCTTGATTGATTCATAGTGGAGTCATCATCCAGCTTCATGGCGTACTTGGCATGTCTGCAATTATGTGTTACCCATTTCATTCCCATGATAGTTTTCCGGGTCAAATTTTTGTAGCTGTCAATGAAATCTTCTTGAACGATATCTCCGAAGGTTGCGGATTCCCCGTCGATTCTCCTTTGGACATCCTTATCCTGCGTCAAACCAAGAAGAAATACCGTCTTTGTGGTTGATTCATTCACATTTGGCCAGTGTGATTCCCTGTATCCTGCGAATCACATCCCAGTTTCCCTGATGCCATGGCGCAGATGGAACGATGATGATAAGGTGAACGCACGGCGTTAGAAGACTCGTTCTCACGAAAGCAAGTATGAGATGGGTTATGGATGTAAGAGAATTTATGTTTATCGGGTTTTTCGTCGAAGTAGAGGCCGCGCTTTTTCTCAAAGTGATCAACTTGTTTGGTCATTGACCATGTTGACTCGGAATGGTTCACTGATGTCTCAGCTAGTATCCTCAAGATTATCCTAGATCCCAGGTTGAAGTGATTGATGACATCTTTAGCTTGGCCTTCGATAAACTCATCCTTTTCTTTCTTCGAGATCTTTGTCTCTAAACGGGAGATTGACAGCAGAACCAATGTCTCGACTGTGGAAGGATGTCTTGGAAGACAAGTGAAGCCAGACGGACAATGTGGCTGCCACGAGTAATAACAGTATCTGCTTCAGCTGACGCCGACATCTACTCACAGTCATTTTCCCATGTACTCTGATCACTAGTTGATGAAGAACACCATTAAAGATGTTCTATAAAATAATCAAGAGTGAGACTTGTGATTTGTTTCAGTACTAGCTAATGAAGAGTCCACAGCAATGTACGTTCTTTATTCCTGAAAAGAGAGAAGAGACGTAGGCCCGTGTTTTGATTAATAGGTGGTACTGTAATTCAAGTACAAAACTTCATAATCTTGTCAGAATTGTTGTAATCAGTTTTTTGTTTTGTTTTGTTTTGTTTTTGTTTTTGTTTTTGTTTTTTGTTGTTGTTTTTTGTCAAATGCACATTCAATGTGGCAGTAAAATATATTTAAGGCCTATCGATCGATCTCGAAGAGGCTAAAATTATACCTTAATATGAGTAAGGTGGCTTATTATTCCTTACAGTTCAAGATAACTACTTTATGTCTTTATGAAAACAGAAAAATCACTGTCTGATAGGGTGTCCATAATTATAGTGAATTGGTATGTTACGGTTGATAAATAGTTGAACAAATTAAATGAGCAAATATATCATAGTCCACTATACTGTACTAAATAAAATGGCGAACAGAATGTATTTCAGACAATAATTCTAACTCACATGCAGTCATAAGGGTCCGTTGCACAAAGAGTTGCGTTTAAACGCAACTCTTAAAATCAAACGCAAGTCCTGAATGCGCACTTCTGATTGGGCTGAAAAGAAAGTTGCGTTTGATTTTCCTGAGTTGCCGATGGATATCTTGTGGATTCTGCTCTTGGTAGCCCCATCCACAACCCAACTCCTAACAACGTTCCTTGTGAATTCACTGGAGACAGTTAACATGCGAGTAAAGCTATACCTTTGAGTGCTCAAGCTATTGCATGCATACATGTCAAAGTGTTTGAGAAGACAGTTCAATTAGAGTACTCCTGTAGTCACCATTTTTAGGGAAAGAAGATCCGTCTGTCTGCCCGGATGTAGACCAGTACAATGAGATGCTTTCAGAACTTAAGAACTGATTGACAGTTTCTTTGTGTGGGGATGTTTTTCGATTAAGGCTTACATTATTTTGACTGTTATTGTGAGTAAAAAGGACCAATGTTTAGAAAGGGCATTGTCCTGTGCCTAATAGAGGAGAGGAGAATACATTATAACAAGGCCCTTTGTCAACTGGGAGCGCGGGGGGGGGGGGGGGGGGGGGGGGGTGGGCCTTGTATATTGGTCATCTCAGTTTGAAGAAGTTTGAAGAAAGCTATCAATATCAAGATATAATTTCTCAAATTATTTTAATAATACTCACTCGGCATCTTTTTTAAAGCTCATTTCAACCTTTTCAAAAACTGTCGTTTCGTTGTGTAGCAGAGACATGAATTCTAACAATGACAGACAAATAAACAAAAACATATTGGTTTAAAGAGTGTTGGCATACTGGGGTGAATAGTTTGGATATATTAAGATCATGGAAGATAAACAATTTAAGTAAATAGTGAGTTCAGTATGCAATGGCCATTGAGGGGCCACTAGCATCATGGGAAGGGGCACATCCTTCATACTGAGGGGATGAAAATAATACAGATCAAGCTATTAATACTTTTCAACGTAATTGGGGATCTATGCAGAGATGTAATTATTCAGGTATTGTTGCACTTCTCTCTGTACGGTGTAAGAACTGACGCCAGGAACTGAAAGTAAAACTACATTAGTCATGATTAAACCTGGAATTTCCAATGTTACAAACATTTAAATAATTGGATTCTCAGTGTCGAAATGCAAGCACTATCAATATGAAGAAAACAAACAACTGGTCTACAGGCCTACTATATGGCCTACTTTCAGTATACCTTTTTATTTTGTCTTGATCAGTTGATACTCTATGCAACATACATGATGGTTAAACTATACAGGATTAGGTTTATAACTTTGTGGGGAAACGTCGAGAAGTTGAAACTTGCTTAAGCCTAATACACAGTCATGACAGTGTTAGAGTTATGGATTCGGTGTAAATGTTTTTTTCTTGGTAAATTTATTGGTTGGACTAAGACGAAATAGAAGATAAGTTTTATCCAATTTGCTCTTAAAGCTAAAGAGATGTGGCATTCTGTGAGCCTGGATACATTCGATTCCAGCTTTCAAAACACTCTTCTCCGTTGTTTATTCCAAATTATCCGCTTTATGATATTGATGAAGATGGATAGAACCTCATATTTTATTTCTTCTTCTTCAACTTCCTCTTCTTTTTGTTTTATAGTTCTGAGCCATTTCATCCGTGAAATAACGAATAATTGTCTCAATCAGTGGTAAATACTGGATATCTGTCTGTGTCAGATAGATATTTAAATGAATAAATGATAATGAATAAGTGAACAAATACATAAATAAATGAATAAATAAATGATTAACCAAATAAATAAATAAATAAAAATAATCAGCAGTCCACATGGCTTTCTAAATGAACATTTTTGGGGTTGTGCTGTATCGAATTATCATATAAAACTTAGATTTTACCTTTGTTAATTACCTTTATAGTCTGGGAGCCTCATTGTCCCGAAATAGTCACCCCATTTTACATATGAGATTTGACCTCTTAAAGTTACTTAGACCATCATGTCATTCACAAAAAGCCTGTCAGCCTGAACGAAGCCGCCAGGTTTGTCCTCCCAAACCCCCATGAAAGAGCCTCCAAGTCGGGTCACTTTCAGTCCATCTAACATATGCGCCAAGCTTTGTCAGAAGGAAGGTGTACATTACCAAACACAAAAATTGACAAAATTTTCTGTCTTGTCAGTCGGCCCCTAGAAATTGTGGCAAATTTTTCCCCTTAGAGGGCAATCCGACCCTGGTAATAAGTTGATTTATATGAAACAGAAAAAACAAAAACGGAATCAAAGTTTGAAAGTAATCGGAGAAAGAATAAGAAAGTTATGGATGTTTGAAAAATGAGATCACCACATATATGCGAATCTCAAATTGGGAATTTGGTGAGCCGATTGTGACCACAGAACTCCTAAAGATATACTTGCGGACAATTCTCCCGTTTGTCGTACACAAAAAATATCATTTATTTGCGGTTTTCTCCGAAGAGCCTTTACCCTCGGGGCAGTACTCAAAATATATTGGAGATAGCATTTTGTTATAGGTCCTCATGAAAGAAAAAGATCCTACTGAGTAATACATTTTGAAAAAAAAAAATGACATTTTAGCGTGTTGGAGCAAATGGAGGAGTTGTCCGCAACTAGTACATCACAGTGACATTACCTATTCGGCCAGTTTGAAATTTCCATGCATAGTGAGTACATCTTTAAAAAATGCATAACTTTCTTATTGCTTGTCCGATTTCGTTCGAACTTTTACCTATTGTCAGGATTATGTAAAACACACACATTGTGCATCTGCGCCTGTTTGACAGGGCATAACAGAGCGCTTGCAAGGTATCATAGTAGAATAGTAGATTTCAGCATGCATGACAGCCACATAGCCCACATAATATACTTAGCAAGCTCCTCTATTATATTATATATGATATTATGATTGAGTAGAATAATAAAAAAGGCATTCTCATATGGAAATAAATCGTCTCAACGCACCCCCGCCAACTTCCCCCCCCCCCCCCCCCCCGGCGCCAATTCTTTCGTTCGCTCTCGTTGTCAGTGGCATATAGGTATTCTGCGCGCCCGGGGCAAACTATCAAATTTGCCCCCCCCCCCCCTCATGCCTAAACTCAGATTAATGAGCGTTTTTAAATTAGAAATGATGGCACTACGTGAAGATGAGTTTTGATGCACATAACCCGGGGTTGTTAGCCCAAATTTGATGAGTTATTGTATAAGCGAGTGATCTAGGCGACCGAGCGGCAGATTTTTTTTTTCCTTTTCACCCCTCAATTGAAATTTCTTATGTATTTTCCACTTAGAAAAAAATCCAAGGGAATACAGCGATCTAGCAATAGATTTTTTTTTTTTTTTCAATTTTCAACATTCCTACTTTGGGGGTGCAAAATGAATGAATACCCTGAAGAAATATATTTGAGGAATTTAGCGAGGCAATTGCAAGGCAGTTTTAAAATTTCTTTCGAACGTTCTATACTTAGCGCTATTTATGCATATAATCCCATCTGGGGGCGGGAAATTTAACAAGCTCTTGCCTTATGCGGCGGGGGGGGGGGGGGGGTAGTTTGCAGGCACAAACCCTGGTCAGTCGTAAAAGAGTGTCTGCACTGTAAGACTACAATATGCCATGTACTATAGCTGCTCCTGACACCAAAAGGTAGCTGAATTAGGCTTCTCTCAAGACACAATGATTTTCTGATAAAGTGTCAAATTAGGGTCTGTGCTTGCAGACTGGGGGGGGGGGGGGGCGGGGGGAGAAAGCAACTAGAGTCAATTAATGGTTAACACTTTAAAAACGCCACTGGATTTGCGAAATAGCTAGATCCTGATGCGAGGGAGCAAAGCGACCGAGCTTTAACAATTGTTCGAATTTCAAACCCTATAAAGCACCATTTCTTGTGCATTTTGTGCTTGACTGGGGCGCAAATAACTCTCAAGACCATACATTTTCTTGTATTTCTCCCCCTTTTCGTTCTCTCTTTTGCGTTTTTTGTGCCTCCTGCTAGTGCCGCCCGGGCATGTGCCCCCTCTGCTCCCGTAGATAAGCCACTGCTCGTTGTATACCTGTTATACGACGTGGGGTGACTACAAAATCTCTTCCACACCGCAATAACATAAAACACAAACATCCATGTGCTGTTTGTCACAGCCGGGCCGGGGGGGGGGGGGGGGGGGGTGTTGACTAGCCTTTACCATTTTACGTCAAACCTCAAAATTTCCGGGGGATGCCCCCCCCCCCCCCCCCCCCCCCCCGTCTCCCGGGATCGCCGCCTATGTAAACAACACTCAATACGGGGTGAAATAAACAAAAAAATCACACGGAATTTACAATCACTCTGCGCATGCTCAAAAAATTAACAAGTCACATATATGCATGATGATATATGCATGATGTATCAGCAAGGCACTGACAGATATAGCTTTCTTTTGATCAAATTCGTTTACGATCTAAATTTTGCACTGAAATTATGATATCCCAACATTCATTACAGATGAAGAACCATGTCCATTGATAAAATCTAGATCTAAATCTAGTTAAAATCTAGATTGATGACAGCGTACTACTTTATTCAAATCCTAATCCAAAATTTCTTGAGGAAAAACTCAGTGAAGAGCTGTTTACATGTTTCGAGTGGATGACTGATAATAAGTTTTCTTTACACTTGTGTAAAACCGAAAGCATTTTGTTTCGTTCTAAAAGTAACTTTAAAAAGTCACTTGAATTCAAAGTGACACACTATAATCAAGTAATCCAGAGAAAAGAATCTGTGAAGTATTTAGGCATCGAGTTGGCTAGCAAAGTTTCATTTTCTTCTCTAGTAGAATCAGTTGTAAAAATAGCAAATTCTCGTTTGAAATTTTTGTGCAGATATCAAAGTTGTATAAATTCAAAAGCAAGACGTATACCATGTTTTGCTCTTATCAGTGTTTATTTGACTTTGCTAACCCTGCTTGGTATAGTGAAATAAATCAGATCAAAAGAAGTTGAAAATTATACAGAACAAATTTGTGAGATTTATCAACTGTTCTGGTTCAAAAACTCACGTTGGCTAGAGCGAACTTTCTAAAGCTGGTCTGCTTGAAGTCAATCAAAGATCAAAACAACTCGTATTGCATCTTTTACTTACTTATTTACTTACGCCGTCCACTCCAACGGTAGGTTGAGTGCTGGCGTCCACTCCATGATCTTCCGCCAAATCTTCCGCTCCCTTGCTAAGTAGGAAGCTTTGCCCAAGGTATCTATGCCTCTACTTGCACAATCAGATTTTAAACAGTCTATCCATCTTTTTAAAGGTCTTCCCCTTGGTCTTGACCCTCTCACTCTTCCTTCTAGCACTAATTTGGGGAGTCGCGTTGGGGCCATTCTCTGGACATGTCCAAAGTAACGCAATCTTTTTTGCGTGATCCGGTCTGCAACGGTTACCCTTACATCTAGGTTCTTTCTTATTTCAGTGTTCCTTATCCTATCTAGTCTTGTTACTCCAAGTATTTTTCTGAGACATGCCATTTCGAAGGTTAGGAGTCTATTTTCATCCACCCTTTTTAATGTCCAAGTTTCGGCGCCATAGAGTAGTATTGAGAGAACAAGTACCTTATACAGTTCTATTTTAGTTGCTGTTCTAATTTTCTCTGATTTCCAGCTATTATTTAATCGCTGGAATACACCTGCAGCTTTTCCAATCCGATGCTTTACGTTTTCAGAACAAGAACCACTTTGATTGATAATTCCTCCAAGATAGGTGAAGTTAGTTGTTTGCTTGAGATATTTTCCATCTATGCTTATACTTGCATATTTGGGTGTCCTACTAATAATTTGTATCTCTGTTTTATCAATGTTGATTCTCAGTCCAAACAGAGAACTACTTCTGTGGACCTCGTTGACAAGTATTTGGAGGTCTTCTTCTGTGTCAGCTAAGAGTGCAATGTCATCTGCAAAACGCAGATTATTAATTACTTGTCCTTGAATCACTGTTCCAACATTTATGTCCTCAAGTGCATATCTCATCACCAACTCAAGAAGTATGTTAAACAGTTGGGGTGAGATCACACAGCCCTGTCTGACTCCTGTGGATGTTTGAAACCAGTCAGTAAGTTCATTGTTCACTCGTACTGCACTGGAGGATTTATTGTAGAGAGCTTTGATGAGATTAATAAGTTTATGGGAAAACCCGAAGAATCCAAGGGCTTTCCATAACCCTTCTTGGCAGACTGAATCAAAGGCTTTCTCAAAGTCAATATAACATACATATATGTCTCTGTCCTTTTCTAAATATTTTTCCACTATTTGACTTAATGTAAAGAGTTGATCAGTTGTAGATCTTCTTGGTCTAAAGCCTGCTTGAGATTCCGATAGAACTTCTTCTGACTTGAATATGATTCGCCTCTGGATTATGAGGGTCATTACTTTACCGACATGACTAAGTAGGCTAATTCCCCTATAATTGCTGCAATCGAGTTTGTCTTTTTTTCTTATATATGGGTGTGATAATAGCTTTTCCCCAGTCATCAGGAAAAAGTTCTGTGTTCCATATCTTATTGCAGAGAAGGTGAATCATGCTGATACCCACTTCTCCTGATGCCTTTATCTCCTCGCTTGTTATCCTGTCATATCCTGGTGCCTTTCCATCTCTCAGTTTCTTGACAGCAGCTTCCACCTCCTCTCTCATGATCTCATGTTCAGTGTCATTATTTGGAATTTGAGGAATTCTGGAAGCTGTTTCTTCATCTATATACGTATCTCTGTTGTACAGCTCTTCAAAACACTCTTTCCATCTAGATTTCACGTCTTCATTTTCTGTCAGTATTGTACCATCCTTGGCTTTCACTACTTGCATTTTCGGGGTAGATTTGGATATAATAGTCTTTATTGTAGCGTAGACTTCTTTTGCCTTTGCTGCTTGATGGGCTTGGTCAATTTTACTACATAATCCTTGTAGCCAATTATCATAACAATCCTTTGCTTTCCTCTTTATCTCTCTGTTTAGAAAGTTGTACCTAGCCTTCTTAGTTGGATCTTTCACTTTCGCATGTTTGGCTTGGCTACGTTCTTCCGAGAGTTGTAATACTTCATCACTTATCCAGGGCTTGTCTTGTTTTGGTATTCGGTATCCTAAGATTTCTTTTGAGGTTTCATCAAAAGCTTTTTTCACATCGCCCCATGTTGTTTCTACGTCTACATCAGTGTCCTGCAAGCTTAGCAGTGGTGCAAAACGTCCTCCAATTTCCACTTCGTAGTTTTTCCTAATTTGAGGATTATTCAGTTTCAATATCTCATATTGTTTGGTATACTTCATTTTCTTCACAGCTTTGAATTTCAGTCGAAGATTGGCTAACACAAGCTGGTGGTCTGATCCGATATCAGCACTCGGAAAACTTCGGGCATTAGTCACACAATTTTTATATCTTTTATTTACTATAATGTAGTCTATCTTGTTGTGCGTCTTCAAGTCCGGCGATTCCCATGTCCAGTGACGACTTCCTTTTGACTGCTTAAACATGGTGTTGCAAATACACAAGCTGTTGATAGCACAGAAATTAAGTAATTTTTCTCCTCTTCCGTTCATACTGCCATATCCATAGTTGCCAACCACTCTTTCCCAGTTGGTATGATCACTTCCAACTTTAGCGTTGAAGTCTCCCATTATTACCATCAAGTCTTTCTTATTTGTCTGATCAATTGTCATTTGCAGCAGGTCATAAAACTCATCTACCTTCTCCTCTGAGTCTGCTGTATTAGGAGCATATATCTGCATTACTGTAACGGCTCCTGACTTCATCATAAATCTTGCTGTTATGAGTCTTGGAGATATGGGGTTGTATCCCAGTAGAGCCCTTTGTGCTATTTTATTAAGAATGAGTGCTACTCCTGCTCGATGGGTTGTTTCGTTACCCGAGCACAGTATTTTAAATCCTTGTGATGTGAATTCCCCTGCATCAGTCCAGTGTGTTTCAGAGATTCCTAAAATTTCCCATTTGAATTTACTCATCTGATCTAGGAGAATGGTAAGCTTTCCCTCTTGATGTAGGGTGCGTACATTCCACGTACCAAAACCTACTTTCTTCCGTGTTGTTAGTAATGCCTCCCTTCCATCTGATCCATCAGCAACAGCCCGGCTATTTGGTGTCTGAGTGTGTAAAGACCTCCGTCTGGGAGGACTGTCAAAACTTCCATTGAGATTTAGAGCTGATGCGTCATCCTTTCCTACACCTGGTAGGTTCATCCGGAGAGGTGGCTGATTAGTAGAGGCAGGGGCTTTAACCCTGGTGCGATTTTTGACTTCCATCATGATGTAGTTTCGCTTAATACTAGCTAGGCGGGTGAGACTGTCCTCTCCTAGCCGCCCTGGTCTGTTCGTCCCTGCTATATGAAATAGCAGGTTAACGACCCCTACCACGAGAAGGTAGACCAGGACGTTTACCTATATACTCACAAGTCGGTCATCCCCTCACATCACATACCGCATATACATGTATATGGCTAGCATGGTATTTGCTACCGGGGATGGTCTCCTCCTTGTTTTCATCACAAAGTATGAAGAGAATATATAAGTTTAAAGGGGCCTTAAGTTTAAAGGGGCCTATTGCATCACGTTCATAAAATATATCATACTAGAACAAATTATTATATTTGATCTAACTTCAATCTTGTTACTGACTAACACAATTATAATATAAGAAATAGCCGATACAACTTTAACTTACCTAGAAGAGTTGGTAGTATTGGAAATACGTTTTATTATACATTGGTATAAAACATTGGAAATAAGCTCTCGAGCTTTTGTGGGTTATCCTGCTCAAGCTTACACAATTTTTATCTGTTTTTCTTTGACTATTCTATTATTGTATGTTCGGAGCTTGGCGAATAAAAATCAATCAATCAAAAATCAATCAATTCTGTTCATTACATATAAATGACTGTAATGGGTACACTGTAAAGAATAACTCTAAAACTACAGGTCTTCTGTCCCTTGAAATTACAAGTTATTGCCGTTATTTCAATTTTACAGTCTTTTTCCTGTAAAACAACAGCAAGTTTGTTGGTTTACCGGAAATCAGCATATATTTACAATCGCCCGACATAAAACACTGTTAAAAAAAACATTTTCTAATATTTTAACAAGTTACCCTGTTAAATTACCAAATATTGGGGAAAAAACTTATATGAATGTTTATAATTTTTTACTAGCGTATGGTTCAGGGTTGCCCGATTTACTAACTGTCACAAAGGCATAAAAACTATAAGGGGTATATAAGAGATTGCACTAGATTGAACGAACTGGATAGGATAGGCCTAGGATAGGATAGGATTAAGTTAAAGCAGGTTAGGTTATACTGTAAAAAATAACTGTAAAACCACAGACTTTTCGGCCATTGTGACTACAGGTTATTGCCGTTATTTGCAAGTTTGTTGGTTTACCGGAAATCAGCATATACAGGTGGTATTTACAATCGCCCGACATAAAACACTGTTAAAAAAATATTTTCTCATATTTTAACAAGTTACCCTGTTAAGTTACAAATCGTTTCCATTGTTCCGTTTTAGTTTACATAGATTTTCCTGTTAGAAATTAAAGTTTCTACTATTTAACCAAAAAAAACGGAAATATGTTAATCCTGTGGAAAAACGGGCATCCCCGGCATCCCCGGCATCCTGACTGCCAGGAAATTTCCCGTGAAAAAACGGCAAATTTTTTTTACAGTGTAGATCAAGGGGAAATCATCAATGGAAAAACGAAAAAACCAATCAAGATTTTTCTGGCTGCATTGCAATCGTAATACAAAAATGAACATTATAGGTATAATTCTATTTGTATCATACGTGATGACTAAAAAATCTCTTTCTAAACTTCCTTTGTCCTTTTGTTGTTTTTTTTTTTCAATATAATTGGTTTATGTCAGAGTAGAATCCTTTTAAATAATCACAAAAAGAAATGGGCTACTCCACGGTTAATCACATTATATTTGGAGAGATTTTGAGTTACATCCTAAGCTCCTGCTCTCTTACTACAGGTGTTAGGTATATGAGTTTTAGTCACAACAATGCACATATATAGAGAACCTAGATCATGTAGATAGAGAGTATCAAAACATCAGAAGAAGAAACACACTTTATGCCAACCCTGCAAATTTTCGGTTAGTACCGTTGCATTATCAAAAAAGAAAACTGTAGCTTGAGTAACCGAACATTTGCAGGGTTGAGAAAGTGTATTTCTTCTTTTGATAAGTATTTAGGTACTTTAAGAATATGTTTGCATTGTTGTAACTAAAAGTTATTACCTAACACCTGCAGTAAGAGAACAGAGCTTAAGATGTAACTCAAAACCTCTCAAAATGTAACGTGATCGAGTGTTCATTGAATTTCCCAAATGACTAAACAAGGCCGCATACAAATGACTAAACAAGACCGCATGCTTAATCATAAAAGCGTAAACATTAAAAATGAGGGAACATATATCATTAAAAATGTAAAATAAATGTATCCCATTCTATAACTGATGATCTCTCACATCTTTCTGAAAAATTTCAATACATATTCATATATTCATATCTCTATTTTAGAATTAACGTGCGTGTGTGTGTAAGAGGAACAATTTTGAAAAAAATGTTTAATCAAACTTTTTCTCATATTAAAAGTGAAACAAATGAAGGACAGTAACATTATTGTTTGTGGACATTATTGCTCATATAATTTTGGCTAGCATATAATTTAGAACCTACCGTTGCCCAGCACATAGAGGGGAACGCCGGGATTCCAATCGTTGCACTTGAATCATATTTTTTACACCAGGGGCCCTTTTCATAAAACTTGTTATCGATAAAAATTACAACAAAGCTATGACAAATTTGCTCTAGGCCAATCAATTGCTTTGATTTCAGTAGCTTATAACAGTCACTCTGACTTGTTATTGATAACAAGTTTTATGAAACTGGTCCCAAGAATATACTCCTTACGTCATACAATACCAATGTCCTGTATCCATTTTCACGCTTCACAATGAGTGCTCTATTCCAAACTATACCTTAAAGCGGTTTAAAACTTTTGTGTAAATCTTTACGCCCAGTGCTTATTTTCAAGCATATTGTAATTTGTGATGGTCTGCTAAACAGGTCAGTGATATGCTAATACTTGCAGACAGGCCTGCTAAATTGATCTCTTTTAGAAGTATAACAGACTTTGTGTAATACCCGGAAGCATGACTGTACGTTTCGAAAGATTGTGAACATTATTTCAAAGCTACCAGAGTTTGTTGTTTAGTGGTGTCAGAGAGTGTTAATCATTTCAGGATTTCCTATGGCATCTTTCTGACTTGGATATCATGCGTACAGTTTCAGAAAGCAGAATATTAGTGTGTGGAATGTTTTAACGTTATTTATTGTTTATCTATGTGTTTTGCTTCGACTGTGAATGTTCATACAATATGCTCAGGCAGAAGCATTATCTGAATTCGCTTGTCTCATCGCTTTTCGCCTTGCATTATATTGCTTAATAACTCGAGGATATGACTTTAATACACTCTACATCAATATTTTCCTATACGATACACCAGTTACGTCATTCATATATTTTGTATTACAACTCTACCATCTCGAGTGTGATACTTTGAGGCATCGTGGATGTAATTTGTTATTTCGGATTGAAATGACTCTGACAACAACTTGAAATCTTAATGTGTGGCGATATATAAAGTAAATGATATATCTAGTGGATGGATCAACACATCGTTTGTCTGCAAACATTTCAGTATTTTCAACATTTTGAACATTCACAAGCAGGACCTCACTCATTGCTTGCACGATTTTCATACAGTACCTTCGTCAAAGTCGATAATGATATTTGTCGTTATTATCATTTTAGTGATGAATATTTCACAAAGTGGTAAGGAAACATGTTTTGTAGTCAACCAAAACAATTATATTTTCCAATTACATAATACTCTACATACATAAGAAACGGTCAGATGGACTAAATAATATCATTATCGTTATTTTATAGTCACTTGGATGATAGACTTTAGAGTTGCCAATTTGAAGAAAAAAAGTGTAAAAGTAATCTTCGGCTATAATCATCGATTTCTAAATGCAACAGATGAATGCCTATCCTTCCAAAAAGTGCCCTTAAAGGCCAAGTCCATCAAGTTGATTTGGATAAATAGAGTGAAATTAAACAAGTATGCCGATGCTGATGAAGAAAAATGTGCTATACTGTGACGTCATTCATGATATAGTGCACCATACCATGAATGTCGTCACAGTTTTGCGATCGATCAGTGGTTTTTCATCGATAACGTGTGAAAAGTGCCATCGCTATCAGCCCCATAGACCACTGTGTAAACAGCGGGACATTTTTATAATTATTTTTCAAGATTCGTTGGAGGGATATAAAACAAATACATCATGCACTTTTTCGAGCCACTAGTGAAATTATGGATTCCTCGGTGACAGAAAAAGCACAATTTTCTTCTGGGCTACGCCCCTCAGAAAATAGTGCTATTCCTGCCACCTCGGAATCCATAATTTCAACTAGAGCCTCTCAGTGCATGGTATAATTATTTGTTTAGCATACTTGGATGATACCATAGTAGCAGAGGGTTGTACTGTCCTAGAATCATTGTACCATATTATATATCTAAGTTCTGACTCTCATTGTATAACTGATTCCAAGTCAATCATATATCATAATTATGATATGGTTTGGGTTCTGTAATACATGTAATTCTACCCAAGGGCAATTTCAATACTCTATCGGCATATCCCATTGAAATCACTCTCTCATAGAGTTCAGTGTTTGAAATCGGGTTACATAACACACGTCTTTATGATGTTCGCACATTCAAAAAGGTGATAGACACTGCTATTGAAATTGCCTAAAGTGGCCTTAAATAATTATATAAGAGGATGAGAGCTGATGTAAAAAGCAATCAAGTATTGCTTATAGCGTGTGGATAGTATTATTCCCAATTCGTTGATCCAAAGCACAGATCATGATATCATGGGGTACATAAAGCACCTGAAACATTGTAAATTACAAATTATGCATTGTTTGCATATGTATTTTATTGTATGATAATTTTATTTATGATGAAGACGTCAACTCAAGCTGTGCTTACGACGACCCCTTTTCTATTTATGATTTGTGTGACCATTATGCTGTAAATATTGTAAATTTATGATGATGTATATGGAAATAAATAACATCAAATCAAATCGAAATATCAATAATGTGAGGTAAAGCACTATCTCTGAAAACGGCATCTCTATTGGTTGTACTTCTGGACACGTCTCAAATCATAACGAGTTTTTCGTTGTTATGGTTGTGGTGGTAACCAAGACTTACACAGAGAACGAGTTTTCAAACATTTTGCAATGTCTACACAAAGTTTTCCCCCACTATTTTTAAGACTACATAAATTACAGATAGTATTAAAGAGCATCGTTATAATTATGTGTCGTAATATTTACCGAACATTATTCGGCATGCTCCAATGTTGCAATCTGTTCTTGAGTAAGGCTTGAACATCGGTACACACCGGCAGAGATATTTTAATTAAGGCTACGGTAAAAGGTTGCGTTTCAGGATAAGGAGCATA